>PVHY01000181.1:52500-193180 GCA_004024945.1 Uropsilus gracilis
AAGCAGTGCAAATGAAATACAGAAATTTCCACTTGATAGACGTATTAAAAAAAACTCTAGCACATAGTTTAAAATTAATAGCCATTGTTATTAAAATTACTATCTAAAATAGTTTAAAATAATTTGAAAAGTTTTTTTTACATTTAAGAATTTATACTTCAATGAACTGAGAAAATTGTTCTCTTACATGTTTATTTTGTTGATTACGTAGTGCATATTTATCCTTACTTTGTCAATCCCCAGTAAATAAGTAACTTCTTTTTTCATGTTAGTTATTTTTATATAGGAGGGACTCTCTTGTTTTCATGGAGGAACAAATTACTATGTAACATTCTCTACTCTTTTTCCTATAATCTTTTATGTTTTAATTAAATTTTCCCCATAGTAGTGAGAATCATTTATTCTTCTGAAAAACACCTTTTCAAGGCAAATTCTAATTTATAGATGATAGGTAATATTTTTATTGATGTGACAATGTACTTGCTGGAGAGAGATACACATTGTTTTTTGTTCGTTTGCTTATTTTTCCTTTTTCTAAAGGGGACACGGTGTTTTGAGGTGAAAGCACTGTAGACAGTTGCTGAATAACGTTGAAAATATTTTTAGAAAGAGAAATTATTGCCATCGGGTACACATATTTTTTGCTCTGTGAAATTCTAAAACTCATTGGAATATGTCTATACAGAGTTTTGTGGTTAAATGTTTTAAATCTCAGCCAACTATTTTTTGATGGTTTTTTATTTTGAAAATATAAGAAGTAAAAGAAAAATTTGACAAAACTGTAAACTTGTCAGCTGTTTTCCTCATATTTTGTTCTTCCGAGCAGAGTGAGAAAATAGAGGAATTGAGGTTTCATAGATGTCTCATTGCACATATTGCAATAAACAGCTATAGAATTATATCATGAAATCAGCTATCCTCACGTGCAATGTGATCAGGTTGTTACTATGGTAACATTTCCATTTGTGATTTTTTTTGCAGAGTTAAAATTTGTAGTCATCACATCAGACTACCATTGGCTTTTGATTTTTCATGTAAATAAATCACTGTGCTACCTGCATGCTATTAAGTGGCACAGTCATAGCACTTAACTACCACCCATATACTCTAGGCTAGGGAATCAAAATAGCAAAATGAAAGAAATGAGTACATTTTGCTAAATTGCATTTTAAGACTGTCCTGATGTTGCTGGTAAAATTTTAAATGTTTCTTGAGAGGTGTAAGAACTCTGCTAGTACTACCATGCTTTAATTTTATAAATATATGAAATTCATTAGACATGGCCACAGGAGGAGGTTTAAAGGGCTTTAATTTATCAGCCAAATGGGTGCTAAATAAACAAAACAGAAATAATGTCCATTCTGAGCGGGAGAAGATTCATTTTGAATACAGCACCCTTTTTTACCATATTAGACTATTTGCTCTGTTTTCAGGTATTTAAAGTTGTCCTACTAATTTCACTTCTGATTATAAAATCAGACTGTAATATTTTAGATTAACTTGGATTAAAATAGCCTATAATGCTCCCTTGTATCAATTACTGTATTCTAGTAAAGATTCCTACTGTTTTTGTTTTGTTTTGCTTCCTAAAGCCCCCTGCTGCTGTTGATTACACCTAGATCTGCTACTGATTGGAACTGTTAAAAGGCAAAGATAGTGTGGCTGGTTGCTGAATCATTTAATTGTAGGACTAATAAGAGATGTTCTCTCTGGGACCTAAAAGAAATTGTGACACCAGAATATTATGTGTAAAGAGGCTGAAATTCTCTCCTCACTTTAATAATTTTTAGAAGGATAATTTATTTACTTGTAACACTGTTGAAGAAGATCAGCAACCTGATTGGATTTCTAAGCCATGCAACTGAAATGTGTTGGGTGGAAAAGAAAAGGAATGAGAAATTTGAGAAAACTTAGTACCAGCAGTATTTTTCTCTGGCAATTAAATTGTTTTTATAAAGATAAAACAAATGAATAGTGATGCTTATGAACGTTTTAAGTCAGTACTTGAGACATTTGATAATAAAATGGCAAGAAATTCAAAGTTAAAATTTTATTTGTAATTGATGCCATGTGTTTGTAAGCATAATGCTCAATCTAAGCTAAATTTGGGAGCACTTGCAGAGGGAGACCCCGTACTTTCAAAACACTAACCATGATGTAAACAGTCTTACTTCTGTGAGAAAATTTCTTAAAAAAGGAAGTTGTATAAGATAGCAGCTTTCCATGAGAAATTCAAATTTTGGAATCTAGAAACAGCATTTCAAGTGCGATCCATGATTATTTTATGAGTCCTTTACAGATCTAGGACCACTTTCAACTTGTACCCTCACTACTTCAGAATTTGAAATATCTAGTCTTGTGCTGGACTTAGACATTATTTGAAAGGTAATGATTATGCACATGTTTATTAAATGACACAGTGACAAAGATATTTGCTTACTATTACAAACTAAAATGATTTAAAATACTTTGCTTGAAGTTATGAGCCTCTCTTGGGAAGGATGGTTGGCAATAACTTGAATTGGGAAAAAATAATGCTTTTTTAAGATATGTATTAAAACATTTTAAGCAAGGAAAATACCTGCTGTCAGATAAGGTGCTATCAGCAATGTATGTGATGGGATGGCGAGGAAGAGATGACAGAAACTTTGTGCTAAGGGCTACTCATCAAATGATGGTTAGGGATTAGAAACGAGATAGAACTTGATCTGGTTGGTGTCTCTTTTTGTGGGTGAGCCATTGAATCAAACAGCAATAAACTTTGAAAAACAATGCTGAAACACAAATATGCTAGAGAATATTCAAGCTTCCTTAAGTAACAAATCATTCAGCTTCAAGCTTCTTGAAGCAAATAATACTCCTTTTTGTGCTCTCAGAAGTTGATGTAATGCGTTGTTCATTTGTAGTAGTCATTCAGCGTAAAAGTGAAAAAACTTGAACAGAAGAGAAAATTTCCCCCTACTCATTCAGAGTTATTCTTGGTCCATTAGTAATCAAATCATTATCAGGTTTTAGGAGAGATCACATTTAATTGCATACATTATCGAGAATCTGCATTATATAGATTCTACGGTAAACAAGGTCCAAACACAGGGTTTTATCCTTAGCTCAGGAATGGACTTCATGGAGGATTTCCATGATGAAAGTACCAGATGCTTGTAATTACATTTGCCCTGCCAAATAGAGAAGTTTCTCTGATTCCTTTCTGGTGATAACTCAGATCTGATAAATCCCTGGGTTTTAGTCTAACTCTAGGTACTTAAGGGAGTGGTAACATGTTTTTTGGATTTTTTTGTTGGTTTGTTTGTTTTGAGCTTGTAGGATCTTGATTGATCTTAGCTCAAAATATGCTATAAGCCAAAATGACATCTCTTTGGAAGGTTCATTCCGGACATCTCAGTGAGGACTGTCCTTCTGCAGGATGTTCCTATATTGAACTGTTAGAATTTCCATAACAAAGTATCTCGAACTGAATGACAAAAGCAATTGGATTGTTTTACAGTTTGGAGACTTGAAGTCTAAGATCAAAGTGTTGGCAGGACCAGTTCCTTCTTGGGACCCTGGAGAAGGGTCTATCTGTTCCAGGACTCAATACTTGGCTTGTCGATGGCTGTCTTCTGTGTCTTCAATACCTTATTTCCTCTGTGCATTTTCAGATTTCCCCTCTTTCTAAGAATGCCAGTTGTATTGTATTAGAGTCTACCTGGATGTCATTTCAACTTGATTTCTTTTGAAATGCTCACTCTCCAAATAAGGTCACACTCTGAGATACTGGGCTTTCAACATAGGAATTTTGGACACTAACAATTCAATCCATATAATTCAATCCATTACCAACTGTGCTTGAAGATGATGCAGTTTTTGGGCCAATGGCTAATTACATGTACCATTAATAGGAAAAACTATGGTCATTCTACAATTAATGTCAATAGAAATTCACAGCTCTATGTATCTTTGTCATTAATACCACTGGACATAATTTTTACCTAAGTTAAGTTTGTTATTCTTAGTTTATATCTGCAACTTGTTGACTAAACATGGTACATGGTTTCCATTTAATAGCAGAAATAGACTAGAGATTATGTCTAGAAAGTATAATAGAACTAAATGCTTTAGTTCTTAACCTGCTCTATTCCCTTATGTCACTTGTTTAGAATAATCTAAATTAGCATTCATCCCTACCACCCAGACCTCTTAAGTTTTAAGAAGACAAGTATTATTCTGTAAATGTTACGGATAATAACTGTCTTTTTACTGTAGCTGAGGGTTTCTTGTGTGCTACTTTAAACAGGTATTCTTGTATCAAGACAGGTCTTCTCAAAGTCTTCCCTAGATCAGTGTACCTTTATCTGCTAACTAGCTGTGAAAAAAACCAAGTTCTCTGTTATGGACCTGAATGTTATGGACATGAATCTGTGTTGAACTAAGAACTTCAGGTGATTCTGGGGTACACCAACATTTGAGAAACACTGGCTGAATATAATAAGTATACCTGTAATTTTACTTTGTTTGAAGTTATGTTTTATTTCTAACATTATTTTGATTATATTATCTTATATTTAGACTTTCATTAGGAATGTCACCTGCAGCTATTACATTATTTTATGGGAAACTATTCCTGTCTGTTGTTGGTTTATTGTGTGTCTTTATAGAAAGATGTTTTATGCATGTTGAAGCAAGTATAACTAGAGAGAGATCTGTCGTCTCCGTCCACTGTACTCTTTTTCTCTGGCTCCACAGATAGTGACATAAAGCCTTGCTATTTTCATTTTGTTGCTTGGAAGTATTTCTCTGTATTCTTTGTCTTATTTTTCCTTCTTAATAACTTTATAGTAACACCTCTGTATGCACGTATAATAACGTGTTTAACAAGTCCCCAATAGGTGAACATTTGGGTTGGTTTCAACATTTTGCTGTTTTTAAAAATCTGTAAGGAACATTGTATGTGTGTATGTCTTTATAATTTTAATAGCAATTTCCAGATCCCCCTTCATGGAAGTTATACTAATTTATACTCTTTTTTAACAGTTATTGGTTATTGTTTGAGAATGTGTTTTTTGAAAATACAACTGTATTATATTACAACATTATGTTTTTGAAGAAAACAGATCTATGTTAAGCTAGTGTCTTTTAACAAACACCATATAAAGACTACTTCAGAGTTTTTTCCATTTAAGTTACATTTTAGAAACTTCTTGAGGCATAAGTTGTAGCGAGGACTGAAGATTTCTTCACTAATCTGAAGTTAATCTACATTTAGTGATTCATTAAAAAGTAATTTTTACATATCTTAAAAAACATATCTTTGAAATAGTTTTGGTTTACTGTCACTTGAGTACTTGGATACTCTTTGAATGTGGGGATTATTTGAGATACTACATATGTAGTTGTTTAAAAATTTATGATTTTTTTTTTGGTAACCACCATACTGTTTTTAATTAAAACTCTTTTTAGGTTTTTCATTACACAGTATCATTGGTTTATATTGTGTTAATCATTTTTCAAATCTAAAATGAAGCAGTAGTGAGACATAGAGCATTGGGTTTGTGTGTGTTTTTAAAAACATTCTATACTCCCCCCCCCCTTTTTTTTTTAACACTCTCTTAACTTAAAACTACTAAACAGATTTTTATTTTAATCTTTGGAACAAAAATTGTTCTCTTGGGCTGATACCAGTACTTTCTATGCCAAGTTACAGACCGGAATCTATTTTTATAGGCCAAGATACAAACCTCTGAAAACCAGAGTTTATAATGGAAACATTGACAGGCCCTAAACTATCACAGCACACATGGCACTGCTGAAATCATAAGGTACAAGGCACACGATTTCACATGCGGGGTGAACATTGAGTTTTTCAGCAATTGTATTGTCAGACGTCTTTCAGCTATCATTTAATAAAGCGTCATGTGTAAATGCAGCTATGGTAGGGTCCATAAAAGCACTTTGTATGAGCCTGGTTACTGCCCTCTGAGAGACATCCTGGAGACGTGGCCTTGTGAATGGATTTGGAAAGAGATTTGTGGACTTCTCTCTAGATTTAATTAGCTATGCAATCAAATCTAGAAAATCCTGTTGGTTTTTGCACTTGGGTTATTACACATGTGTTCTGGGTATTCAAAGTAGGCAAAATAAATCACTTATATCTTAATGTTAATATCATTGAAGAAAATTTAAACTTGATATTATTAGATAATCAAGGAGATTTGAGACTGAGTAGTTTGGGGAGTTGAAAGTTTATCATCTTTGTTTCTTTGTGAGACCCTATCTAGGTTAAAAAAATAAAAGAAAAATAAAATAACTACTTTCAGAGATCATATTTGTACTCAACTTTGTTGGTTTAAAGAAAATTTACTAAAACAATTACTCTGGCTCCTTGAATTACTATACATTTCATTGTATTTCAGTTTAAATGGCACTAGTCACCATGCCATTGAGTAATGATTGTCCTCACTAACCACTGAGTGACTAGTCCTCCCGTGTATTCACTGCTTTAAAGGGAAACATGAAGTTGTAACATGTCAGATGCCTAGATGGAAAAGAGTTGAAGTGGTTTGAGATACAGAGTTAATTTGAATGTTCATGAAGGGTTGGATTCTCACACTTGTAACACCAACATTGTCTACTCTCTTTCTGCCTTTTCTTTCTCTTGTTAAATGCTGGAGAGATGTAGAGGTGTTATATCAGAGATGTTATCTCAGAAGCTTTGTGAAGTGTTAGAGAAAACCAGTATCTTGTGGGAAGATAATGAAGTGATAGTTTGTTGCTACAGATTTTGCAAGTACTGCCAGAAGGAATAGGTAAAAAGATGTTAATTTGAATCTGAATCAGATTTTCTGTTCTAGTTTAAAATTTTCTTATCCACTGACCTAAATCTGTATATACTTAATAATATTTAGATGGGGAAATAAGAGAAATGGGAGAAGATGGTCAAAAGGTCAGGTTATTTAAAAACATGAATCTGAGACATGACTGCCACTCTTAACAAGTATCTTTTATATACCATTAATGGGTTTTTTAAATTAATTTTTAAAAAGGGAATTATTTAAAGGTTTTATACCTGTGATTAAATGTCTTCCCCTAATGTGATAGGGATGTTTTTTGTATTCTAAAAAGTAAAAAAATTTCTAAGTATAAGCTGTATAATTCTAGATTGGAAGAGGGTCCTCATTTTTCATATTTTGCTTTCTTGATTTATTTCTGTAGAGCTGAAAGTAGGTATACTAACTTGCCCATCTACTTCCTTCCCTTTGCCATTACTGTAGCAAGCCTTACCACTTCAGAATGTACTGTTGAATTTGGTTGTAAAGGTAAAAGATTCACTGTGTATTTTAGAAGTACTATTTTATGAAGGCATTTTACTATGAAGTGAAATAAGAGGGGGTATTTGTGTGAGGGAGGGAGGGGTAGAGAGAGGTTTTAAGTGTGGGTATTTTTGTTTTCTTTATATATTAGCATTAATAGGTCAAGTAAGCTGACACTCTATCTTAAAATATTTTATCTTAATTGTAATGAAAATTAGACAGGAATTATGGGAATGTAAGAAGGAATTAAAAAGATTGAGAATGTTTTAGAGTTTGGTAAGTAGTGGGGGAAGTTTTGTATGTTTAGTTTTAAAAAATATACAAATATTCTAGTAAAAAGGATTGACTGGTGGATGTTATTTTATGCCTAATTTTTAAATAAGCAAGAACACCTTGGGTAATGAGAGGATGACGAGACAGTGATAGGATGGGCTCATTCTCAGGATTTTTTCTTCTAAATTATTTCTTGTCTTTCCTTCCTTGCCATATAACTTTAGTTTAAAAATCCATTCCCAATCCCCACTACAACCCGTTTGATATTGTCTATTATTCCTATTCAACTAAATGCTTTTGAGGGTTAGATTGATTTTTTTTCCCCTTCATTTTTAAGGTAAACCAGATTTGTTAATGAAAATGCACAATTAGCCTCTCTTATGATTTGCCTTCATTTAGGTGTCACTGTTGCACACACACCTACAGAGTCCAATTCTCTCTTATTTTCTTTTTACAAATCTTAATGGCATTGCCTTCTGTATACGAGGCATTTAGGGGTGGCAATAAATCTTTGAATATCTATCTATCTATATATGTGTATATATATATATATATATATATATATGTAAACATACCTCCACCACTCTCTTCAACCTCTCTCCCTCCATCCCCGTCGTTGTTTTTGGTTTTTTTTGTTTTTTTGTTTGTTTGTTTGTTTGTTTTGTGACTAGGTCTTGCTGTATTGTCCAGTGTACCACAGACTCGAGCAGTCCCCAGCCTCAGCCTCAGGTAGCTGGGATTACAGGCACGTGCCACCACGCCCAGCTATTTTTTGAGATTAGGTCTTGCTATGTTGCCCCCGGTTGGTCTCAAATCCATGGACTCAAGCGATTCCTAGCCTCAACCTCACGTCTTAGCCTGGGATTAAAGGCACCTGCCACTGCACCTGGCCTCCATCCCTATCTTACCACAAGATTGTTATTAGTACAACGGTGAAAAGCTAGGGCCCTTTATATCGATCTAACAGAATTAAACTAATTTGGGGCAGGGCAGAGAGTCAAGAAAGGTCATATTGAAGGCAGCACAATATTTTGTTCTTGAGACAAAGGAGAACTGAGTTGTAGAGCTTGAGGGAAGAGAAATCTGTAAATGTATTGTTTTATATTAAGTGTTAATATTTCCAATGGTAGTCATTTCTATTATCAACTACAAAAAATCTGTGTCCTCAAGTTTGGGAATTGAAATTTTTTTGTCTCTAATGTGATTGTCTATTACAATTGAGCATTTTCACATTCATACTGGTGCTTCTTATTTCTTATGTTCCAGTGTATAAAAGCCTATTCTCCATGAACAAATAAGCTTGTTGATTTTGAACACTTTTCAATTAAGTTTGCAATTTTCATATGAGTATAACATGTCTTCCAAATTATACATTATTAGATACGTACTTTTTCAATTCAAGATCACAGTCAGAGCTTATCATGCTTTAGATTCTTGTACAGTATCATGCATATTTTCATATTTTATTAACAATAAGAGAGTGAAGCTTTTATATATTTAAATAAAAGTGGTCTCAAGAAATTAATGAAGTTTAATTTTCTTGGGATGTTTTTCCTAGGTGCACCTGTGTTTCTCGGGGATAAAATAAATAAATTCCATATAAGAAAGGTTGTGTAGTCCATTTTTATTCTGCAGGGTCCTCAGTGGCTCTTGGACTATTTATCAGAATCCTTAATTTTTCTGCCATTAAGTAGCTAATAATTTCTCTTAAGAAGTTTGCTTGTTTTTGCTTTTATGCTGTTTCTTTGCAACTCCTTTTCTTAGGGCAATTAAAGAAATGAGTTTTTGTGGAGGTGGGTTTGTTCATTTGGGGAGTATATTTTGGTCTTTTTCATTAGCAGTCACATAGCAGCCCTAGGAAAACAACTTTTTCCTGCCTTTGGGTGAGTTTCTTTTGGGGATATCATCCTTGGGAATGTCATTTAAACCTGAAACTCATACAGTGGAGACAGCACGTATTTTCCTAGAGATGTTTATCTTCGCTTATCTACCAATAGGATAGTTTTATAAAATATAAAATGCAGGATTAAATTTGAATTCCAGATAAATAATGAATACTTTTTAGTATAAATATGTCCCAACTAATACTTTCACTGTTTTTTATGAAATCTAAGTTTAACTAGGCATCCACATTTTTATTTTATTTTAATTAAACATTCATAGTAGTATTATGTCTGGGTCATTCTTTACTAAATTTTGAACTCTTTGAGTGAAGGAGTCGTCCAATGGTACCCTAATTCGTCTGGGTCTAGTTTTCCTGTCTCCACGATAGTCTGGCCATTTTTACTGACTGAGAGAATGAACTCTTTAACCAGCTCTGTTTCTTAATTTGAGTACTTATAAAGCAACTTTGCTTAGTTTAGTCTTTTGTGTGAATTAAATTCTTTGGAAAAAAAAGCATGTTGTAGTGAATACTTGTATCTCTCAACCTTAATTGAATTTTTTTTTTTTAATTTCCCTTTCTCATTCCTTCTTTTTGTCATCTCTCTTCCTCTTCCCTTTCTGGCTCATACTATAATTAGTTAGCACTAACAGCAAATGTTTGCTTTAGTTAAATTATTCAGAACATTTATTTTACTTGTCAAAGGTTAGATCAGGTTGTTGTTTGAACTGGTAATTAAATGCAGCCTAATATGCTCTCATATTTATATGCAGTATAAGTGTAGTACCTCATCATTCTGTATAATTTTAAGATGTTCAGGACTGACATTTCAAAAAGGTTTTTGATTTTGTGAAACAGAAAACATTCTGAGTTACCTAGTTTGTTATCTGTTCTGAGAGTATACAAAATTATGTTGAGAGTAATAGTGCCATTGTAATGTGCAGTATCATAGTGATAATTTTCATCAAGCAGTTTATAAAATTAATCCATTGCTTGTTGAATTTATATCTGATGTGAGAATTAGTGGTGTTGTACTTGGTAGGTGTTCAATATGTATTTGCTTATTGAGAGCTTTGGGTCATATTTAGCAATATGGGGGATAACTCATCTCTTACAGTTCAAACAATGTAATCTAAGGTGATACTTGTTTCTATGACATACTTCCAAGTTTCAGTTGTCATTTTAGCGTCTATGCTTGTATGTCAAAAAATAGAATTCAGTAATTACTTCTTATACCTTGTATTTATGCTGAAGTGGGCCTTTTGGATTTCATTGACTTATCAAATAAATGATTTTTGCAAGTTCTTGGTATTCTAGTAGCATAAAGATGAATAACACATGTCTTCTATCCTTGGAGTAGAGATCATGACCAACCAACCAACCTATGAGTAGTTAGGGTTAGAGTCGAGTCAGGCACAAGGTAAATGGGCGTCTGAATCAAACTGGGGGAAGTAGTGATGGGAGATGGAGACTTTTGAGCCAAGTAGCAGACAAGTAACAATAGTCGGTTAGGCAAAGAAGGTGAGTTAGAGTCAGGAAGATGAGCCATGTGTGGAAGTTCTGAGGTGTGTAGTTGGGTATAGTTGAGAAAAGATTAAATGTGGGGAAGCAGTAACGGATCTCTTGAAAGTTTTGAGCAAATACTAGCTGGAGAAATATTATCTGAGTTGCATTAAGTGAATCACTCAGGATGTTGTAAATAGAGGGTCAGTAGATGTCAAGGTGGAAATGGAGAACTATCAGAAGCAATTGAATGCTTGTGTTGGCAGTGACTGGGAACAAGGCAGAAGTATCTGAGTCTTGCATATATGAACAACAAGATTTTCCAGTGCAGTAAATATGCTCCAAGAAAACATGACCCGAATTTGAGCAGATAGTTGAATAATTTTTTAGGGGTACAGAGTGTTCTGAAAAGAAGTGGAAAAATGCAAAGACCTAAAGTGGCAAATTAGTGTATTTTTGTTTAAGGACTAGAATCAGGTCTTGTGTGACCAGAGGCTTAAGTATGGGCCTAGATTTAGAGCCTCTTAAGAAAGTTTGGATTTTATGTTTCAGTATGCTGGGGCAAGATAGACAGTGGGGAAAATTTCTTTGGATACTGTGTGGCAGATGGATATATTGGGTTGATATGAGTTGGCAGTAACAAAAAATCTCGATTGGGTTCTGCAGTATGGGTTCTACTATCGATAACATTAGGGTTAGGAATAGGATAAGTGAAGGTTTGATTATATATCTAGGTTTGCATGTATCTTTGTAATTGAGAAGAAAAAAAACTGTAGAATTCCCTGAGTGACTCCCATTCATATCAAATGGTTAATCTCAAGTAATCTGGCATACAGGGAGCATTGGTGGTTCAGTCGTAGAATTGTCACCTCCCAACTAATCTGGCCTAAGAAACAGAACCATCATGATTGTATTAGACCACTTATGACCCTGTGTGCCGCTACAGAAGCACATTGTCTAAAGAAATGTTGGGTTTTGGTGTTTACAACAGTGAGGAAGAATGAAAGCTAGGAGGCCTATTAGAAGTGATTTTCCAGAGCTCAGGTGAGAGAGGTTGGAATGAGGATGTTAGAAGGTCATAAATCAGGCTGGGCACGGTGGCACTGACCTTTAATTTCAGCAACAGGTGGCCAAGGCTAGGAATCTCTTGAGTCCATGGGGTCGAGCGTACCCTAGGCAAAATAGCGAGACCTAGTCTCAAAAAACAGCCGGGCATGGTGGCGCACACCTGTAATCCCAGCTACCTGGGAAGCTGAGTTTAGGGATCATTTGAATCTGAAAGATCAGGGCTAATCCAGGCAACAGAGCAAGATCTAGTCTCAAATAAAAAAAAAAAAGTCATAAACCAAAGAGGAGAAATAAAAAGTTTCTACTTCCTATTGGTGTCTACATTACATACTTGTCCTCTAGAAGAAGAATCTGCACTATTGCTCTTGTTAGAATGTTGAGAACCCTACTAATGAAAATTGGAACTATCATTTAGTCCAGCAATTGCTCTTCTGGGAATCTACCCAAAGGAGACCTCAATGTGGGTACAAAGGGACACCTGTGCTCGGATGTTTATTGCAGCGCTATTTATAATTGCAAGGACATGGAAACAACCCAAATGTCCCAATACAGATGTCTGGATGAAAAAGATGTATGTATACACAGTGGAATATTACACATCAATTAAAAATGACAAATTTGATGATTTTTTTGGTAACATGAAGGTACCTAGAAGAAATCATATTGGCAGAAACAAGTCAGAAGGAAAAAGAAAATGGTTTCACTAATATATGAACAATCAAATGAAAGTATACAACGGGGAGAGGGGACCAGCTGGAGTGGCCAGGGAGGGGAGATGGTAGGTGACCCTCCAGGAGTCACAATGATGTGAAATATATATATATATATATATATATATATATATATATATAATTTAAATCAAAAAAGAAAAAAGAAAGTGTAGGGTCTTCTTGGAAAGTCTAAGGTCAGTGAATTATCAGCGGTTTTCCTATTTTTCTGCTGTTAGCCCCTAAGACCAGCAGCTGTGATGTTGTGCCCTCCCCAGGATTG
This sequence comes from Uropsilus gracilis, assembly GCA_004024945.1. Taxonomy (NCBI): domain Eukaryota; kingdom Metazoa; phylum Chordata; class Mammalia; order Eulipotyphla; family Talpidae; genus Uropsilus; species Uropsilus gracilis. Next base: position 65,521 of record PVHY01000181.1, read on the forward strand.
TACACACCTGGGTCTGAGGCGAGGTTAAAAGGGCTTCATCAGCCTGGAGGATGGAAAGATGTCAGAAAGAGCCCAGAGCAGGAGTTGAAGATGTGTGGGGTGCTGAGAGGTTCTGTTGCCTGCTTGCCTCCAGAGCCGCCTCCCCTGCCTTGTCTGCCTGCCTGCCTGCCTGCATAGTCTGCCAACAGAAAGAGAGAGAGGCTGAGCACGGTAGCTCGTGCCTGTAAGCTTCACCCTATGAAGCGGCCGGAACTAGGGTTCGCGGTTCGAGTCCCACCTGGGGCCTGTAGCAGGACAGAGTTCCAAAAAAATAGCTGGGCGTGGTGGCGCGCACCTGTAATCCCAGCTACATGGGAAGCTGAGGCTGAGGATTGCTTGAGTCTGTGGTACCCCAGGCAACAAGAGCCTGCGGTTCCACGGGCAAAAATAGCGAGACCTAGTCTCAAAAAAAAAAAAAAAAGAGAGAGAGAGAGAGAGAGCTCAAGGAGTAACTGCTTTCTTTCCTGGCTGTTTTCTCCTGTAAAAGTCCTGTGAAGATAATGCCAAGGGCTCCAACATCTTTTGTAGCTGCTAGAACCAGTGATGCACCTACCCAGATTGGGACGGTTGTACAACAGAATGGTTATGCAGGTGCTGTGGCTATGCAGGCACCCCTGATCCTATGCCACAGTGAGGGCAGTACCTTATAGAAGAGCAGCAAAAAATGTGCTTTTGGTGCTGGTCCACAAAGGGCAAGTTTGATGTTCAAGTTGTGTATAGATTTAGGAAAGCGAATTGGAAAAACTTCATTAGGAAGAAAAGAGGTACAGATAAAACTGGAGGAGGAGAGCATAAATGTACTTACTTTGATTCAGGAGAAACGGGTGATGCTTCTGTGCCACTGGCCTGCCTCAAGTGATGTCATTTACTACTGTGGTGCATCCATAGAGTGGGGATTTAAATCATTCATAATTTTGGTTATTGGATAATGACCCCAAAGATTCAGTGTGATTTATTCATAGATTATATTTTTACCAAGGCCTATAATTTTAATGAATAAAGCTTTAGAGCGACAATTTACCGTTTCCTTTTTTGACTACATTTGCATTTACTCTCAGATGGTGATCCGAAAGGGTACTTGTCCATAGTAAATTTTAAGGGCCTATTAAGCTCAAGCCTAGATTCTGAAAGAACTTGAATGGGGGGGAAGCAGACCAGAATGTTTTGCATTACCTGATAGTCATCCATAAAGAAAACTTCTAAATTGTGGTTTAATTTTTTCTTAGGACATATATTTAGTTAATTCATTTGAGATCACCTAATGAACTTGAATAAGTCACTTCTTTGTGGTTTCCTTATCATAAAGGAGATAATAGTATCTATCTCAGAGTTATTGTGAGATTTAAATGAGTTTATATGTAGAAACATCTATGCAAAAATGTCTTAGATTGCTGCTTCCAAATAAATGTAATTTTTTTTTGCTGTTCGCCATAGTATCTTTACTGTTTTTCAGTAGTAATTTTTTTGGGTTTCCTAATCTTACTACTTATTAATAGTCAAGGGATAAAATGTCAGCTCTTCATGAACTGTTAGAAGGAGCTCATAATTGGTCATATATACTTCTGAAAACACTTCAGGCCTGCACCTGCACTTCCAGGCTTGCACCAAAGGAAGTTTTCCATTTTGTTTGATTTGATTTGATACTTACGTGAAGAGTGGCCATTTATTTCTTATTCTTAGTATCATCACTTAGTTTAATAAAATAGACTGAATTAATACTAATTTCTTTTTTTTTTTTAATAGTGTTCACTCTTCTGGACTTTCTAATTATAATATTTACCTTGCTTTTATGAAAACTCTACTGAAGTTTAATTACTAGAACTGGAGTCTATATAAAATTGGGCAATTAGAACTAGAAATACTTTTGTATGGCTGAATAGTAATAAAAGATTTGGTCACTAGCTGAGCTACTTCCCTAGTCTTTACATCTTAAATATCAACTGAAGAGAAGGTAGAAACTGTAAGAAAGTACATGGTGGACAACTTTTGTGTGGTCATTTTATAATGCTCAATTTATTCATGGTTTGGATGGTCACAGTTGCCACTTTCTATGAACTTATAGAATTTGAATACTGAAAACCAGATATTCTTATTATTCTGTCTACAGTATTTAAATCTATCTGTGAACCTTTTGTATATTGTACATGTTTGATTATGTTTATGATTTATAATCTGTCATTTGGTGATTATATACTCTAAATTCTTATTTTGATAGCTTAAAAATTACACAATTTAAATCTTTCAATTTTTCTTTTCATCACTGTTCTTAGTATTTTGACCTTTATTGTAGTCCTATACCTACTTAATAGACAACACTTAAATAGTACAGTTGTGTGGTTGGCAAGAATGAATTAGTGTTACAGGATTTTACCAATGGGTGATATTTAATATTAAATGACATGTATTAAGACAAATGCTTTTATATATAATTTATTTGGCATTGTAAATGCATTTATCTTGTGAGAAAGAGACCCCCTGTTGTCAGATGAAGTATTCTGGAAAGGTTTGGAGTAAATAAATAATAAAACTACTTTGATATACAATCTAACCAATATTAAATATTAAGACTTTTAGATGATTGATTTTAATACTTAATTAACTTCGTTAAAGTCCAGTGTAACCCTCTTGCATTAAAGATTGGCAGAATTTAAAAGTAGAACTGTATTCTTTTCTCTTTGTTTTCTTTCTCCTTTTTTCTTCCCATCTTTTTACTTCTTTTTGTCCCTTATATTTAAGACTTTCAAACATCATTACTCCCAAATGTTAACCAAACCAACCCATTAGTTTCTAGCATTTATAAGTAAAAAAGAATTGCCAAAGATCTCTGTAATGTTCGATTACTCTTTCAGTTGTGAAAATAAAACATCATCGGTTTGTTTTTTTTTTTAACCAAGTTGTCATATTTTAGGTTATATACTTAACATGGCAAATGCATGCTACCTCTAGCAGATATTTATTCATGCTAGATCGCTCCTTCTTTTATAATCATTCTTTGGAAATAGTTTATTTAAACTCTGATATGCTTTTCTTATAGGCGATATCTTTATGTAAAGTAATACTACTCTGTCATTTCAGTGTTTGACTTTAAGTTTACCATCAGTCAAGAATTTAAATAAATGAAGTATGCGTGTATGAGCTTTTCTGAATATGGATGTCTTTAGAAGACACAATTCAGAATGCTAATTCTATGCCTATGTATTAGAAACAGTGAAAGAATGAATGCAAGCTGAAATATACAGAAATTCAGGGGGAATAAATTATTTTTTCTAGAGGTTTTGTCTATGTGATGCCATTTCAAAAGAGAGCATTTTACTGTTATTTTATGATTATTTTATTTTATTAGTTATTTTATTGCATGATGCTAATAATTTAAAGTTCACTTTAAAATTGCTTGTATTGCTTTAGTTTACTTGGAAATACTGTTTTTTATTTTTATTTAAACTTTCTTACTAAACTCTTGCCCTTTTGTGAAATACTGTTTTTGCAAGACACTCCTTCTTTCAGATAGATCACTTTTAGTATCACTTATAGTATCACATATGTGGTACTGGGGGGAAAAAAAAACAACTTTGTGAAACCAAAGCAACTTTTCCTTAAGGTTAGTTTTGGATTTTAAGTGCCAGTTTCAGCCTGATGTGTCTATTCCTGTGACCAGGATGAAGTAAAACTATATTACAAAGACAGCTGTGAAATTTGTATATTTTGAATTCATATGAAGTAGGAACATTTAACTGTTACATATAGCAAGTGTAGTGAAGAACGGATGTTTCCTTTCTCAGGTCTTGGGAGGTATATTGTTGCATTTTCTGAATTAGAAAGACATATGATTACCTTTATTTTTTAAAAAAAATCATTGTGTAGCATATTTGTCAAAGAAATTTTAGAGACCACTTTGCATTATTAAAAAAAATCCTGAAACCAACCCATCGATTATTGTGTAGTCATTTTCATTAAGGTATATATTTTCAGTCACTGTTTATATGTGGATCCTCTGTGGAGAGGATTTAAGACATATAAAGAATAGTTGTCCACTTTTGTAATGCAAATAAAGATTGATAACTCATTGTGAGTTATAAAATGTTCATGATATTTTGACTTTTATAGTGATTATCTTAAAATACTTTGACCAAAATATTTTTCTCAATTCTGTATTTGAATTTTTGGTGAATTAGCCATAATAGCATTAAAATAGATTCATTTAAAGACCCTGGATTTTCTGTTTTGTGGTAGTCAAACATTTTTTCTTCATGGATCCATGGAATACAATTTGAAAAAATTTTAAAGAGATTACTTTACATTGAAAAGCGACATTATATTTATAAGGTAACATAAAAATAGTAACCAACACACATTGTTTTTGAAAAAATTTGCAAAGCTAAAATGGCCGTTTTTATTTAGACCAAAACAACAAACCAAAAAACAAGTAGAAAATACTTAGTAACTTACTTTTGAACTAGATTATTATTGTAATTCATTAAATTAAAAGAACATTCAAACGTTTTCAATAGATTTTATGAAAATAAGTCATTACTCCTATTAAGCAGGTTTGCTTTGTTTACTTATGAAACTATATTAGTGATTCAGTTTGAATTGATAACCATGATACATTATAGAGGATGCTTGATTGTACAGGCTGGTATATCTGGTAAATTTTGTGTTCTACTCATTGTCATTTTCTAAGGAATTGTTAAAGTTAAAATCATTGAATGACTTTTTGAACCTAATTTTCCTTCAGAAATCAAAAAGACCTTAAATATTTTGAGCCTCTTGAATGGCTATATGAGTGTGAGTATATTGTATTTTAAAGTCTTTTTTTTAATTGAAATTATTTGTAGAAATGAGAATTTAACAGCAAGACCTGAAAAGAGAAAATATTGGTGGTATTATATATATTTATATAATCTTCTCTCCCTTTTGTAATAATGACACCAGAGGTAAAAACTATAAAGAAGATAAAGATATATTTGGATGCAGAAAAAATAAAACTATTATGTCAGAAAATGCCATGTAATTTCAAGACAGATATACTCTAAGAAAGATGTGTCATATGACACAAGTTTAATATCTTTAATATTAGAAGTACTTAGAGTATGAAAATAATCATAGTAATAAACTCCATCCACAAATGACAATAAGAAAAAACATATGAAGTCCTCTCACCTTGTAGTCTCACTTGTTGTCAAGCAAAGAAATATATGATTTGCCATCATTGTGTTACAAAGAAAAAAAATGAATTTCTCATTCCCATTGTTAATGCAGTGATGGGGAAATAAATTGTTCTACTATGTACAATTCTTTCTAATTTGCCAAAGCGTCCCAAAATCTTATTTTTAAATACATGTTTTGGTTCAGCAACTATAAAACTTATCCTAAGAAAATAATCATAGCTATGATACTAAGATAATGAAAGATGATTCATTATGAGGCTAACTATATTATGGAACAACTGAAAGCATCTGATTACCCGTAAAGAATTGGTTATGTAGCTTGCAGTAGTTATATAATGGAATATTAGGCATCCATTAGACATGATAATATTGATAATATGAGTCTTTATAATCGATATGTTTAGCATGATGTATCATGTTGAAAACATCTAATTTCAATGTTAAAGAACAAAGAAAATATATGGACTACAATGTATATATTTAGCTTGCTATATTTTCTAAATTTATGTTTATATCATTAATATGTTTTTTTGACAAAACTAAAAGATCTTATGTGTGACAACGTGCAGTTTAACTTGCAAAAATTTGTTAAAATAATTATCATGAAACATTGATATAAAGTATCCCTATGAAATTAAGATTTGTGGAGAAGTAGTTAAAAATTGGAAACTTCTTGCTATTCTTTGCTTCATTGGATATTCCTATCAATGTGTAGTAACTGTGCTTGGAGCCTGTGGAGAATGTATGTAATGCTTGGTTATTTTAGTCTTGTATTTATTCCCTGTCATAAAGGAAAGAAAAAAAAATCATTTTTCTTTATATTTTTCACCTCTCAGCTGGTCACTTTTGATGATACCCTCCAGTTCCCATGATGTATCATTCCTTATCCGAAGCTAGACATCCTCTTCAATCAGAAGAACAAGAAGTGGGTGTGGACCCCCTGTCCAGTTACTCAAACAAATCTGAAGGTGAGTTTTATAGGCAAATACAGTCTGCAGTTATGGTAAGGAAGCACAGGGGCTCCCTTTATCTCTGCTCCCTTTGTGTATGTTTCTTGTTGAAGCCCACCTCTTTTAAGAGCATTTCTCTGCTGGACACAGAGCACTGCTATCCTAATGAATACCACAGAGCATCAACTTTCAGTTGCAGACAAGCAGTAGCTAAATAGTCATTGCCCTATCATTCTTGGAAAAAGAAAATTGTAAGCTTTAAACAGTTACTTCTGGGTAAGGATCCTGCAAAACAGCTTTGTCAAACAGCTTTTAAAAAAATCTAAGCTTTTAGAGTTGATTTTGCAGGGATTTTCCCTCCCCTCCACCAGCAAGTTGAAGTTATTTCAAGATAAAGACTTCTCTGATTCTTTGTCGTTTTTTAATACTTAAATTTGTGTTATACTAAATCTGAGCATTGCAGTTATTCAAAGAGACTGTTAATAGATAAGCTGTATTCAGGATCTACCCTCTAATTAAATTATTTGTATGGGGATATATTTTAATGTTGTATTATTTTTGCAATATTAGTGCTATTAGTTATTAGTGCTATTAGTGCTATTAGTTAGCTATTAGTGCAATATTTACTATTAGTATAATAGCTTAAAAAGAAGTAGTTTGTGAGACTTTTTAAAGCACACCCTTATTTTAAAAAAAATTATTAAATATCTGATAAAGTTAGCTCATTGATTCAATGAAAAAAATTGACTCTTAAAGTGGCTTTTTTTTAAAGTCACTTTACTTTCATGAAGTATGTTTATGCTATTTTGTACACTGTTAGTACCTTCTACATTGTAAAATGCCACTGTTATTTTCAATGAGATTAGTACATGCCCTTGAACTTGTTTTTATGCTCTTATTTTTGCATTTGCTTTTAGCTAGATATTCTCCAAAAATCTGTTGTTTGAGGTTTTGATAATATGAAAAGTGTCCCATTTCAATACCAGTATTTTAAAATTTTATCAGGAAGAAATAGTTTCTAGTGATGTTTTCTTAAATGTAATGCTGAAAGAAGCACCTATAACTAAGTAAGTTACATTATTTTGCAAGCATTTGTCTCAATGGGTATTTTAAAAAGTGAATATATTTTTGTGTTATAAGTATAAAATTTAGTTTCACCCAAATTTTTCATGCTATTTCTGGTTTATATGATTATTTTTGAGCACAGGGATTTTGGGTTTGTTTTTTAAGTACACATTTTTCTCAGGTCTATTTCATTAAATGTTGAGGGTTTCTTTTTTTTTTAAGCCCAGTTAAAAACATTTTAAATTAATTTTAATCCTTTATTGTTTGGGGGAATGGGTAAGTTACCTTTACTGAAAAGGCTTTTCGTTTATATCCTAGCCTAACATTTCTATGACATACAAAGTTATTAGGACTGAATTGATGTTTAAAAGTGCCATTAATTCATTTACCCCAAATGTTCATTAACAATGTAAATGTATGCTGATGTTCTATGAGACAAGGAAGTGACTAATGACTCTTCCAACTAACAACACTTAAAATGAATAGAAACTTTAGATAGCTAATCTTGAAGTAATCAAGACCCTCATTCAGCTTGGCATCTCTGTATGCTCTAAAACAGCTGTCAACTGTTAAAAATATATACAAAACACACATACGCACACGCACATGCAGAAAGAAAGATATGTAAATATGTAGTTCTTCAGAGCCATAAAGGTTACTAACCATAGTGGGTTTTGTGCATTGTACATGTAAATATTTTATATAAAGCATCTATTTCATCTTCTTAGATTTCCTTTTTGCAGGAAAAAAAAACACGCATGTTGCATTTTAATAAGGTTGTCATATTTACTTGAAGAATCATCACCTTTCTAGTATGTTTGTATATTTTAATGTATGTCTTCCATGGGGTTCTCCATATATTTTTGAAGCCTTTTACACATTCTTCCCACAAGGGATTTTGTGGTGACTGGATGACTCATTTTCTAAGCAGTCGGTCAAACACTGGACTTAATCAGTAAACGCTATGTAATAGTCATGTGTGTATGTGTGTGTGTGTGTGTTTTAAATTCTTTTATAGATTCCCTAAGTAAACAAATAAGTCTTTATTTTTTCAAATCTGAATTTTGAGATTTATAAAAATAGCACGTTACTGACTTACATGATTAATACTGGGAAGAGTTAGCAAAAATTGTCAAATAATAGGAATGTTAAAGAGAAAACTGTTTATCTTTGGTTTATTTTCATGGGTGATAGAAGAAAGTGGGTGAGGGCAGAAAAAAGAAACTATTTTGTATATATGCAGTCATAATATTTGGCATTTTTTCTGTGTGATTAAAACTTACGTTTCTATCTTTCAAATAGAGAACAGCATAGGAAATATGACATTTTCTCTTTGCTCTATTAAGTTTGGTCCTATACATAAATAACACCTTATCTTTCAAGATATTTTGATCAAAGGATATTAGTAGTTAATTGACACATTATCTGTAAAAATATCTGCTTAGTTGTTTGTGATTATCAGTTGAGTTTGAAACTTTTAATAATCAAGTTTATGAAAAGTTATTTTGTTTCAGACTGCACACAACTATATATAAAGATTTTGCAAGATTTAACCTGTCAAAAATTAGTCTTGGAATGACTACTTATTTTCACAAGCTTAGAAGAGATTGGAATGTTGTTCATGATGAAAGAACATTTCATTTTGAAAGAACATTGCAATAGTTTCTAGCTTCAATTTTACATAACTTCTTACAGCTTTTATAGTATTTAGATAATTACTTAATGTATCTTTGCCTTTTTATATAATATCTGTTTCAAACCTTTCTTTCTATCAGCATGTATAAAATATTTAGTAACCAACTTTAAAAAAATTGAAGACATTCAGAAAATCCTGCCTACGCCATTTTTGCCTCTTGTAATTTTGTTTTTGCCCCAACTGTTCCTTCCTTTGTGTTTTCATGTCATAGAGTTTTAGAATTAGAAGGCAATACCTGACTTTTTTGGTGAAGAAATTGGTAATAATTAAACTACTTAGCAGAAGATGGTATAGAATGATGCTGTTGTGATCTTGAGTATTGTATTGTGATCTTGAGATGAATGTGTTCTGCTGAAGATAACTGATCAAAGTATTAGATCAAACTAATCAAAGTCTAAGTCAGTTAGCTGGAGCCTTAGGGAGTGAAAAAGAAAAAAAAGCATCTCTCTCTCCTATGGCTTACAATTCTTCAGGGGTTTTTCATAGTGCTGCTAATAAAATCCAAATTCTTGACCATGATATCCATGGTCAGTTTCTCAATCTGACCTTGCTCAGATGTGCTAAACCAGTTCTGAACTCTGCGCCTGCCCACTTGCCTCTCTTGACTGTTTGATTCCACCTACATGCAGTCGCATGCTGTTTCCTGGTTTCTGTTTGCCTCCTTCCTTTAGAGACTTTCTGAGGCAGGACCATTTGGGTGCCTATTTCCTGGCACATAGACACCATTCAGTTAGTGACCCACAGATCAATGAACTGGTTTTGTTTACCTTTGAATAAAACTTTGCTCAAAGTTTTGAGGTCCTTTACTTACATCAATCAAAAATTGCTTTCCTCCATCTGTCTTTCTACAGATTTCTATTTAATTTCTGTTGCCATTTTATTCAAATCTTGGTCTTGGTTTAAAGTCTTTAAAAGTAACCTTTTTTTTGTTTTTGTTTTGTTTTGAGTGGGAGCAGTTTTAGTTTTACACAAAACTTAAAAGGAGGTACAGAGATTTCCCCATCTACCCCTTGCTTCCACAGGTGCATGGCTTTTCACATTTTCAGTACCCCCTAAGCAGATTGATACATTTGTTACAATTGATAAATGTACATGGACATCCCCATAATCACCCAAAGTCCACAGTTTATAGTAGAAGTCACTCTTGGTGCTGTGCATTCTGTTGCTTTGGACAAATGTGTGGTAAAATGTATCCTCGTTACAGTAAGGTAAAAAGTACTTTTACTAAAATGCTCTGTGCCGACATATTCCATCCTTCTCCTTTTGATCATTGAATCCTCTTTACTGTCTGCTTAGTTTTGCATAAAGTATCTTTTTAATCAAAAATTCTTTCTTGATATCAAGAAAAACTAAAAGATGGTTTAATAAATACTAGAATGACTTAGAACTGCTTAAATGACAGTAACAAGGATGTTAAAAATGGACAATTTTGAAAGTGTCATCTTAAAAACAGATTTTGTGAAGTATAGTGTGATAATTGGTAAAAGTGAAATCAGAGAGCAGAGAGTATGCCATGCTCATTCCTCGAAATTTATCTGCCTGAGAGAAAGTTGGAAATGATTTGCTGTTGGTTGAAAGGCATGAGTTAAAGATCTGAGATTTTGCTGAGAGATGTCATTTAAACTACAAGACAGATAAATCTAAAGAAAGAGAAGAGGGAGAGGTGAGGACAGATTTGTAAGAATTTCTCTTGATTAGATATTCAATAGAGGGAGCAATGTTTAAGACATTTGGGAGGATTAGGCAAAGTCAGAAAAGGTAGAGAGGTGCTAAATTTTAGAAACCACAGATGGAAGAGGTTCCAGAAAGTCAGTGTCAGCAGCAAGTGCTTAGGAGAAAATACACAGTTTGGTAATTGAAATCATATTGATGATCAGTAATTAGTGGATATGCTATTTTCAGGATACTGTTCACACACTTAAATGGATTGAAAGTGAACTCAAAAGATAATGGTTAAAAATCAATGAAACTTTTAAATGAAGAGGTTCACCTTACTCTTTAATGTTAGATTTGAATGATTGTCTGTTTATTCATGCTTTTGCAGTGAATTAAGATTTGTAATAAGTTAGGCATCTTAATGGTAAAAGTGAAGCCCAGTGTTGATAAAATGGAGACCCCTAAAATTTAAGAATGTGTCTTTTGGCCTCAATATTATGTCTTTTCACTGAGTTATTCATACCATACTGGTTTCAGTTTTATGTCATATATTCTCTCTGGTGGCAGCTCCCTTTGTTTGCTTGATGAGATAGGCTCCTTTGGAAGTAGCCTGCAAAGGCTGCCTACCTCCTTGGGCTTAGCTGATCTGCACAGGAATATCCATACCATCATGTGTTTTTTTCTCAAAACATTTAGTTATCCTCACAGCATTCTTGAGTAGCCAAATTGGGAGCGTGTATGATGATTTTGGTTGACTGGGTTTAGGCATTTCTAGAACAGAGAGTGTGATTTAGAGTGACAGCAGCATTTGAAACATCAGAAAAACAAAACAAAACCCCACTTAGGTGATGTTGGTCTACAGTGGATTTCTTATCAAAGAATTCTAGAGATGGAGTTTGGAATCTTTAAATAGTGTAATATTCAATTCTAAATGGACATAGTTTGCAGAAGTATACCACAGGAATCACTGGTTCTCCCAGGTTCCTTTATCTGGCTTAGTGATGAAATGAATAGTCCCTTGTAAGTATAAACACATACCAGCCTCCACTACACCACTTCTCCTAATTCCATCCGTAGCATAAACTGACTTTAAAACCTTTATCTACTGAAACTAATGGTTGTAAAGATTATATGCTTTCTTGCTTTGATCTTGCTCAATAAAAGGGAGAAAATCAAATAATCTGGGGGAAAGGAAAGAAAGCAGACGATTGTTTACTCAAGGAAAATAATTTAGAACCTCTTTGATCCTTCTTATATATTTCTCCTGCTTCTCTACTAGAGGAGGTTTCCCAGGTTTTAGTTTTAAAGTACCCCCCTATTTTGCTATATAAGATTCAGCCAAATAGTAAGAGCAAGGAGTATTTTTAAAAACATACTGGTATATCTTGGAAGAATTATTTTTGCATATATTTGATTCTTAAAGATAACATTTTAATACCATTAACTACATACTCATAAATTTTCTTGTAGACCTATGTAGTCCATTGTATATGTTTAAGGGATTAAAAGCAATTATCGTTTATTCTAGTAATCTTTTTAAATGAATAGAAGAAAGTTTTAATCTGCACATTTGTAGATGTTGATATCTACTTTCGCATATTTTAGCAGTTTAGAAATTATATATGTAATTTGTGGTAAAAAGAGACATCTGTTTTGTTGTGGTATTTTTATTATGATTTGCCGTGTTCTTAAAGTTTGTAAATGTAGCGTTTTTCCTATGGTTGTTCTCTGACATTGGTTTATAAAAAATACCTTTACCCAATGCTTTGAGAATGCACTTTATCCTGCTGATAGATCATTAATCTGAGCTCAAGTATTGTTTATTCTTCACTTTTATTCTGTGATAATTGAAAATAAGTGCATTTCCCATCATTACACTTTTGCTAGTATAAGGCTTGTTTGCTTAACAAATCAGTGTTTTGAAATATGAGATCTTTTTTCATAAAAGATCTTATACTATACTCTGGAGTTTCCTTGCATTTCTTGCGAAGATATCTTGTGTAAGAAACGTAAGAAAGCATGAGAGAAAACATGCTTTACTCATATTATGTCAGCCATAAGCTGTTTACTTTCCTACTTTAGGAAAATCTGAGGTTTTTTAAAATGAAACAAATTATAAAAATTGTACTATTTCAAATTTTTTACTTTTACCAGTCATTTTATTTTTTAACATCTCTAGTATTAAAAATACAATTTACTTGAATCTTAAATGGCTTAATCACCATGTGGAATTATTGTATTCCTATAATTTGTTGCTTTTCTTTTCCAGAACTTACAAATATTTTTAGATGTAGTCAAATAAACCCTCCCCTAGCCTTGACTTATCAATGTGAGCATTCACTTTTTACTTACTCAAGTTATACTTAAGGCATTGTGTGAGCCAAGTTGTTCTTTATATTTTAAGGATATGAGTATTTAAGTAATTTTTCTACTCTTTTCCTTCTTCCAAATGTAAAGAGACTTAATGACAATTCACTTCTTACCATTTGTATTTAGTGGCAGTTTTAATAGAATATGATTTTGATCAGACATAAAATACTGCTATCAGTTGTTATCAATAACTTGTGAATAGATCTGTCTTATCAAATTTACAATCTTCAGTCAGACATGTTGACACAATGAATAGAAGCTAGGATGAAAATAATAGTGAATAGAAATCATAGCATCCTAAACCTGATGTTCATTCACTCAGAAATAGTTTTGATCATTTTAGATCTGGGGATAGATATTGGACAGGTATTTTTCATAGATTTACTTTGTATCATGAAAGAGACAGTAAAAAAAAATGAAAAAGCACGGAAATTAAAATGAGTGACTAAGTCAGGAATCAAAGCATGATCCTCTTAAAATGAACAATTGAGTGAGTACTTGAGATTATTAGGGACAATGTGTGAGAATGTGATCTATCTATCAGATTGGGCCTAGTTGGCTGGGAGGGGCCAGACTAGGAGGATTTTATAAACCTTACTTGGAAGTACATATTTTATTTGGAAGGCTCATTGTTCTTTAACAGTCTGTATTTTTATGTCTGTTGAACTCTTCAATATTTCTCTCAAGAACGATGGTCCTAACTGTATATCCACATGACTTGATGCTAGGCATTTATTAAATGCCAGATTTACACAGAGTATAGTACAAATTTCTTTTCATGTTGCAGTTCTGTATACCAATATTTGTTTTTTATTCTCAACATTTTAACTATTAAGTAAAGTATTTCTGCTTAATCTGAGATAAAAGAATCCCCTAAAATAACATGTATCTCTAAAACTCAGTTTTTCCTATATGGTCTGTTTTATGCTGTGCTACAATATTAAAAATAACAAAAATGCAGTCTGGTGAGGCCTTTTCTATTTGACCCATAATATGTGTGTGTGTGTGTGTTTGTGTATGTGTGTGTCTCTAACTTAACTTGTTGGTGGTGGGGGGGGGCACCATATAATCATTACTCTTCCTTTGCTGATGTAATGGAAAATTTGTTCCTCTAGGACATATTAGAATAATGTATTTAATGCTCTTCAATTTAATTTGCTAGTATCACAATTAATACAATTAAGGTCACTTGAAATGAAACTATTAACAAATTGAGTAATTTACTTTAACAATGTCAATGTGTTCTCACAATTAGATTTGCTTTAATTAGTGTACAAGCTATTATTAAATAGCATACTTCACATAGAAAAATGTAATAATGCGTTCTTGGCTCCTTATAACAGAAAGAAAGAAACTTTTAATGGGCTGAGTGATTTTATTGAAGAGTGGCTAGACAAAAAGTAGTGGAGGCAAAAGTACAAAGTTGGAAAGCAAAATTTGCATAAATATAAATAAAGCATAATTTTTCTTTTCTTGGTTCTTATTAATACATGATTTATCAGTGTGTAAATAGCATTGGAAACTTAATGATGGTTAGAAAGGGAAACATAAATCCTCGAAAAAATTTAAGTGTTAAGTTCTATTTGGTTTTTGCTTAATACTACATTAGTTTTTCAACTTTTGAATATCATAAAATAGGTCATATCTAGTTAATTAAGTTAAGGGAACAGAATGTTATGGAATATGATAAAGACTGGGGCTAAAAAGTTTGGCTAACAATTCAACCTTTTTCTGTATTTTAATGTGGGTATTTCTTATATAAGAATTGCCATTATTAACTGTTAAAAAGTCCTTCCATCTTTTCTATCTCTCAGAAGACACAGGGAGGAATAAATGGTTACACTTCTGTTTCTGCATATGCAGAGTAAGGGAGATGAATTGTCAACCAAGTCATAATTAATATGATCTGCTGTTCTCTGTAAACATGAAAACAAGATTTACTATCATGTAATCAAGTGGTGATTTTGTGTAAGAACGGAGATAAATGCAATCCAGATAATTCAATACTATAATTTTAAAAAAAAAATCAGTTTGACAATCTTTTTGCTTAATTTGATTGATTTTAGTTTCTATTGCTTTCATCTTCTTTCCTTTTTTTCTCCTTTGGCTAATGACAGAAATTTGTAAAATTGCAAGTAAAAAAGGAGGCAGGCATAAGAGTAATTAGGTAATAAATATTTAAATGTAAAGTGCAAGAAGCTTAGAGAATCCAGACTTTGAAAATTAACTAAAATCTCTTATTACTAGGAAGAAGGCATCAGAGTGTATTTACTTTCTCAATACTTGTGAATGTTTATACAACGATTCCCTGTTGACTTTCATCATGTGTCCCAAAATCTGAATTTCATCTGCCAGGTTGTTCACAGATCAGCTGTGTTAGACATAGATTAATTTACTAGAGGAACAGTCCACTTAGCTTAGAAGAAAATTAGTTTAGGTCATTATTTAAATAGCCTTTTAAATTCAGTATAGGAAAACTACTACTTTATAGATAGATAGGCTACAATAAATGGTTCTCTTAGTGCCCTAACTTGATTATCCTTATGGCTGGTCTTTAAATTCTATTTTGAACTTTAAATGATCTGTCTATTGATGGTTTGTGTTACAGAATATTTAAAAAGTAGCCAGAATTTGAGTTTTTGAATGCTTGATCTTTAAAATGTAGTAGATTAATCCCAATAAAAAGCCATTTAAATGACATTTTTTAGAGACAGTACAAAAATTACTGAAATTCATATGGAATAACAAAAGGCCTCAAATATAAAAAAGCCTCCTGACCAGAAAAAAAGAGAACGGAGGTATTACAATTCCAAACTTCAAACTATACTACAAAGCCATAATAATTAAAACTGCTTGGTACTGGTACAAAAACAGACAGACCAATGGAACAGAGTTGAGTGGCCAGAAATAAAACCACACATATATAGTCACCTACTCTTTGAAAAAGGAGTGAAAAACTTATATTGGAACAAAGATAGCCTCTTCAATAAATGGTGCTAGGAAAATTGGACTAAGACATGCAAAAAAAAAATGGATGGACAAAGACAACTCCCTCACACCATGTACAAAAATCAATTCAAAATGGATAAAAGACTTAGATTTCATACCCAAAACCATAACATACATAGAGGAAAACCTGGGCAAAACCCTCCATGAATTACATTTCAGATATCCCTTTCTGGAAACATCTGCAGATGGCAAAAAAGTGAAGGAAAACATAAACAGATGGGACTACATCAAACTAAAAAGCTTCTGTACAGCAAAAGAGACAACAAGAAACACAAAAAGAAGCCCAACCCAATGGGAAAAAATTTTTGCCCTCCACAAGAGTGATAAGGGTTTAGTAACAAAGATCCACAAGGAACTCATATAACTAAACCAAAGCAAAACAAAAAGCCCAATCAAAAAATGGGGAGAAGAACTAAAAAGACACTTCTCCAAAGAGGAAATACAAATGGCCAACAGGCACATGAAAAATTGCTCAATGTGTCACTAGTAATAAGGGAAATGCATTGCAAACCACAATGAGATACCACTGTACACCAGTAAGAATGGCCCTTATCCATAAAACGGGCAACAACAAGTGCTGGCAAAGATGTGGAGAGAAAGGAACACTCTTTCACTGCTGGTGGGAATGAAAACTGGTCCAACCACTATGGAAATCTGTGTAGGACCCACAAATTAATGAAAATGGAACTACCATTTGACCCAGCAATTGCTCTCTTGGGAATCTATCCAAAAGAGACCTCAGTGTAGGTACAAAGGTACACCTGTGCTTGAATATTTACTGCAGCACAATTTATAATTGCAAGGACTTGGAAGCTAACTGCCCCAAAACAGATGACTGGATGAAAAAGATGTGGTATATATACACAATGGAATATTACTCATCAATTAAAAATGGCAAATTTGATGATCTTATGATAACAAGGATGTACTTAGAAGAAATCGTATTAGCAGAAACAAGTCAAAAAAAGACAGAAACCAAATGGTTTCACTAATATATGGGATATAGGGAAAAAATAAAAGCGACATGGAAAAGTCAAAACAAGGCAAGCACCAAACTAAAGCACACAACTTTGGGCAGGGGGGAAAAAGGGGGAATGGTGGGGAGGGTCGGAGGGTGAATCCCTGGGATTACAAAGATGTGAAATTTATATATAAGTAAATTTTTTAAAAAAATCTATGTAACAAAATTGAAATTCCATTACTTTCTACTTGAAATTAATGTATAGCATTTTAAGCTTTTGTTATGCCAGGTAAAGATTAAATGAGATTTTAAAACCGATAATAATAATAATAGAATAAAATGTAGTAGATTTTTAAAAAAGAGACTTGATTTATCTAAAATGACCAAATGTATGAAAACTGGGTTTGATAATGCTGGGACTACAGAACCAAAAGTACCTCTTCATGGGAACTGAGAGACTTCTTTTTTAAAATACTCTTTTTTATTATGATCACTTAATAATAGTTACTGAATTTAAGTTGAATTGCATTATGTTTTCATACAGAGACACTGATTTTGTATTTTTCTTTGTATTTTGTATTTTGATCTTGAAACATGCATCTTTACTGAATTCATTTATTAGCTAGTTTCAAGGGATATATTCTTTAGAATATCATCTTTCGGGAAGATTGTGTCAGCTTTAAATAGCAATCACAGACTATTTTACTTCTTTGCTTTTGATTTTATTTTGTCTCCTGCTCCAACTAGAACTTCCAGGATGATGATGAGTAGAAATGAAAGGGGGCATCCTTGTCTTGTTCCCAATTTTAGGGGGAAAGCTCAGTCTTTCTCCATTTTCTGATGTTAGGTCTGAGTTTTACATAACTATTTTTATGTTAATGAAGATTCCATTCATTTGTTATAGTTTGCTGAGTTTTGTTTTTTGTTTTTTGTTTTTTTTTTGGCTTTTGTTTTGTTTTGTTTTACACAAGAGAGAATGTTGGATTTGTCAAAAAAATTTTTTTAAGGTGTTTTGTGTATGGAGATGATCGTATTATTCCTTCATTGTGCATTACATTATGCATTCTTTGTGTATTACATTGATTCCTATTCATGTTCTGAACCATCTTTGCATTCCTGCTTAACCAACTTCATTTTGATTTATAATCCTCTTAATAGGACTGTTGAATTCAATCTGCTATTATTTTGCTAAGGATTTTAGTCTGTTCACTCAAGAGACATTGGTATATAGTTTTAATATCTTCATCTGGTTTGGTAACAGGTTAATTCTGGTCATCTCTTAGATAAGTGCTCTTTCCCTTCTAGTTTTTAAGAGTCTGAGAATTGATAATGACTATAATTAACATTTGGTTGCATTTACTAATGAAGTTATTTAGCCATTGTTGGGAGTTTTATTTTACTGAACCAATTCTTAATGTCTTACAAGTCAGACTTTTTTGAGTCAGTTCTGGCAATTTCTGTATTTTTAGGAATCTGTTCATTTACATTACGTAATTTGTTAATATATAATTGTTCATAGTATTTTATATAATCTGTTCTGGTTCTTTAATACATATTAAGGTCTCTACTTTGATTTCTGATTTTAATTATTCAAGTATTTTTTTCACCAGTGTCTAATTAGTTAAGGTTTATCAGTGTTCAAAATAGTACTTTTTAGTTTCATTTATCTTCTTTTCTGTTTTTCTTTTATCTCGTTTATCTCTTCTCTGTTCTTCTTGTTACATTCAATTTTTTGCACTAGCAAATTTTTTTTTGTACATTATACTTTTCAGGTCCACATTTGCTGTGTTTTCTTCTCTATAATGGTTTTATCTTTTTGTCCATAGTCTTTATTTTTCTGATATTTGAGATATTTTTCTCTTCATGTCCTTTAGTTCTTTGTTCATGGTTCCCTTTAGCTGTTTGAATGCATTTTATGACAACTGATTTAAAGTCTTTGTTAAGTCTAATGCTAAGACTTTCTCAGGAACACATTTTTCCCCTTTCCCTGTAAACTAACCATACTTTCTTGTTTCTTTCCATGCTCCTTCATTTTGGTCAAAAACTAGATTATTTTGACTATTAAAATGTGGCATCTCTGACAATTAGATTCTCCATTTCCTTCTTTGGGGTTTGTCATGTTACTGACGAACATAAACTCCGTAAAGTCTGTGTTCTATATTATGTATGAGATATTTCTTCCATTACCCTAGTTTTCACCTTGTGTTTTGACAGTTTTCTTATGCACCTGGAGAAAAAAGTAGTGGAAGTACTGTCCTAAACTGTATTGGCTCAGTGTGAAGGAGTAGATCATTAGCTTTGCTTTAGTCTTCACTTTCTACTTGTGTCAAGTGTGAAGTTCAACCTGAGTTTATAGCTTCAGGTCTTCTCAGGCCTTTCTGAGCATACATCCAGCACTGAGTATGCGCCTGACTCCAAGTTTCCTCATACACATAGGATCTTTAAAGTCCTTATTCTACCATGCACCCCCTCTCTGTTTTTCCCCCTCTCACAGACTTTTTGATTGTCTAAATAGCTATTTCTAGTCATAGGCTGCTGTGACCAATACTTTGAACTTTAACTGCTTTGAGCAGTGAAAATGCCCCAGATAGCTGTCCCTTGCTGGGAATGAACACTTGAAATTGGACAAAATAAGGTGAAGCTCTTACTCCTGGCATTCTTCAGGAAGCTGCCAGACAGGTTGAAGCACTCAGCTACTTTTCTTTCAGTAGTGTTTTTGAGTACCTATTAGGTCTGTGTCAGGCTGTGGGCTCCCTTATGCAAGTGGTAAAGAATGCTAAGTAGGCAATTAAAATGCTGCATCTCCTGACCACAATGCAGTGGCAACTTTTTCATTAAGTTTTCTTCCATTTGTTGTAAATGTTTGACTAGATTTCAGACTTCTGCAAATGCTGATACTTAACAGTTCATTTTGCCTGCTTGTTAGTTGTGTTTGTGAAGGGAGAGAATTCTGGAGTTTTCTGTGGTTACGCTTATTGATGCACTGTGCACAGATTTGTACAGTGGTACATTTAGAAGCCTATCTTGTAAAAACAGTTAAAACAGACACCAGAAAAACTGCCTGTTTTTAGACATGTACATAAAAGTCACAAACTTCTTATCTTTGAAAGTTGTTTCTTATTTCAACTCCAGAAGCACATAGTAAATCCAAAATATCATTTTAAAAATTTTTTCTTCATTATTAGAAGATGGTGCTAATAATATATTTTAAAATTTATTAGTGCTGGTGGTGTATGTACCATATTTAATTTCTGATTTTTATGTTGATCTTAATTCTATTAATTTAGTGTTACTGTCCCGAGCCATCTTGCAAATGTGAAGAATTGGATATATTACTCTCCTTGATTTTCTTAAGAAGGTTCAAGTTGGCTTAATGTGGGTGCCTCATCCTTTTCCTTCTCCCTTTCTGTAAGAATAGAGACCCTAATTGGATCCTGTGGATGCTTTCACTCTGGGGAAAGCTGGTTTAGCTTGTCTTAGGTTTTGCATACTAGGTGTTACCTATTAGTAAAGCTATAAAAGTCACCACAGGGTGCTTGGAATAGCAGTGATGGTTATCTTAAGCAGAGTTTGGAGACTTTCTCTCAATTTTGAGTTTCTGATTAGTATGTCCTGAAGTTTTAGTTCTACCCTCCCTCAACTAAGTAAACCTTAAGTTGTGTTCTCTTTTAATAGGACCATATAATTAAACTTTTCTGTTATGGCATCAGGAATATGATAGGTTTCATACTGAGAAATAGTATTGTGTACCATATTGTGTTGAACATATGCTTAAGGGTAAAACATGAAATTGTTGGAGCCTTGCTTCTTTCAAGATGGTGGTCATCACCATGCCCAGCTTTTTATTGTGGTCCTTGATTCCACCCTGTTCAGCTCCCCTGTAGTATCCTAGTATAGAAATCACTTTCTTTGTTAAACCTTGGTCCACTGAAAATAATAAAAGTTTCATACTAGTGTAAAATATCATCATTCTCTTTTTACCTGATAGCAATCTGTTAGTAGATCAACCACTTATGTTGTGAATCAATGATTCACAAATTAGCATTAAGAATGAAAAGGAAACCATCTTGTGATACTGGACCAGTTATCTCAAGTTTCACCTAATAAGATCATCTTCAATAGTCATTTGCTTTTGAAGATACAGTTTGCTTTTGAAGATACAACTATGAATGTTTTGTTATGATAATCATGTTTAAGCAACTATAGTTAATAGCTAATGAAATTGTATCTTAAAAACATATATCTGGACCAAAATAACCTAAATACAGTATTTATATTTTAGTTATTCAGAGGATATATTATTTTTGTAACTGTTAAAGCATAATACCTTAATAGCCCTTTATGTACACTTAATTAATATATGTTAAAATTACTATCACAAGTAACTTAGTGGCAAGTTAAAAATAAATCTTCTGTCTTGTTAATCAAACTTCACACAGAAATGCAGTAATTAAGTATTTGACACATTTCTATACCTTCCAGTTGTAATGATTTCAGAATGCTTAATTTGATACATGTGAACCTTGTTAACCATACAATTTATACATGAGTTTAGAATCATATAAACATCAAGAAGGTTTATTTTTATATTACATTTCAAAACCTAGTATACTAGTAGAGTCTACTCAGTAGCAGACCCAAGTGAACAGAAATTTTGGTTGTAGGTTAACCACCTAAATGCAACATTTTGAGATTTCTGTTCAAGTTAAAAAAATTGATCAGAGCCATTTTATATTATTGCCAAGGCAGATACATAGCTTTCATTTTAACGTTCTACATAGTCAAATGCATGTAAATAGGATTAAGACTTAAACTTTTTTGTGGGGAGGGACAAGGACACTTAAATGTGTGTTCTTAATGGTAGTGCGTACATTTCATTTATATTGACTTGCAGTTTATATATAGTTGATCGAATTTTAACGATGAATATATGTTAAACCCCTCTCCTGAAACTCAGAGGTACTGTCTTATAAACATATAGGCAGGTGACTGAGTTCAGACGCCTGGTTGAGGGGAAGTGATGAAAACACCAAGAAGCATTTATGTACATGGTAATTTCTTGCCATTAAAATACACACACACACACACATCTACACACATACACACAGATTAGGTGTATATTTATGCACAATCTGGCCTTTTAACAAAGAAAAATAAGCCTGTGTTTAGGCTGCCACTGCTCTGAACAAAACAGCTGAGACTTTAATGAACACCATACTGAGGGCATGTAGGACATAAGGCGAATTAAGCAGGTTACAAACTGCACATCTTCTGTTTAGATATAAGAGATCTCCCCAACCCTGACAATTAGTTGTACTGACAAGGCAAGGAGATAGACAGAAACAGAAGGAGATCATTTGTATCAATTTGAGAAATAGGACTAGTAATGAAACAAAATATCTGTACAAAATAGTCTCACTTTTATTTTACCATTGTTTCCTCTATATTTACTCCCAAAATAAATATACATGGTTAAACAAAAGGTTCTCCTTTGGGTTTGTTGGCAAATAAAGACCAGCTTAGTTTTTATTTCTTATTTTTATTTAAGAAAGACTTTTCTGGACACTCAAATTTTAATCTTGTAACCTGACAGCTTTGTTTAAACATTGAATATGAGTTTCCTTTCATGAAAATCTTTTCAAAGTGTAGCAGTTCAGCTGTGAAAACCTGAATACATTAATGATCACAAAGAAGCTCAAGAATGAGCCAACATTTGTTTTGTTCTTTTACAACATTTCTAGATAAATTGAATACACCAATTTTTTTTGCAGGGTTATTTAACTTTTTCTGTATTCCTTTGCTAATAAATGTCTTTGTGTTTACCCTATTAGTAATCACTTTAAGTTACTTCTAAAGTAAATATAAATATTATTTTTTTTGCTGATCTGACTTAACCGTGTTACATGGAACATGTATTACCTTTGATGTGTACTTGATTCAACTTAAAAATATACATCACTTATGTTTAGGTTTTGAATATACTTTTTAAAAAAAGTGAACCTCTTCCAAATACCAGACATTGGGTGAAAACATTGACTTAAGGATTATTCATTGTGTATACAAAGGTGAAAAAGCATCATTTGCAAAAAATAACATTACTGAAATATTTTAATGTAATTCTTTAATGGGCATGACATTCTTATTCAACACTGTTGTTCTTAATGAAGAGTGACTGTGTTCTGAAAAACGTTAGTGAGTTTTAAAATCTGTAAATGCATGTCCTATTGTTTCAAAAAATATTTAGACCTAATTTCAGATATACCTGTGAAGATTAGTTTGATTTTAAAGTTCACACATTTTTTTTCTATTCTGTTTAGAAACATTTTGCAGTAAAAGTGTATCACGAAACCTTTGCACCTTTAATATTTTCTCACAAATTCCTTACGCTACACTTTGTTATAGCTTATGTGGACAAACTGAAAGTGTTTCAAGTGATATATAACTGAGCCTAATAACTAAAATGAGCTGTGTTGATCAATTTTATGTTTAATCATGTGCCAGTTAACAATGCTTTAGACTGTTCATAATCAGTTAGCTATTGCTGCATAACACACCATTCCTAAACTTGGTTACTTAAAGCAATAAGCATTTATTGAGGACGTGGGTAAGCTGGGTCATTCTCTTGTTCTGGACTAGTTTCTGGACTGGTCTTTGAAGACCTCACTCAGGTGTTTGGCAGGTGACTGGTGAGTGATATGATAGAAGGAATGACCCACATTTTATCTTCAGCCATTTAGCCATTGCTTGCTTGTCATCGTTGTGTTGTCAGCATTCCAGGAGGCCAAACAAGTTGCAGGTTTCATGAGATCTAAGTTTGTGCTGGCACTTGTCACATCTGCCTCATTTTCCTGGCCAAAGCAGGAAACAAAGCAGCCAGAGTTAAGTGGTAACAAAATTGTATTGCTATATACTAGTGACGAGCAATATGACAATCATTTTTTAAAGTCAGGTATCTTATCCATATTAGCATTAAAAAGAATTAAGTACTTAGGAATACATTTGGCAAAAGAAATGAGGGAATTCTACTGAAAACTACAAAATGTTAATGTGTAAGGAAGATTTAAATGACCGGAAGTCCATGTTCATGAATTGGAAAATTCATTATTGTCATAATGCTGCTGTCTCTTGATGGAGAGAGCATGACTGGAAGTTACATTCTAACAGGAACACACTCAGAAAGGAAATTAATTATGGCTATTTTCCCCATGAGTTTGTCACAGATACTATTAACATAAAATAATGATACAAACTTTTTAGATTAATAAGAACTCATCAGACTAGGATGTCATGTTATGGAAAGCACGATTTCAACTGAAAATGTCAGAGTCATTGGTCTGAAAAACAGATGAAATTAGAGAGCTCCACAAAACACTGGCTAGTGGGAAATAATTAGGCCCAAACCAATAGTTTTCCTTTATTCATTAAATTATCCTATTAAATATATATCCCATATCACATTAGTTAAGATCTTCATATAGTGTTGGTGGTATAAGTGGTGACAGAGATGCCTTCCAAGATTTTCAAATAATATCTTTATCAACTTAACATAATTTTAGTAAAATTTTCAGAAAAGTATTTTGGGCCTGGAAAATACCTGCCTAAAATTAATTCAGTTATAAGATGGTTAAAATGACAATAGGATAATAGTATGAACTTTCTTATCACAACAAATTGAAAATTAAAATGAAGTGGAAGCATTTTTATGGAAGAATGAGTTACTAAACCTAAAAGAGAGTTTAGTTCATTTTAAGCAAGATACTATTTTTAGTAACAGGTAAGTATTCTGTTACTTTGTTACATTTTACACTCTAGAGCTATTGCTATATAAACTATTTTATAACTTACGTTTTATTTAGAATAGGAAAAGTTTATTATTTGTTAATGTGATTTTTAGCTATATATATTCAGCTGGATTGCAAACATTAAAATATAAAGGAAATCAATTTTTTATGTGATCCTGTAACCAATAATAGAATGGAATAAACAATCATATCCCACAGAGAAAACATCAGTTCCAACTTAGTTACTGTGATTTCTAACAAGCAAAAATGAGACAATTGTACTGTAGTAAAATATTTTTCAGAGAACTGAAATGGGGGAATATTTTCCACTTCTTATATTATGGCAAATGTAACCTTCATAACAATATCAGCTGAGCAGAATAAGAAAATACAGGTATTCTTACACCCGGGACCACACACTATAGATAGAACTAAAGTTTTTAGTAAAGTGAATCTCACAATCTGTAAAAGGATAATACCTCTTAATAGATTTCACCTTATTTCCTCTCATCCACTCCACACCAGAATACAAGGATTGTTCACTAAAAAAATCTTTGATGCCATCTTTTTAACAAATTAAGAAAGAAAAGTCATTTCAGTAGATTTAGGGGAAACATTTTCACAGTTGACACCTCTATGATTAAAAAATACTCCTTGCAAACAGAATTTAAAGTACTTGCATACTGTGGAGCAGAGTATGCTTAAAAGAACTGAGCAAAACCAGTTCTTTTGAAATATTATAAATGTTCTCTTTAAAATTTGGACCAAGATGAAAATCTGCAGTTAAATTGTTAGAGCAATGTAGTTTATCTCCATATTATAAAAATAGCATACAAAAATATATTGTACTTACAAATATACCATTAATAAAAATACAGTATATTTAATAGTGTAGGAAATAGTAACACCCTTGATAAGTATAATACACGTGTTAGTTTTCATAAACTATTATGAAACTTAATCAACAAGTGTATAAAACCTGCATATTGCTGGGCACGGTGGCATGTGCCTGTAAGCTACAGCTTAAGGAGTCATGGCTGGAACTGGGGATTGTGGTTCAAATCCAACCCAGGGTAACATAGCAAGACCTAGTTCCAAAAAAATAGCTGGCCATGGTGATGCACGCCTGTAATCCGAGGTACCTGGGAAGCTGAGGCTGGGGATTGCTTGAGTCCGTGGTACCACGGGCAATGTGAGCCTGTGTTTCCACAGGCAAAAATAGCGAAACCCAGTCTCAAAAAAAAAAAAAAGGGACCTGAATATTTATGAAAAAATCACTCTGATCTTGGAAAGGAAGACTTGTTGTCACGGAGCTATTGTCTTCTTCTCAGAGTAAGATTCAATATACTTTTTAGTCAAATCATGAGCAGGGTCTGTCAAGTAACTTGGAAGGTTTATTCGAATATTTACATTGAGGAACAAAAGGCTCAGTGGTCATGGCGCTTCTAAGGAAAACGAGGGCATACTAGATATAACAAACTATGATAATGCTTCTTGATTTGACATATAAACTAGTGCAAATTTAAAAAGTCCAAATAGACTCACACATATATTAAAACTTAATACATGACAGGACTGACATTGCAGATTAGTAGTGAAAAAATGGGTTGTTCACTCAGTGCTGCTGAAAACAAGTATTTTCCATTTTCGGGGGAGAATGAGAATGAACACCTTAATATCTTATTAAAAAATAGAAATTTCCTCTAAGTTAAAAACTTACTAGTGAAAAACAAAACTATAAAACTTTTAGAAGAAAATTCTTTCTGACAAAATATGATATATAAGAAGATCATATAGAATTAGATTGAATATAAAAGCAAGAAATTCTGCCATCAGAATAACCCCTAAGAAGTGAAAATATAAACTACACTCTGAGCCTGATGATAATATACAAAGTTAATGAAAGTTTGCTATCCAAATAAATAATTACTGAATAATAAGAGACACAGATAAACATATCCAAAATATATATTTTGCAGAAGAAATACGTGATAACTATAAATTTAATACTAAAACCAAAATTAAGTTCTAGTAAAATCCAATATTATACCATCTATTTGAGAAAAATTAAATACTTTGAATTTGCCACTATGTGAAGAAATGGGGACTTTCCTTCATTGCTAATAGCAGTTGAATTGATATAAACACATTGAAAATAATTTATTACAGAAAGTTGCATATGACCATATTCTAAGGCCCAGTATCTCAATATTTAAGGAACATAAAGTTTCAGATATATTTATTAGGAATTACATATAGAACATTCATAGCTCCATGGCTTGTAATAACAAAAAAACTTGAAAGTATCCAAATGTTCATCACTGGATGTGAGGGCGATCTGGCTGTGACATCTGTCACCTCATTGATCGCCAGGGTTGATTCGGCTGATCTGGCTGGCTAAGCGCTCCATGCGCGTCCCTCCCGAAGCTGCGCGCTCAGTGGAAAAGGACAGCCTTCTTGGAACAGTTCTTTGGTCGGGGATAGTATACGAGTAGCCGTGCTCCCCTGCTAGAACCTCCAGACAAGCTCCCAATACTAAATAGAATAGTTCGATGTAATCATACAGGAGTATAAAGTCAAATTAACTGTGTATTTTTACTTATATGTGCATATACACACATACATGTATATATAATAATGACATAAATTTACATTAAAACAAAATGTATGATGTACAATGCTATTTATAGAATTTTAGAAATAGCTAAGCCAAATGCTTCTTAGCTTAAACATTGTTTAAGAACATAGATAGATAGATAGATAGATAGATAGATAGATAGATAGATAGATAGATAGATAGATAGATAGATAGATAGATAGAGTAAAGCTATAAAAGGCAAAAAAAAGATAGCATAATTTAGGATAGCTATTACTTTGGGGTAACATAGAGGATGTATAGTCAGCAAGGGCATACTTGAGGTTTCAGAGAATTTGATAATATTTGATTTTCTGATTAATGACTGGCCAAAACAAAACTTTTAACAATAAACATTTTATTAATTAAAAAGTGTAAATTGATATTTTGTACTATGAATATAACTAATAGGGTACTTGCATTACTTATTATTAAAAATATGTTCTCAATTGCAATTAAAATATTTTCATAGCAATAAAAGACAGGTCAATTAAAGTCAAAATAAAGTATATTTAGATTTTTGATAGATAAAAATTATACTTAACTCAGTGGAAAAATACTACTTTTTATTCAGTAATACCTGAAAAATGAATCAGTCCATTAGTATATTTGTTTTCAGGATTGTAAGGAGAAATTTTCCAATGGAGGCAGCTGAGAAAAAGAGGGAAAGATTGATTAAACTTTTTTGGTAGAAAACCTTAGAATTTTTGCAACCAAATATTGAAAATTATATACATACTTGTTCAACCTCTGTTTATCAAGATGCTAAAATCCAGTCAGTTTAAATGATTCATTGTATTTATGTAATATAGAAACATAGCTGGAATGAGCATGTGGGACTTCAAGCAGGTAGAATCTATTATCCTTTCCAGTCTGCCACATTACCATTATTTAACCCTAGTCTTTGTTATATTTAAATACATTTTTTTATTCATAGTCATTTGCCTTATGATTCAGCAAAAGTAAATTTAAACTTCAAGTTTACTATAAAGCTGCTTTAACTTCTTATAGATAACCTGTTATATGAGTTCATTTTTATTACTATGAACTCATGGATTTAAATGTATTTGTTGTGTTTAATAAAAGCTTTGCATTTATTATCTTATTTTAATAATTGTCATTCATTCTTCAGCTTTATTGGTGTATAATTAATTGGTAAATTTGTGAACTATTTGTCTTTATCAATTATCCCAGTAACTGTTGCAGGCATTTTTGTCCTTATTTCTCCCATTTGTGATATGTTAATGCCACAACATTTTGTCTGCCTATTAGATACTTTTTACAGGGCCTATTTCAATACCTAAATTGTTTTTATTCCCTAACAGCAGACTTTTGCCTCCTTGGAGGGAACACCATCCCTTTTGAGGTGCATGAAATACAGTTAAGAGTAATCCAGACCACTCTGACAACGGTGCAGGGACAAACATGTTAACCAAGAAATGTTTTAAAAAGTTGAAAAACACTGATAGAGAGTAAGTCTTAAAATCACTAGAGTGATTCCTCTAACTTTTATTTCCTTTCCAAAATTGTTTTGGTTATTCTGACCCTTTGTCTTCCCATGTAAATTTAGAATAAACTTTTCTTTATTGCTAATCAGTCCTGCTGGGATTTTATTAGGAATTGTGATGCAAGGAGATTCATTAGTGATATTGTTTCCAGGAGAGAGGTGCTGATAGATTTGCCTGGAGATGGTGATAATGGTCATGAAGAGAATTAAACAAGAATATGTTTTAGAGATGAGATAAAACTATTGATAAACTGTTGGTAGTGATGATGAGAGGAATCCAGAAAGATTCCTAGTTTTCAGTAGTGGGTAACTGACTAGATGATAATGTATACTAAAATCTTAGAAACTGAGAAAAAAATTAAATTTGGTGAGAATGGCAGTGGGAGGGGAAATCAAGATTTTTGTTTGCCTGCTGTTGAGACATTTGACATTTGTGATAGAAATTACCCTGGATATGTTCACTGAGCAGATAAGTTACTTGACTTAGAAATTCTGAGAAGATAAGAGTTTGGAGACATGAATTTGGGGGGTTAACCAGCACATTCATTTTCTTTTATTTATAAAAAATGTACTTTTATTATTTTGTAAATTTTAAAAAAAAGTTTTATTAAATAGAAAAAAACCACAAATCTGTCCATCATTAGGCATTTCCATCTTATTACTCAGCTAAATTCTCATCAAATTTGATTTACTGACTCATGGCCAGAACAGATGTTATCTTAATGGAAGAGAGAAAAGAAAAATTAAGTATTTTGAGTCACAGAGCCACCTCCAAATTTAATTCTTTGTGGAAGTACAAGAAATATTTTAAAACCTCTGTGTTCATTTGCAAGCATACATGTTTTATACTTGATGCTTTCATTTTTAGCTTTTTTTTAATAAGTTAACTTTTTAAAATGTTAAATATGTAAATGAATGAATATTCAGAAAATTCTTAGCGTTATGAATTTGTATATGAATTCATATATTTATATTAATGTTCTCAGATTTTTAATCCTCTATTAAAATCACATTTTTTGTAATGTACTAGGAATATCCATTATTCTAAGATCATTAATTATCTAAGATTATCCAAGGTCAATAATTGTTCTTTTATGTGTCCCTGATAATTCAAATATTACCTTCAACCTATTGATAAGAATGTTAACAAAGAGGCCAAAAATGTATGATGGGGAAAGGACAGTTTCTTCAATAAACGGCATTTAGAAAATTGGCAAAATAGTGAAACTGGATCACTGTCTTACACCATACATCAAAATTTAATTCAAAGTGGGCTGTAGATTTAGTGTAAGACCTGAAATCATGAGGCTCCTAGGAGAAAACCCAGACAATTAGTTATTTCTCGTTGATCTTAGTGATGAATTTTTCAACTTGACACTAAAAGCAAAGACAGTCAAAGCAAAAATCAACAATTAGGGCCATCATGAAACGGTTACCTACAGAATAGTAGAAAATACTTGCAAATCATATATCTGATAAGAGGTTAATATCAAGAATATATAAAGAACTCTATACAACCCAATAAATAGCAAAATAAACCAGAAGAATGTTTAAAGTATGGGTGGGTGGAGGACCTAAACATTTTTTTTCCAATTAAGATATACAAAGAAGATTCCAGGAAAGATAACCAACTGCTGCATGGAAATAAGTACAACATTAGTAATCTTCAGTGAAATGCACTAAACAGGTTTCGCCTCATACCTGTTAGAATGGCCACTAGAAAAGACAAGGAATAGAAAGTGTTGGCAAGGATTTGGAAAAAGATAACCTTCCTGCACTTTTGATGGGAACTTAAAATGATGCATCTGCTTTGAAAAACAGTATAGAAGATACTGAAAAAAATTAAAAATAAACTTGCCATATGATTCAGCAATTCCACTTTGGATGGAATTTTATTTATCCAACAAAAATAGAAATACTAACTTAGAAGAGATACATGCACCTCTCTTTTCATTGCAGTATTATTTATAATACCCAAGTGATGGTAGCAACCTAATTATTCATTAATGGATAAATAAATTCTTATCCATACATACAATAGAGTATTATTCAACTATAGGAAATAAGGTCTTGCTATTTGTAACAACACAAATGGATGTTAAGAGCATTATGCTAAGTGAAATAAATCAGACAAAGGCAAGTACTCCTAGATGAACTATTCACCTTTGGATGGAATCTAATAAATTAAACTAAAAACCAGAGCTCTTAGATATAGAGAATTGATTGTGTTTGCTAGAGGCAAAGTGGGGGTTAGGGAGTAAATCAGGTAATGTATGTACCTTCAGAGATAAATCCTGGGCATGTAATAAAGAGCGCGGTGACTGTAGTTAATAATATTACACTTTATATTTGAAAATTGCTATGTAAGTAGCTCTTAAGAACTGTCATCACAAGAAAAGTATATGACAACTAAGTTTTTTTTTTTTTTTTTTTTTGGTCACCTGCAGATGTTAACAAGACTTATTGTGGTGATCATTGTGCATATCAGTACAAATGCTAAATCATGTTTTACAACTGGAACTATTAAAATTGTATGTCAGTTATTTTTAAAAGATTGTTAGCCAATGTGGTAATTATTCTCTATATTTTAATTGAAATAATTTGTTTTTGGAGAAGGGTCAAGGTTGTAGCTTTTTAAAGGATTTTTATAGTTGATGGTATTTTTCCTCTTCATGGTGTTTCACTTACTGAACCATAACTAAGATGGTTGTTGTTGAAGTGCTCTTACAACTTGAGCACACATCCTGATTATATTAGTATAATGTTAATGTTTAGAATTTAAATAGGGCCCTCATCTAGTCAATACTCTTTCTCATAAGTGGTCTGGTTTGGTTGTTACAGTCAAAATTATTTTAACCTCATTTGTTCAGATATGCATTGTAAGTCTTACTAGTCATTGATTACTTCAATTCAGTAGCAGTTTGAGTGTTAATGCCGAGGTCTGTTATAAGAGGTAGGGACAGAGGAATGATTAAAAACACAATCTCTGCTCTCAGAAAGTTTGCAATTCTGTGAAAGACAGACAGTAAACAAAATTAGCATAAAATGTGTATTATGTTCTTTAGTCATCATGCTAAAAGAAAAATGAATCATGGGACAAGAGTAGGAAGTGAAACTCAGAGAATGTAGTGGTTATAATTAAGGCAGTGGGGGGGGCCTCATTTAGATGGCGGAAAACAGGTAAGGTATCCTTCATTTGTGGAAAGACCTAAGAAAATGTGTTTGATTAAAAATTTTCCTTGCAAGGGGTGGGTAAATTTTTTAAAAAAGTTAAATTTCCTTACAAAGCCCAACAAAAATAGTTCTTAGTTTCTTTGAAAAATGTTTACAGAGGGCTTACCAGAGGGAGGTGAAAGGGATAGTAAGAGACTAACGTGGGAGTTTTGGTGGGGATTGAATGGTGCATGTGTGTTTGTGGTGGTGTGAAAATATACTGCCCAAAGTTAACAGAACTATAAAGACAGCTCAATCAAATTTGAGGAAAAAAAGAAAAAAGTCCTTATAAAGCCTCAGTATGTTTAGCAGCATATTAGATTAGTATTAAATTTTAATGTTTTTCTAATTGCATAAGTAATAAGAATATTGATAAACTATTAATGTTTGAAACTGGCATCACCATTTATTTAGTGTGTCCTGCTAGAATAGTTATTAGTATTTGTATTAAGTGGTTTAAAGGTAAATTTCTTGCTTCATGTGGTAACTCTAGTAATATTCTGACCTACTGTTGCTACATATGTGTAATTTGGTTGGTTTTATTTTCATAGCAGAAAGTATATCAATTTCGATTAATACATGTATTAATGGAAAATTGGGCACTAAATTACATTTTAAATACAATAGTATTGTGAATACAAGTACTGAATATCAATGTACAAACTGAGTTTTTATTAATGCTCTTTTTAAGATACTATTATTTGTCAACATTTTCTCCCTCTTTTTTGCAAATTCTAGCAAATGGGGAAAGCTAGGTTGTTTCACAATTCTTGAATACTTATGCTTCATCATGTAAAAATCTCTCTTTTAAGCTTATTTCATTCTAAAGTTTTAATTTCACTGTTACATATTTTAAGAATGCATTTCAATCATAGAAATATTTCTAATTCTTGTATTTTAAGTCAAGAGAAGAGAGAATGGCTCTGTGCTTTATGTGCCAAATATGTCTGTTTTTCAATACTTACTTTTCTGAGCTCTCATTCTATCATAGTTATCACTTATGTGGTATGATCACCTGGTACAATGATGGGCATTGGTTTCCTGCTTGCCTTCTCCCACTTGAGTCAGGTGACTGTTGAGCCTGTATGGTAGTGTTTTCACCATGATGGTGCAATAATAGGCATATTCACACCTACAAAGTGCTGGGCAGGGAAATATGGAAACCATGTTCTTTATGCAAATTTGTATCACAAAAATTAATTTTTTAGTCTGGTTTCTCTGTCATGTAGATTTTTATCTCAAAATCCTTGTGATTTATAATTATCTAGGCCACATTACATTATTGTTAAGCATTTCACTATAGCACAAATTTAGAATAATCTATAGAAATAATGGCACATTGAAATACATTTCATTTCTCTTTCACAATAACAAAGTGTCTTACATTGCCATCCCTTAGTAACACCAGTAAATTCTTTTCTGCTAGGTTTCATATAGTGTTTTACTTTTAAAAAGCATAGTAATCAATTATGAAATAGTGGATATTTTATGTCTTCTAAGAGATTAAGCAAGTGTAGATATAGTTACTCATTACCCAATTTACTTGTTTTAGAAACTCTTCCTGCCTACAGTAACACTTAATGTGATGGTTTCATAGTGAAGCCTAAAAAAAAAAAAAAAAAATCGCCTAATCTTGATTGAGGAGAAAAAGTAAAATGAAGTAAAGGCAGTTGATAGGACAGTCAATAAACAACCATGTTAAGAGGAACTGGAGGAATGTCCTGAAAGTTGTTCTCAGGTGACAGATTATGAAACAAAGTCTCAGCCCAAGAGTGGAGAATAGAATAAGTTGACTGAATGAGTGACACAATTTTTCAGCTACATTTCAGATTGAATATGAGCAGGATACAATGAGATGATTAACTAAATCTTTTATGTAAAGCATTTATTCTTTTATTTTAGTATATTTCTTTTCCTATACCATAAGTTGTGTCTTAATAAAAATTAAAGAGCAAGTTGCATTTGGAAGATCAGGTCATCGTAACTCATTGACATTAGACCACATAAGTGAATAATGTCTTCCTTCAGTGAAATACATCAAATGAGATCAACAATTATGACTCATAAACATGCCTTGCAGGCATAAAACAGCAGGGAATTAGCATGTGAGGCTGATAAATATGCATGTAAATAAGCTCCCAAAGGAATAACATGGGTTTGATTGATAGGTTTAGAATTGGAACATATGTAAACCCCTTTATTCCTCATTCTGGTGTAGCTAAGTAAAGATGCATTTTACTTGTTAAAAAGTTTCAATAACTTTGTAAATCTTAATACCACATCTGTTTTGTTGTGTTGTTGTTGTTGTTGTTGTTGTCATTGTTATTGTTGTTTTTTATGTCACTTGTAAGATTAATTGAATTGTCTGTAGCTGTATGGCCTTCATAAAGAATAAATGGGTGAGAGGGAATCTGGGCTAAGACTTAAAGGAAATGAAGGAATGAGCCATGTAAATATTTTGGATGAAGGACATTCCAGAGAAAGCTGGAAGTGCAATAGGCCTATGGTAGGAACTGCCAACCATGTTTCTTCAAGTCAGGTGAATGGAGGAGTACAGGTTAAAGTAATTCTTCTTTTTTTATTCCTCAGTGAGTTTTGGGTTCCTTGAACTTGATCCAAGCTGATTGAGCCTCTGTCTGCAGTGGTCTTGCCATGGTTGCTTCTGACTGTCTGGTCATGCTTCCCTTTTTATACATTTTGCTTTCTGATGCTTCATTTATTTTATGCTGATTATTCAAAATGTGTACTTCCCTCATCATGTTTTTATTTCATTCCTTCACCTTATACATACTCAGTTTTAGAGAGGAAAGGACAGGATTCTCTTTAGAAACTAAGAAAGCTATAGGAGAAAGTAAGATCCAACTAGAGAATAGAGTTCAGATTCTCAGACTATTCAGGCATATCTGTTGTCAAGATAAAAAGACACGAGTCCAAGGTCCACAAACAATATGTCCTAATAATCACTTGGAGGTGGTACTTCCCTTCTCTCTCATCTTTCCCTACGCTATCCCCTAAGCATTTGGAAGCACACAAGGGCAGACTTGATATTTTTTGGGGAGACATTGGGTGAGAATGGGGTGGAGGGCTTACCATGGTAACTGTAAAATTCTACTGGCATTTAGTAAGCAAGACCTCTTTTTCTTTGATTACCTGCTCTACCACTCAGAAAACCACAACAAAGACCCTAAATACCAGCATTGTCAAGTCAAGCAAATGAGTCCTGTTTACATTGGGTGGACAGTTTTCCGAAAAAGTGAAGATTATATATAGCAGCTAGTTCAGCACAGGGAATTTTCTCTTCTAATGAACTGGAAATGCTACTGCAATTGTGGGGATGTACAGGCTTCTGGATAAGATACGTGTTTATGTACATACACTCATGGTGTAACTCTATAGGTAACCTGTTAAGCACAAAGTATAAGTGTGAACATGGTGTGAACACAGTGCCTTCAGAATTTCATAGTAGTTAATATGGCCATCTTCAGCAATGTTTTGTTTAAATAAATGACTAGGATTGGAATTCTAATAATTGAAAATTGGGTGCTTTGTTTCTGAAATACTAACTTGTTTTTTAAAGACTTCCTAGTACGTTTTCCTATAGAACTTCTCTTGGAAAAGGAACTTTTAATTTCTAAGATAATTCACAAAAGTGATGGTTTGTAAGTACCTTTTCTGGGTTAATGTTGAAGTAAAATAGTCTTAATATATTAAGATCTGATTTCTCAACACAAAAACTTGGTATAATTGGTAGAAATAATATTTGAAAAATCATTTAAAGAGAGAATTTTAAATAAGTAGCAGGTCTGTTCTGCATCCCCAGTACTAGGGCAGAACAAGTTTTTATTTGTAAAGAAACAAATGACTTTTTTATTGTGTTACCTTTAAAGAGAAGGTAATACTTCAATTTTCCCAGGATATATTGTTCTTCTATATAGACAGGAAACTGTGCCATACTTATTTAGAGCCATGCTAAGCCAATTATAGCTAATATTAGAAATGTGGCCAAGTTTCTTAAGATTTGAGAGATTTAAGTACAAATATGTGAGTAGTGAGAAGTTAATTCACCATCACCATTTATTTCTCCCCATTTATTAAAAATAGAGTTGTCTTCTGCAAGAATGAATAAGCAGAGACCTATCAGTTTGGTATTGTAAAGTAAGGGGAGTACTGCTGTGAAGCGACAGAAAAGGCATTTGTTGGAAAGATTTATATTAGGGGAAAAAGTAATTTTTTAAAAAAAAACATGTTTTTTATTTCCAATAAGCATATGTGTTCTTTTAAAGCTAATCATTAAAGATATTGGGGGAGAAGGTGAAAAGAAATGTGACTGAGATTTAGGAAAAGATAAAGATAAAGCTGAAGAAATCTTAAGAATGTAAAGTATAGTAACTGAAATGAAATGTATACGATAAGCAGTAAAGAACTGAATCAATTAAGCAAAAAATCAACGTATAGATTGGGAGAATTAACTCAAACTCATGTATAAAATGAGTTATGATGAGAACTAATGTCCCTTTCTAAAACATTGTAAACTATTCTCCTGTCTTCCCCAACTCTCTTTATAGAATCTCAGTGTTTTTGAAAGGGACTTTGGTTCTCATCACAGCTATGGTTTAGAAGTCTAGATTTGCATCACTGATCGAGAAGAGCAGAGCATGGATACTGCAAACCCTTGATCGGTGTCTTACCTCAAGAAATGATTAGTTATTCTACAAGTTATTTTTAGAATAACTGAGGTAGAAAACAAGCAGATATTGAAAATTTTGAGTAGCTATCCATAGTTTTGGATATAAAGATAACTGTGATGACATTGTAAATGAAAAATAGAAGCAGTTTATAGCACTGTAGATAGTATATCAGCACACCTTGATAACTAGTGATGAAGAAATAAGACAGAAAGATTCTAAGTCTGGGATTTGAGAGAACTCCAAATTAAATACATAAATGTGCATTAATAAAAAACTTTTGGAAATGTACTATACTTTTGGAAAGAGACTTTCTAGATTCTACAGGTGTGTATGTATTCAGGTGCCTGAGCAGAAGCAACCATGTGGGTATAAAGAAGTTATGAACAGTTATCCTAACTGAAAATGAAGTTACATTGTGCTTTGCCTATTGCTTTGGTGCTAACATGCTATAGAGTAATACATACTATAAACTATATACACTTCTGATTATACTGCCTTGTCCTATACTGTGCTTGATTCAACCTACTATAGAATGTTATTTTCTGTGCTTTATTTGCAAGTTAAGATTTTAATAATTATCATAGTTACCTGATTTGCATATTCTGGTTCATAATCCAACTGTTCTGTGGAACCACAGTTCTCTTATTATTCATGCCAAGACTTCTATATTAGTCTGAATAATCTATCCTAGACTGCATTTCTGTTTCCAGTTCTCCGATCTTTTTATAACTCTAAAGTATAGTGCTTTTTTTAATCAAAAGATTGAATCATGCATATGCTAGTATACTAATCTCTCTGACCCACACTTACATTGAAGATAATTTTATTATTGTGTGTTTATCGATAGTTTCATATATCGCTTCTTGGCCTTTTGGCTATGATCAAGTGTAGTATCAATAGTTTCATATACTCTCTCTTTTGAAAACTTTTATAGCCCTGTGAATTTGATACTCAAGTAGTATTTAATTGATCCATCATTTTATTTCTTCAGAATATATATTGAAAAAAAGTGGCATGTATAATGAGAACTGAAGATTTTAGAAAACTTTACCATTTGAAAATCAAATTATAAAATCAATGTAAAATATTTAAGTAGTAGAAATGGTCATGATAGGAGAAGTGAAAGGACTGAGACCAGATCAAGAAGCTGGCTATAATATAACTAATGATACTAACATACTTAGAGAACGGTTTAACCTATGAGAAGGAGGGTTGACTGGTAATGGGAAAGAGGAAGTGTGGATCATTAACAACTTTATGATTTGCTACAGTACAAACAGTTGTTTTAGAAACTATATTGTTTTGAGAATTATTTCCAAAGATATAGAAGTACAAATGGTCTCAAATGAAGCCATTAAAATTGGAATCTTCTAATTTTTACTTTAGAATTTTTCTTATGTGTTTATGTTCTTGAACCTTGACTTCCCAAGTAAATTTCCTTACTTCAAGAGACTGAAGTGCTTAGAGTAACACAAATATCTGTTTCTCCTCACAGATATTTTCTTTTCAGCATGACATAGCACTTCCACTAATTGGCAGATATGCTTAATATCTTATGAGAAAATTGGGTTGAAGTATCTGATTTCAGTAAAAGTGAATGGATTTTGAAATTTTAGCTTTTACACTTTATTAGTGCTTAGCCACTGGAGGAGAGCTAGAGATACAGATGTGAGATAGACTACTTTCCATGAAGGCCATCCCCAACTCCATGCAATATATTGTTAATAATGGTCAAAGAAGACAACTTAGGTGATGCAAACTTAGTACTTTATTGAGAGTTTGTTTGAAGAACTACCAGTGGGGCAGATTAGTACTTTATTGAGAGTTTGTTTGAAGAACTACCAGTGGGGCAGAAGGTGGGCAGTTTTTATAAGATAGAGAATAAACAAAGATGTGAAAAACAAAGTACCCCACTGAGTGGAACTGCATATTCAGTGCTGTTTGTGATAAGGAAGAACAAGGAAATGAGCATAGAGTTGTCTTGGTGTTTAGCAATTGCCTAGATAGTCTGTATTTCTGATCGAGTGGGATAATTTTAAGGACTTAAAAAGTACTTAAATTTCGATTTGGCATTCCAGGCAAGAGTAGGTCCATCTTAGACCTGGAAAATTAGTTCAACAATATATTAGCCGGGAGTGGTGGCGTGCACCTGTAATCCCAGCTACCTGGGAGGCTGAGGCTAGGAGTCACTTGAGTTCGTGGGATTTGAGACTACCAGGCAACATAATGAGACCTAGTCTCAAAAAAAAAAAAAAAAACCAAACAACCAAAAAACCGTTACAAAATGCTATGATATATGCTATAATGTAATGTAATATACCAGCTGGATTTTTTTTTTAAATCCTCCCATTGTATGTTGCTTTGCTATAAACTATAGAGTCAAGTTTGCTAAGAAAACTTTTTCCCAAAGGCATTTTACCTCCAGTTCATTGATCTGTTCCCAGTGAATAATGATCCCTATTCATTAAACCTTAGCTTTCTTCCTGAATGCGTGTAACTGAGGTTTATTGATAAAGTGTGGTCTTCAGTATTTTTAAACTCTTTTTGATATATTCATAATAAGAAACTATTATAGAAATAAGGAAAAATATTTATCTTACTCATGTTTTCTCTATAGTGCCACACAAAGTGTTTTTAGGTTGTTTGAATAAAACCAAAATATTTATTTAGACCTAAGTACAAACAAATGTTACCATAATTTTTTTCTTACTTGATCTGAGTGTATTCATTGTTATTTTAGAAATTGTTTTGGTAGCAGTTTTGATAAGGGTAGATAATAGTTTGTTTATATGTTTGACTTGAGCAGAAAGCACTTATCAGTTTCTGGCCTAATGCCCGCCTCATAGTAAGCTTTAACTGGATATTTATGAATGACTGAACTTAAATATAAACTTTAGATCGTAAGCTTAACATGAATTTAAGTGGAAATAATTGGGATGGTTTTGGATTAGAGACATAGGGTGGTGAGAAAACGTCATTCCAAACCTGCCAATAATTGAAAGGTGTACACCCAACAAGTTCACACTTCTTGAACCCATTCAGTGCTGAAGTTGCAGAGCAATGAACTGTCCCAGAATCTAAGAGGACAGTTATGAGAAGGAAAAATTGTTTGGCAAACTAAATCCCTTTCCCAATAGAAGGTATCCGTGTAGGAATTTGCAGTGCCCTGAGAGTAACTATAAGAACAGTGGACTTCACCTAGCTCAACTCCTAATTAAATTAAAACTCAGCTCCCTATGTTAAAAGTACTATAGAGACATGCTTATTTCCAAGCATAGAAACACACCTTAATCTCTATCATGCACCTGATGGCAGTAATGCGTAAGGACTTCAACAAAAGACTATTGGAAAGCTGGGTAATATGCAGAGCAAGTAGTTAATTTCAACAGAGATGGAAAATAAATTGAATGGAAATCCTAAAAATGTAAACCGTAGATAAAAAATGTCTAGGACTGGGTCATCGAGGAAAGAGAGGTGGACAAAAAAAGAATAGGCAAACTGGAAGATAGGTTGATAGAAATTACCCAAATTTAAACACAAAGAGAATAAGAATGAAGCAATCAGAACATTAAAGGACTGTGATACAACATCAAACAATAGTTATAATTGGAGTCCCAAAGGGAAAAAATAAACCAATGATTTCTGGTAATTTCCCAAGATTAATAAGCACAAAACAAAAATCCAAGAAGCTCTTTTATCTGAGAATACAAATCAAAATATAGTAAATTTAAGAATAACTTTGAAATGTACTCATATCATGTTCAAACATAAAAGAAAAAGACATTCTTAAAGGGAAATAGAAAAAATGTTTATTATTATAACAACAGTAGTAGAAACTTTTTAAAAATTTACATAGTTATAAGAACAAAGTAAAAATAGTGTATTTTTTGTAATTATGTAATTTAGAAGATTATGGTTGATATCTACAGTGTATTTGATGGAAGGAAATTGTCAAACAAGAATATGGAAGGAAATTGTCAAACAAGAATTTTTCAGCCAATGAAAATATCTTTAAAAAAATAAAGTTGTTTAATTTTTTCAGATAAGCAAAAACTATGTGATTTAGTTAATAACAGACCAAACCTATAAGAACTATTAAAGAAAGCTAGGCAAAAAGAATATGATGAAACAAAGATATTTCAGTACATACAAAAAAGTGCAGAGTATTTGAAGTAGAAAAAGTGAAACTTTAAAATAAATAATTTTTATTTTTAGTTGCTCTAAAAAGTTTAAAGCAAAAATAGGTAGCAACTTATATTTTCATAATGTATAAAATTAAAATGTGTAGCAAGAGTAGCACAGAGGCTGAGAACAAAGAATATGGGATATACTTTTTTAAATTTTTGGTGTTACACATGACTTTGATTTGTAGGAAGACCCTGATTAATTAAATATATATCTTGTAAGCCCAAGGTTGGATCATTATTTTGTCCATGGGAAGAAAGAAAACAGTAAAAACACAGAGATTTTTAAATAATTGAAAGAAAATTTCCTGTTATTTGTGCATGTAGGGGTATGTTTACCCACAGAGGAGCTAAAAAACATGGTCTATAGCCAAGTTTCGTATGTTCAACAAAAGGGGGAAAACAGATTTGGGGCAATCAGTGAGTATACTATAAGTAAATTTTGGTTCACAAAATACAAATGCTTTTATTTTAGGCATTTTGGTATTGCATGCATTTGTGAAAGGGTGATTTAAAAAAAGAGGGATAGAAATCCTTAACTCAGTATTTACATAGCAGGGATATCTTTTCCTGAGAAGCTATTCAAAATGATAGCTTTATTTTTAAGAACTTTACATACCCACATCCCTGTTCTTGTTTGATTATAATCCCCCCAACAAATACGTTGTAGATATCATCATAGTCTTCTAGATTACATATTTTTGAAGAAAAATAGGCTCTAAATTCTTATCTAGTTCTTATAACTATATGCAATTTTTTAAGTTTTTTTTACTACTGTTGCTATAATAATAATTTTTTTCTAGTTCCCTTTAAGAATGTATTTTTTTAATGCTTTCATCTGTTTGAATATGATGTGAGTACATCTCAAAGTTATTCTTAAGTTTACTTTTCTATATTCTGATTTGCATTTTCAGATGAAAGAGCTTCTTGGATTGAAGTTTAGTGTTTATTAATACTGGGAAATTATCAGAAATTATTAGTGTTTTTTTTCTTTTGAGATTCCAGTTATAAGTATTAGTTGATATTGTATGACAGTTCTTGACTGTTCTGATTGCTTCATTCTTATTCTCTTTGTTCTACAATTAGGCCTGACCTTGTTGTAAGGTTGAAGATTAAAAGGGGAGAAATTACAGAAAAATGGAATTGGGATTTTGCCAATGTGCTTTTTTTAAATTTCTTTTATTTATTTTTTATGATTCAGATGTCAGTTTTACTTAGAAATCAAGTTAAATTCCAATATATATAAAAATAAAATTACTATTATTATTATTATTATTATTATTATTATTATTATTATTATTATTATTATTATTATTATTATTATTGAGACTCAGTCTCGCTATGTTGCCCAGGGTAGTCTCGAACCCACGAACTCAAGTGATTCCTAACCTCATCCTCCCAAGTAGTTGGGATTATAGGTACGTGCCACCATGCATGGGTAGAAGTAAAATTATTATTCAATTTAAGATTAACCATTATCTGGGGGAAGTAAAATATTAAGAACACAACACTTTTCTTCCATCAAAATAATTTTCAGTCATTTCAAAGGATTAAATATTTTATACCCTCATTTAGACTATCTTAGAATTAGGTATGCTGGGGGTATAGCTCAGTGGTGGAATATTTGACTGCAGAATTAGGCATGCAGTTTCTCTGCTTGTTTTTATTAGTTTATCCTATGATCTAGATGCTGATTTTTTAGTTTCCATCTTGCCACCCCCTCCTCAATCCAATTTTCTTAAAGCAAGAATGATCTTTTCCAAACATGGAATACATGATCTTCTTATCACTTTAAAAAGGTGCTTTTGAAACCTCCATTGTCCATGAGGCAGCTACACTGGCCAGCAGCAGCATTCTGTAGTGCAGTGTGCACATTTTCAACAATCAGTGCATGCTGTTTTTGTCTTCTACACACTAACACCTATTGTTGAATAGCTCTGGTCAGTTTTTAAAATTTCAGCTATTTTTTTGTTTGTTTGTTTTTTGCTCAAGAAATACTTTCCTTTTTATCATACATCTCTTTACCACCAGTTTTGTTTTTGTATGCTTATTGCTTGCCTGACTTCCTTTCCCTTTTTCTCCCCATGCTTTCCTTTTGTTCTTCGTCAGTAATCTAAATTCTTTGCCTGGTAAGTCTAGTTTCTAGATTCCTTAAGGTTAGCTTATAATTTTTTCTCCTCTGATAACCATGATTCCTGTTTCTTTGTATATCTCGTGATTTTGTTGTTGTTGTTAATAACTGGATATTTTAAATACTGTATGAGGGTTACTCTTCCTTCCCTCGGATTTGATATTTTCATACTCTCAAAGAACTGTATTCATCCATTTGTTTGATGGCATTCCAGAAGGTTTTTTTGCAGATTTATTCCTTGACGTGTGTTGTCCCCAAAGTCTTTATTTTTTTAGCTATATACAGTTAGGATTTTGACAAGAGATTTCTTTAGTGGCAGAAGCAAAATCAAACAAACAAAAAAAGCCTAAACAAAACACTGAAAGTTCTGTTTGCTTTTTGCATGCTGACTTTGTGTCATAACAGTCCTTCAATTAGTCAGACTAGTACTCTTCCTGTTGAAAGCTTCCTACATAAAAGTTTAACAGTTTTTTAATATTACTTTTGCCCTACTACATTCCCCTGTTTATATGAATGCCTTTCTCTTAATGCCCTCCCAGTTTGTGGGCTATCTTTTCAAATTGCTGATATTTTCTTTTTCATTGCAAAAGTTTTTAAATATTATGTAGTAACAATTGTTAATTTTTGTTTTCATTTCTGTTGTCAGTGGAGTCAACTTCCCAAAGA
The DNA here is from genome assembly GCA_004024945.1 of Uropsilus gracilis. NCBI lineage: Eukaryota > Metazoa > Chordata > Mammalia > Eulipotyphla > Talpidae > Uropsilus > Uropsilus gracilis. The sequence continues at coordinate 109,240 of PVHY01000181.1, forward strand.
CATTCTGTCATTGATGTCATAAAACATATCACCTATATTTTCTTCTTTGTATTTTATGTCTCAGGTCTTACTTCCATGTCATTGGTTTATTTTGAGTTTACTTTTGTGTATGAAGTTAGAATTCAGTTTCATTCTTTTACATTGAATGTTCAGCTTGTTATGCAACACTATTGTGTTTTGTAGTCAGACACTTTTTTATAGTATTCATTTATTGTTTCTAATAATTTTTTGTTGGATTCTTTAGGATTTTCAATATATTATGTCTGCAATACTGATAATTTCATTTCTTTTCCCTTCTAGATTCTTTTATTTTATTTTAATTTTTAATTTTTTAAGGGACTAGGTCTTGCTATGTTGTGAGACCAGGGTAGTCTCGAATCCACAGACGCAAGTGATCCCTAGCCTCAGCCTCCCAGGTAGCTGGGATTACAAGCGCACCCCACCATACCCGTCTGCATGGCCCTTTTATTTCTTACTGCTGATTCTCTGGCTCAGACCTTTAATGTTAAATTCTATAAAAGGGGTGGAAATGAACAGACATCCTTTATCCTCATTTTATTTTGTTCTTTTTTTTTTAAAAAAGAAAAAATTCAATTTTTAACCATAACCAGTATGGTAATAACTGTAGGTTTGGAGTACATGGCACTTGTTTTGTTGAGGTACATTCCTTCTATAATGAGTTTAGAAAATTTGGTTTTTTTGGTTTGTTTTATACATAAATGAACACTGTACTTTGTTAAATGCTTTTTCTGCATCTGTTGATATGATTATGCTTTTTTGTCTTTCCTTTTGATAATGTAATGATTTGCATCTGTTATGCCATCATTGCATCCTTGCAATCCAACTTGGTCATAGTATATGATCCATTTAATGTATTGGGTACAATTTGCTAATATTTTGTTGAGAATTTTCACATGTATGTTCATCAAAGATACTGGTCTGTAATTTGTTTTGTGGGGTGTATTTATCTTGTTACAAAGGTAATATTGGCCTCTGACTATGTTAGAAAGTAGTCCCTTTTCTTTTCTGAAACAGTTTGAATAGAATAATTGTGTAAGTTCTTCCTTGAAGATTTGATAGAATTCATTTGTAAAACCATCTAGTCCTGAATTTTTGTTTTTGGGGGTCTTTTTGATTACTGTTTCAAATTCCATAATTTTGATCAATCTATTCAGATTTTCTATTCATTCCACATTTTTACTTCTCCCTCTCCATGTTGAATGTTTTTTGTGTCTTTCTATTTCTACGTAAAATGTCTTTCCATTTTATAAGATAACCTTTAGTGTTTCTTGCACTGCTGTGTTAGTGGTGGTGGGTTCTTTTACTTTTTGTTTGTAAAACTCTTTATTCCCCCCCTTCCTTTCTGAATGATAGTCAAACAGAATCAGGTATTCTTGGTTGAAAATTCTTTTTATTGAGAACTTTACATTAATCATGCTATTTCCTTCTGGTCAGCAAGGATTTGAAAAATCTACACATAGTCTTGTAGGGGTCTCCTTATATATTCATTTTTCTCTGAATGCTTTAGTATTTTCCCCTATCATGAGTTTTAAGCAGCTTAATTATACTATGTCTTGGAGCAATTGGATTTATTTTATTTGTATCTTTCTCTTGTACCTTTTGGGTCAAAATGCCTGTCCCCTTTCCTACATTAAGGAAATCTTTACTTATTCTTCCTTTAAATGGTGTTTCTACCTTTCTCTCTCTCATCTCCTTCTGAAATCTCCTATGATGTGTGTGTTGTTACGTTTGATATTTTTTTATTATGAGTACCTTATTTTATTTTTTAGCTATATATTTTTTATTGATTGCACATATATATCTATGCATATGTATATCTATAATTGTGTATGTGTGTGTATATATTGTGTACATGTATATATGTATGTATGTTACATCATTGTCTATCCCGAGGTTCTCCCATCACCTTATTACCTGTGAACAATCTCAGTCTTTTGTACCCTCCCCCATTTTCTCCCTCCTCCCCCTCTCTTGTTCTATGTATTAGTTCTGTTAGCAATTTTCAGTTTCTTTAAGCATTTGTTTTTCCTATATCCCTCATGTGAGATCATCCCATATTTCTTTTATTTTACATTTGCTTATTTCATCTTATCATTTGCTGCTTCTTGTCCACTGTTGATATCTTCTTTTTTTACTTCAGTTATAGGGGTCATTGTTTCCATTGCTCATTGTTTCCATTAGAAAGCTCTCATATTTTCTATAATTCTAATTCTCTTTCTCATTTTTTTCAGTTAATTAGGACTGTTGTTTACCACTACTCTTCATTTGAGTTACCAAATTCTACTGGTTTGGCTTTTTCTCTGGTATTTGTTCCATCAGTTGTGATAAATCCCTCTGTCTCTTCAGTTTGAGTTTTTTTGGACCAGAGAGCTTTCTTTAGTTACCTTGATGTGTTGACTTTATATTAAAATTACAAGTTGCAGAATATACTTGCAGTTGTTTGTAGGATCTTGGGGTGTCTGTTGCTTTGTAGGCTAGTGCATCTGTGCATCTTAGATGATTGGCGCTACAGCAGGCAAAGGGTAGAAATCATGGTCACAGGGTGATTGGTGCTAGAGAATGCCAGTCAGTAGTTGAAGCCTCCTGAAAGACTGCAGGTGCTTGACTTGAGGGGGGGATTCTGTTACTACTCCCTCTCCTCTCCTGGTTCCTTGGTCAGAGTTTCCCTAGTAACCTCAGGCTAACATGGATTCGCTCACTGTGATCCAGTTCTGGCTGCAAAAATAAAAAATGAGGGTTTTCCCCTAAGGATCCAGGCAGGAGCAGTGATCTGGAACCTGCACAGTTAGTCTGGGACCTGCACAGTTAGTCTGGACAGGCAGCATTCCCAGTCTTGATCACAGGTGGATGAAGGTTGCATGTTTCTCAGGGTTCTTAAATGCAGTCTACATACAGCTGCCTCCTTTGCAGACCTCTCAGTGTTCTCTCAGAGTGGTGGCACTGGGAGAGGGCTGCAGTTGTAGTGCTAGGTCTGCTCCCCAATGTGTTCGCTTACTAAACCTTTGCCTGAGGTGCAGACTCTGCTGTCAGAGCCTATGTGCTTTAAATTGGTCGGAAGCAACAAACACTGCGGTGAAGATTATAGTAGCATGAGGCCCAGATGGGAATGAGCTGGGTGTTTCACCTAACATAGAAGCCCGTGACAAAGAAGCACTTCTTACGTTCAGGGCCTCCAGTGTACCTCCTCTCACTCAGGTGAATTTGCTCTAACCAGACTTTCCTACCTGCTTCAACTTTAGCTGTCCATGTCTGGGGCGGGGCGGGGGGGAGGAGCCCAGGCTCAAACTGACAGCCCCATTCTCCTTACATAAGCCTGGCAGAGGCAGTTGCAAGGACTGCCCAGTGTCCCCAAACATCTCAGAGGCACAGGGTGGGGTTTTTCTCTTCAGCAGTGATTCCTTGGTTGACTTCTAGCAGTACGGCAGCTGCCTATGCTGGTACTTAGCTTTCCCTGCGATATCTAGCCTTGGATCTCTGCTTTCCTGAATCCTGTCGTTCTCTGGAGGTGAGCCTTTTCTGTTTTCCACATTTGGCTGCGTTCTCTAGTTTCTAAAGTTCTCACGTGGTCATGAACCTTAGAAGGTGTTTAGCAGCTTCCCTTCAGTCACCCACCTTAGAAGGCTGTTTAGCAGCTTCCCTCTCTCTCTCAGCTTGTGCCGCCTTGATATTCTATAAAATTATTGCGTAATTTTTCCTATCCTCACTGCTGTATCACTTTTCCATGTGAAAAAGATGATACTCCAGTCATCCTTCAAGGGACTGTTGTTTTAGTCTGCATATAATTTTGTCATATTTTGTGGGAGGGCGAAACTGGTATCTTTACTCTTCTGCCATCTTGTTGCTGCTCCTTACACGAGTGCTTTCGAATGTCCTACTTTCTTAAAGAAACTCTCCCCAGCTTTTGCTACCCCAATTTGAGGCAATCAATTTTATGTTTTAATAGTAATCTTTTACCCAAGTCATCTACTGGCTTGTAGCTTGGCTTACAGTATCTTCAAAAACCATGCCTACCACTATTTTCTTTTTTTAAGTTAAATCAAAGAGATGAGTTAAATATCTTCCTTTCCATAATAATTTAATAGTTTCACCTTGTAGGTTGCACAATACACTTGTAATTGGTTGCCCAGGATCCTGGGGTATCTATTGCTATACAGACTGATGATTCTGTGCCTTATATACAGCATGAGACTTGAACAGTTACTTGCAGGTATGGTCTACTACCTCCAGAACCAGTATTCGCACTGCATGAGGAAGGCATTGGGCAAGGGCAAATAAAAACAACACAAAGCTTTTGTGTTGCCCTTTTCTTCATTTACTATTCATTGGCTTCTTCCAGATCTTTGACTATCCCAACCAACTTTGGAAGTTGATAGTTGCTTTTTGATATTTCTGGGGGAGGATGGAAATGTAGAGTTCTGAATTTTATGACTCTTTGGATGCCATTCTTTGTGTTTTAAAAAAACAAATTCTATTAATCATGTAGTATGAATAACAAAAATACTATTTTAAATTGTTCATTTAAAATATTTCCTATGTATTTTTGAGTTTTCATCATCTAAAATAATAATTTGAAACTATTATGTAGAAAACAAAATATGTAGATAACAATAATAAAGGAAATAGGAAATTATTAAATACACAACTTTCCTTGTTTAAATGATCCATGACTCTTAGACCTAATCAGTGGTCCTGAGTTTGAGGCTTATGTCCTTAGTGGCTCCTGTCATTGCAGATGGTGCTGATTCATCATATATTACCTTCAGTGTGTGCCAGCATACTGATGGACTTAATTCATAAATGATTTTATTCATCATTTACTTTGAGTGGGATTGTAAATTTGACTAAAACATCGTAGGAGTATGCTCATTTGTTTAAAAGATGCTCAAGGTTTTAGGTGTTTGCACTTGCTGTGCTATATTTCCCTATCACAGCTCAAAAGTGACTAACCATAGCTTTGTTTTCAACTTAGTTTAAACCAAATCATTTCCCCCTCTTATTTTAAATATTTATCACATGCATTACGCTTGATGCCATTTTATAACAATTCAGAGATGAACCATTTCTTTACTATGTAATACTTTTCAGAATTCATATCTAAATAATGTGATTCTCTAAAACTTGATGTTTTTTGATATAAACTGAAGGCAAAATCCAGTAGATATGCTCATTTATAGCATTGTTAGTTGTTTTTGACTTAACCTGGTTTAAAATCTCTGATTCTCCATGAAGCAGATGTTTATGCATAAAAGGTACTATACAAATCTTGTAAACCTTCCTTTAGTGTGATTTCAACAGTGCACAGATAGATACTGTTAATGTCCTTAGCTAAACGTGCAGTAAAAACTAACAAGGAGCCTCGAATTTGATTTATCCTGTTTTGAAGTTTCACTCACAATTATACATATATTTAGCTCAATAGGTTAGATACATGTATGTTGGAAATTCCTACTGGAAAATACTGCACTCTATCCAATGCTAAAAAGTTAGCATTTTTTTTTCAAATCAGTCAACATATTTTAATTATGAGTGTTGTAAACTCATCTTACAAAGTTACATACCATCTAATGAGAAATAAATGTGTTATATAAATTTCAAACTTTATGTTCACATTAATTGTGAACATATATATATTTCTATATATATATGTCATACACTGTTTTAGACATATAACCTATGATATGTTCATTGTATATTGCATATAACATGCATTTATTTTAAAATTTACATCACAAATGCAGATTATTTTACTAGTTTACATTGAATACTTAAATACCTTTAGAATCACAATTGTATTTTTTCAGTTTACTGTTAAATTACTTTCCAAGCAAAAGGAATTCCATTACTTATAAATACTTAGTGTACTGTTTGATCATTTAAAAGGTCTTTGAGATTATTCAATAATACTTCTTAATTTGTTTGTGGGAGGTGGGGTGGAAACAACTTATGCATCCTGGTTAGTTACAACTACCTAACAACTTAGTTCAAGATTCAGAACAGCAACTGAAAACATCATATTAAACTCTCTTGCACCCTCTGTTGTTATTTTTGGGGAACACTGCACATACCTTTCCATTACTGCATTGGCATTATACTTAGAAAATTTCTTATAAAATTGATACTTAGTTTACTGCACATTACCTCCAAATTAGATCGAATGTAAAGTTAGCATTTGTTTTTAATTCTTGGGTTTTTTTTGATATAGAGATGTTTTTAATCATGTAACCGTTTGAAAGAAAGTCTTTCTGTTTATCTTCAATTTTTTTCCATTAGCTGGTTTTAAGCCCCTCCAAATGTTTCACACAAATAGATATGTCTACAGAATATAGCCCACTCTGTGTACAGTTTTCCAGAATTAGAAATTCTGGTTTTTTGGTAAACCTTTCAATTGTTAGATAACTTCCTTTCAAAGTAAGAGTCTGAAACCATCCATACTAAGATTAAGAATTTATAACTGTAAGGAACAGATGTTTTCATAAACATTTGCTATAATTAATTTCAACTAGAGGATTGAAGGAACAAAGCAGTTTTTTAGCTTCAAAACTTTATTGCCTTTTCCCATATAGCAAAGTCTGAGATATTTTCTCTAGTATTGTTTAGTGAAACAATTGTACTCCTTATTTGGTATGTGTTTGAGAAAGAAAAACTGCTTTTTTTCTTTATTACTGTCTTTGAAGGTTACATTTAAGTGACATATTCATTTTGAAACAGTTATAAAATGAACAAAACCTTTGTAATATATTTTGATGATAAAATCCAGTTGTTTGAAAAATGTCTCTAAATTATTTGAAGGATTTTGCATTTGATCTCTAAGTACCATGAGAAGGAAAGAAATATTCTACTTGTGAGTTTTTATGTATTTAAGTAATCATAATCTTTAGTTTTAAAGAGAAAGAAAGCTGATATTTTAAATGTATCATATAGTACTTATTCTATGCTGATTACAGAATGTTTCACAGGAAATGCCTGCAAGCTGTTAAATAACATGTGTTGTAGGAAATTTTCATTTATCAAGACGGCTACTAACTTTCTTTACAGCTTTTTTTTTTTTGTAATAAAACCATTAATACTTTCTAAAGATAATGAAGTATCTATTGTATGATTAATCTTACGGACGTATTTTTTCCAAAAAATAACAAAATATTCCCAACTGGAGTGATAATAAACAGTGATTTTGGATTAATTCCATAAATAAAATTTTCATCTATATTTCATCTTTTAAACCATTTTGAATATAACACACTTTAGAATTTTTATTTTATCAAAATAAAAAAATCTGAGAGTACACTTTGGAAAAAGAATGGTGTTAAAAGTTCACAAGGTGGGCTCAGTCCAGTTCTCATCCTCCTAAACACTTTAGGCACAGCTGCAAACATTTTGAAGAGAACCAACATTCTTGACTAATCTGTCAACTATAAAATGTGCAAAGAAAAATAGGTAGCTGTCATTAAAATTACATTTTAGCTTTCAATAACCATTTAATGAGTAGCATAATTATATAAGTTGGTACCTTAAGTACTATACTCAATAATTAAAAATAATCTCATCTTTAAAGTGAAAGCTCTATAATTACTATTTGACTTAACCAGGACCACAGTGATGATCTCCAGTGGCACCTTAGATTGTTCAAAGTGGATTAAAAGTATAAATTAAAATTGGATAAATCATTATATTATTAAGCATTAAATATCATAAAAATGAACATAACCTGATGTTTGAAAGTTATATTATAGGAATTAAGAATGTAATGTAATCAGATTCTTGTCTTTTAAATTTGTTTCTAAGAATAAATAATGTAATTTACTATGGGCTCATAAAATATATACTTTGAAATATATATTTTCTTTTTTCCTTTTTAAAAGAATTCATTGAATTAACATTGCTTTATGACAAGTTTCAGCAGTATAGCATTATAAATTGATATCTACATAAATGCTACATTGTTTACCACCAAACATTTCCATGAAGTATATATTTTAAAATTTATATTATTAAATTTCTCTCAGTGAGTATATATTTTATGGGTGGCACTGGTAAACATTTTGTGAAACTTACAGCAAATTTATTTTTATGCTATAATCCTTAAACTGATAAAATAGGGATTAATTTCAAATCTGACTTTATTAATATGCTGCTTACTTGAGTGAAATGTTTTTTGTGTGTATGTAAATGTTTGATATTGACTACGTAAGGTAGGAAAACCTTTTGGTGTTGGTTTTTTGTTTTGTTTTTTTTTCATTTTTAAGCCACTGAACTTTTGCTCTAAACAGAAAGTTTAGGGAACATTAACCTGTATTGGAAGCTCTTAAGGATGCATTTGTGATCATCATCTCCACGTCTGCTTTCTGCCTGGCCATGCTTACCAAACTCCTGAAGGGTAGTGATCTGGGCACTGAAGCAGCCCAGGTTTGCTCTCCCCTTGCCTCTTCAGACCACACCAGTCCTCTGGATGAGTGACAGGACTACTAACAAGAAGTTGTTATCGACATTGTGAACATTAATTGGTGTAATTAAACTGTCTTAAATGATTTTGAATTTGTTTGTGTTTTGTAAGAAGGAAATGTCCATACTGTCCTATTTTTGTTCCTGTTCCTAATTACTGTGGTAATATTCCTATCCCAGTTAAAGGTGGTGGTGTTCTTTTATATTGTAGCATCAAAATTAATCTGTTGCCAAAAGGATAAAGGATTCTGGATTAGAAGGATAAAAGATTAGAAAAGGTACGATATTTTTGTACCTGAAATAACTAGTTTTGCAGTCTCCATTATTTCAGTGTTTTTATTTTTTTTTCTCCAGGAGATTCAAATAAAAATGGAAGAAGAACAAATTCTACTTTAGATTCCGATGGGACTTTTAACTCCTACAGGTAGGTGATGACTACATAGATACATAATATCACAAGGCAATAGATAAGATACCTAATATTGCAGATTCTGATCTTAAAATAGTAAGGAATTGCTACCTTAGCTTTAACAAAATATATGACAAATGTAAAGAATATTGTGATATACAGTTGTTCTGAAGGCTTATGAGTAACAGAAAAATTAACATAATTCTTGATAAATGAACTTATTTTGGGTATCTTCTTTTCCTTGTAGTGGCATAATTAGAATGAATGCACACATAGTATTAAGCATTACTGTACTCAATTTTTGGGTTTTCTAATATATCTGTTACAGTAGTTAATCCTCCTTTTATTTAAGTTCCCACTGAAATGAAGTGTACTGTTTATGAACATCTAACAGTGGAAAATGTAACCCATGGTTACATTAAGTGTTGTTTGTTCATACTCTGCTTCTCTTTTCTGTCAACAGGACATTGACATTCCCAATTAATGATTTTTTTTTCCAAAAGTATATTTGAAAAACATTGATCTTACCTATCTTTTTTTGTACTTATTTTCTTTATTACTTGAATTTACTTTAGTAACTGTTTATGAATTTTATACCTTCATAACAGGGAAACCTAGGATGAAAAATTAAATTATTTCCTGTAGTATTGGAAAATTACATGCTGATTTTTCAATCTAGCTTGGATTAGGTTGATTCTTTTAGGGGGAAATAAAATACAAATTAACCCTCTAGATAGCAGTGCATATTCTTAAGGAAATGCATAATTAGAGTATATTATTCTTATGACTAAATGTTTCTGATATTTGTTTAATGGTAGCTACACAAAATATATGTAAGAACCACTGTAGATTGAAAATTCATTTAAATATTAAATTGCAACTCTTTGTGTTGCAATAAATATAATTTTTTATGACAGTATTTATATTTTCATTTGAAAACATAGTCTAATTCCCTAATTGGAATTGTGCCATTTGTTTCCTCAGATCCCAGGTAAGACTTTAATATCTAGAGTGAGACCTTGTGTACAGGAAGCACTTAGTAAAAATGTGGTAAATGTGAAAGTTTTTACAAATTGTTTATGAATTTCAGAAATGTGATGGTAATTGAAATACTTGACAGTATTTTTATTTTATACCAGTTGGGGTCTGTATAGATAATCAGTTATTCATGTGTCATGGATACTACAAAAGGTTTGTTCCCATGGTGTTATAGGCTTTATCACAGCAGTAAAGCTCATATGTTGTCATTATATTTTCACTGTACTCATCCTATCTTATAAATGCTGGAACTCTCCAATCCTTTTCTTAGTAGTGAAGTATTGTATAAAGCTTGGAATTTGACATTTAAATGATAGGTAAAATTCTCTATCTGAACTTGTTATAGCTGGTCACACATACACAAACACGTGAATATAAAGGATTAATTAAATATTCATAGTTTGGCATATAACAGGAGTGTTAATTTGTTAAATATATGAAATCTTTTGTGGTAATGTGATTATTAGATATAAATACAATATAGAAAAATCAAGACAAAAGGAAAATAAAGATGTATTTCACAGGAAGAAAAATTCCTTCACAAATATAAAAATTTTGTTGGTTAATTTTATTTGATAATTACATTTGTAGCTTAGCTAATTATAGTAAATAATGAACATAATATAAAGTTAAGAGACATGTGCTAATGTGAAGGCGTATTATTATCTTATAGTTTTTTGGTTCTTGAATAGTTTGAAAATTAAACTATCTTAGTATTATGAATGATAATTGTATTTTGAAAATGAACTCCTAATGGAACTTTGCACAATAAATACTAAAGTTGTTAACAAATATATTTTTAATCAATGTCTGTCAATGTTGTAATGTTAAGATATTAATTTATTGTTATAATTAAAAAGGCAACATAAAAAACTCAGGTAGTACAGTATGTAATGATGAGCTTTTAATACTTGGCAGACCAGTGCCATTATTAAATAGTATTTTAGTACTTAAGGTGTGAAATGAATATTTTTCTACTCAGTAGGCAATAACTCTTAAAATATAATGAGCTTATTTTTGTGAGTTTGACAAGGGTTAAATGGAGAATTCATAGGAGCACAGCTTGGGGGTATATTTTCATATTTATGTTAACTTGCAAACCTAGGAATTATTGCAGAATCACACTAAAACGATAACAGAATAGTCAGGAAAATGTACTTCTGAAAATGAAAATTATTTTTCTGTTGCTATCATAGGTCTTCTAACTAGAAGTAGATTATTCAAAAAAAAATGTAAAGATACCAACCCCTCAAACATCCCTTAGCTTCACATTCTTTTTATTTTTTTAATTTTATTTTTTAAAATTGATTGCACATACACACACACACACTCCTACACACATACATCTGTGTGTGTATATACACAATGATGTGTATATACACACACACATACACACACACACACACACATCATTGTCTACCCTATCTTTGTATTTTTTAAACTGCCTTAGAAATCCAGTTTTGGCTGTTAGCCTAGTACCAGCATACTTAAGCTATATATACTTGTGTTCAGGATAAAGATTACCTTAGGTTTTCATCTGTAAAGTGGATTTTATAATTTCTATCCTGCTTCCTTTGTACAACTGTTTTAAAGAGATGCAGTATATAAGGTAAAGCCTTTCGAAAATCTATGCACAAAATCCTGACTTTATATTGTGAATGCTTCTGTGCTCACCTCATGTAAATTGGTGATTCTGTGGCCTTGACTTCACATAACCTCCTAGCACTTACATCTTTTAGTGCATTACATATATTGAGGCATTATTAACTTCTATGGTCAGTCTTGATCACCCAGATCTATATTTTTGTGTTAATGTGCTCTTAGATTGTCAGCTTCAAGAGGATGGAGGCTCTGTTTAAACATAGTGAATTGCTCAAATCCTTACTCCAATACTTTGAATATTTTGGACAAATCTTAGCCTCAATTTTCTCACCTTTAAAGTGGGGGTAATAAAACACATTCGTTATGAAGATATTGTCATCTGGTAAAAGCTGAGTAGCTACTAGCTGCTTTTATCTTCCAGTCGATATCATCATCATTGTTGTCACCTTAACTTTTTTGTGTTGTAGAATTGTTTTTACAGTGCTCGAATATAGAGATGCCAAACGGAAGGTTTTGTGTTTAAATATGTCTCATGGAATTTTCTGTTAGAAGAAAGGGAACTAAGATCAATTGTTTATTGAGACGTAACTGCGAGTTTCAAATCTGATATTTTCTAGGTTGCCCTTGTATGACAATTTTGTCCATATAGTAATAATAATAGGAAGGTGTATTACTGTGAGTTTAAATTGAGAGATGGAATTTTGACAAATAAAATTTGAAATTTAAAATCTATGAATTTTAACAATAATTTTCTGTACCTAATGCTTATAGATTTGTTTTTCATAGATGAAGAGGTTTTACATTGGATTTGTGTCTTTCACGGCTTTGCTCCATTGGTTCAGAATAAGTGCAGCTGCATTTAACTCCTAAGATACCAGACTGTTTGATATGTGATGCCTGAGTAAAAGACTAGATCTTGTTTTGGAAGTTTTTATTACAATCTGATTGTATACTGTCTACCCATTTGCAATGATGCGTTAAAATAGGAAATTTTTAAGAATTGAAAAGATAACATTAACTTATGCAGTATATCTCTTACTTTTTAAAGGCCCATGTTAGTGTTTTTACTGTCAAATTATACGCGCTCTCAATTTCTAATCTAGCCACGAAAACTGAGAGACCTTTACTGGGAATGAGGGCAGAGATGTTGTTTGCCAGTTGGCTGTTTGCAATAGAAGTGTAACTTAGAGGCCGTAGCTCAGGGCCACTGGCTAGGAAGAATATTCTCTCTCTACCAACCCCTCCTCTTCCCAAGGGCAGCTGACCTTCTCCTCTCCAAAGAGGCGAGCCCCTTGCCAGCACATATGACTACAGACTATTACATTAATCTGTTTAGCTGTAGTACCAGCTGCTTGCATGTTTTTAATTATCTTATTAGATGGTTTAACAGTGACCTATGAAATAAATTGAAGGTGAACATTTATAAACTTTCCTTTTTTCACTTAATGTTTCTAAATATTGTTATTGATCAGATTGTGACTTTCTACAAAAGTTCATAGGCAGTATCTGTGGTTTTTCATTCAGTATAATGGTTTTATAAGTATAGCATCATAATCCTCATAACAAAATAGCTTCATATTTGCCACATTTATTGATAAATTTAGATTTTTTAGCCACAAACCCATGTCAAGACCTACTGGTTTACTCGTCAGTTTAGAGAAAACTCATGTGAGGTCAGTTTAGAGAAAACTCATGGAAGGTATTGGCATTTTCTGGGAAATTCTAAATGCTGCTGAATCTTCAAGCATCTTCTTCTTGATACTATATAAATGACACCGGATAGAATATAAATTATTATAGATTATTTTAAAATAAATCTATATAGTTAGCTGACTTTTTAGAGTGTATATACAGTAGTAAATCATTTTGCCTATGCCTTATTATTTTTGCAACAATAATTTCACATGATACCATTTTTGTGTGTTTTCTAAATTTGTATAGTTAGGAAAAAATGTTCTATCTCTTGAACTCTGACAGTTGGAAAATTTTCAAATAATACTTTGTTAATGAAATTTTTACTCCAAGAGACAATTCAAAATAATAACAGCCTGGGATTTTTCAGTTGCAAGTCATGGCCAGTAATCAAAGGTTATGATAATTAGAAACTCTGGTTTTTGAATTAATAAAAAAAAAAAAGTAGTTGGATGCAAACAAAGAATTAAGAAATACTTCTCCATATCTTTGGACCTTGTAAATCCTACAGATGGGATGGTGATGTGACTTGAGGTTTGAGAAGTTATTATTAAAAGATCTTGAACATATTGTTTGTTTTCTTTAAAGAAAAACTCATACTTTCCATTTTCTTATTTTTTCCTCTAAGAATATAATATTTTAATTTCAAAAGAACTTTTGCTAAAAATATAAAGGAAAGTGTTTCTTTTGTATGACTTATTCCTTTTAAGAAATGTTTTTTAAAGTCACATCTCTTTATTATCTCTAGATATAGATCAGAATTTGCAGAGTGACTTCCTTTCCTGAAGTGGTGTATCCTACAAAGTATGGAAGACTGTTTAAGTTGGTTGAAATATATAGTTTCTTTAAAAAAATGAAAGTTAAAAAAAATAATTTGAACTTATTTCATCAATTTTTTAAAATTGGGCTTCAAGTTTTATCTCAGATTTTTATGTATTCTATATACATGGAATCAATTAATTAGGAAATAGCACTTAACACTTTTGGCAGAATACCTTTTCTCTTGTATATAAAAGGATCCTATATCTTGAAAGAACAATGAGCCAGTGAATTAAAATACTGAAGTAGATAATAAGATAAAAGCATATGGTTTTATTTCAATTTTGGTGATCTGTTATTTTTAAGAATATGAACTTACAAACCCATTTCATTGCTGAAAATTATACTTCCTATCTCTGTTCTTCCAGCTGCTGTAACAAAATACCAGAACCTGAGTAACTTTTAAATAGGAATTTATTTCTCATGGATCTGGAATCTGGGCAGTTCAAAATCAAAGTGCTGGTAGATTTTGGACTCCAGGAGAGCCCACTTTCTCGTTAGTAGGGAGTTTTCACAGTGTTCTTAAAAGGTGGAAGGAGAGAGGGGCATCTCTCTGAGGCCTCTTTTTGAAGACACCAATTGCTTTGCTTACATGACCTAATCATCTCCCAAAAAGCCAACCCCCAAATATCATCACATTGAGTGTCAGGATTCAACATGTATATCTGGGGCAGAGGGTGAAGGGCGAGGGGACAGTCAGTAACTTACACCAAGCAGAGTGGAGCCCAACCTGAATTCCCCTCCTTTACCTCTGCCCACCCATTCACTTGATGTTCCTGATACCTTGCCATTTCAGTTGTTTTTCTAGGGCACCAAACTTAGTGAGTATGTTAAAAAAAATGAGGACCTAGAGTAAAGTAGAGTAAAAGTTCTAATTCTTAAAGCCTTGATTTTCTCATTCTGTTATGTTGATTGTATTTTGTTAAGAATCTCTAATTATATGACACAAACTATAAATTCATAAGAATGAATACATGATTCAATAAAACAATTTGGAAAAAACCCAGATAGGAATAAAACAGACTCGAGTTTGTATCATAGCTCTACCGCTTACTGACTGTTGTTAGGCAGAGTAATTAACCTCTTTGATTCCTAGTTATCTGTTCTGTAAAATCAGGATGTTAACTGCTTCTGTATCATAGCCTTCCTTGTAAGAGGCATACCTACAAATGTGTAAGAACACTTATTCCAGGCACCTAATACATAGTAACAAATACTGTTTCTCCACCTTTTCTTTCTCACTGTTTTCTAAAATTTCCTTTGTCTTAATCGTTTTCAATCTAACAGATTGTCCTTTGTCTCAGAAAGACATTTTTAAAATTCTGTGCAGTTGTAAAGTCTCAATAAGTGAGTATAGTTACCTAAAAAACAAACAAACAAACAAACAAAAAAACATACTACAGATGTATTCAATTATCTTTAGGTTTTTATAGGAAGATTTTTATAAAACTGTCTCCAAATATTTAGCAATTCCATTATCAAATTTTAATTCTTACTTCTGTTTTTACCCATGTAAGCACCACAATCTCTATAAATTGATAATTTCAGAGAACATAAAGTATATTTCTGTTACATTTTTGAGAAACTAAAATCAGAGCATTGCCTTTAATTCTTATCTCCATAATGAAAGAAGGGGAAAAAATAATGATAAATATTTGAATGATGAATATTTTTCCTTGCAGTAACTTTATTTCTTCAAGAGTGGCACTAACTGGTCTGGCATCTGCGATTCTTTATAATACACATTCTCTCTAAACTAATTACTGATCACTTAAGGCTCAGAAAATACTTTACTTTCTATTGAAATAATTAACCGGATTATTTGCATTTCCTGTCATAAATTAATAGAACCCAAAGTGACTTGCGCATGCATGTTACAGTATGAGTTCTTTTCCTTCAAAAGTCCCTTCAATCCCTTTTTATTTTCTGTAACCAAGCAATAGGGGAGAATTTTTCATATTTGTTTATTTACATAGTCAGCTGCAAGCTCCAATCATCCAAGGCTATGTAAATGTTTATCTTTGAAAAGACAGGCATACATTTGAAATACAGGCTAAGCCATTTTGAGTCAGTCAGCACGGTGAGTTCCTTCCCCTGGACACAGTTCTGTTTCCCACAGTGTTCCCAGTTGAAACACCTTCATATCAGCTCCGTGGGACACTGTACTATAGATTAGCATGCTGTACTCTGTACGTAGAGTAGAGAGATAGCCAGAATCAATAAAATAGTTGGTCAGTTTGTTAAAGTATTTTCATTGAGTCTTTAATTTGAGAAAATCATGGATCAAATTGGGATTTAAAAATAGGAAGTTATAAATCTTTTAACATTTACAGAGAGCTTGCTTATTTACTTATTGGTTTGCTGTTTCTGTAGTTAGCTCTGTGCAATTTGTAATTTCTGATTCTGTTTTAATGGATGATTTGTAAGTCTCAGAGATATCATTGAAGGGTGAAATTTTCATTGACTTTTAATAGAGATTAATATTCAATATTTGACTATTTTCCATATCCGATTACCTTGCCTTCTGGGGGAAGTGACAGTGGTTAGTAATTCTGCTTTTTTGTTCTTAATCCAGAGTTTTCATAAATGCTTCTCTTACATTTGTTTATGTCTTTTTGCTTGGTTGGTTCTAGAGAGCTCATGTATCTGCAGTCATTCTACAGATCTTTGCTATATATTCATTGCAGACAAAGCAGTGACCCACACTCTCCCCTTGGCACACTCATGGTTCTTACTCATGGCATACTCATGGGAGATATATGTGGAAGCAACTAAGAGAGACAGTGACTGGTGTGATGATGGGATATTTTACCAAGAACTAGGGACAAAGGAGATGGAGTAGTTAAAAATTAATGGGTGGAATGGAGGTAATGGTGGAGGAAAATAGTTTTGTTGGCTGTTCTAGAGGGGCAGAGTTTCCTGTGAGGTGAATTATACACAAAGACATTTTTCATTGCATACTCCAGTAATATATTCTTGGGGGGGGGTGCACTATTAGAATGGGTACATTGGATTGAACTTACATGTTGGAAAACTATGCACTTACCTTAAAGAGAGTTAGATACCCTACAATATAGGTATTTGCATATTTTTGTTTCTTTATGGTGGCATTGTTAATTTATGTGAGTTGCTATTTTGACGATATCAAAATTTTAGACTTTAGTTTATCACAGATGTTTGATACTGAGTCAGTGATTAAAAACTTTTCTGGCGGTTGAAAATGTGAACCTATACGTTGCACAAAATTGTATGAAATAGTTGATGAGACCATTGAGAATGAGTATTACATGCCTAGAAATATGAGAAAAATCAACAACCCAGCTATGGAATAAAAAATAGCCTGCTAACAAGAGAATATTTTAAATGTAAAAGATGTCCTGATATCATCTGAATATATGCACACAGTTCTCATTCCATGATTATAGATGCAACATTCTAAAGAAGGTAGACAATTGGTTTAGTTTAGCTGACATAGTCTGAAGGAGTTTCAAAAATTGTGTTTCAAGCTACCTATGCAGATTAGGAAAATAATCCACTAGATCAGCCTAAATTTCTTACCTTCTTTGAAACAAGATGATAATTTAACAAAGTGTCTTAATCCTCACTCCAGCTGGTGGTTGTTCTTGAAGCTCTTAGTCCCCTGAGCAGCTGGGTCCTGCCATTTACTGACTTCTCACCATGGAGATTTTGGACAGTCCATGCTGCTGAATCTAGTCTCCAAGATAATTCCTGTGGTTTGCTTGCCTGTCCACCTTGATGCTGGAGTACCATATCCAGAGCCTGCTTCTCTCTTTTCTATTCTGTGTGGGTCTAACTGGGCTTCATTTCCCTCATGCAAGATTTAAGAGGAGGGAGGTAGTGGAATAGAGAGGGACATTTGGTATTTTAAACATTTCTCTCATTCCTTTTTTCTTCCACTGTCACATGGGGCAACTGATGGAAATTAGCTGAGGAACACATTTTCCTGCCTATACTTCCCCAGGTGCCATACATTTAATCATAGTATTGTAAAGCGGTCTAGAGAAATGAGTCTTTTATTTGCTAATTTTCAACTTCGTTGTAGAAAACTATACTACTATGTAACAGATTTATGAAATGTCTTTGATTTGTTTAGTGATATCTGTAGTCATATAATTAATATTCTGTGACAACTATTTGCGAATATCTGAATTACTGAATGTATGGATAGTAGACTTGCAAGTAACAATAAGAAAAAGATTTTTTATAAATTTGGAACTAGATTTGGTATCTTTTGCTGTAGATGAACTTTCATGTAATTTAAAAGTTCTTTAGTGGAGAAATTTAAGTGGGGAAATTTTACTTTATATTTAAAGTAAATATAATTTAATGCGAACAAGGAGATGATAAGGATATGGTTCACCCTCCCTTGTGATGCACAGCAACTTTCAAAAATTCAGCAATGAAAAGTACCAGTCCCACTGATGTTCTCTCCTCCTACATGGGAAACTGAATTAGGTCTTCACATTCCTGATTCCTTTGTTTTAGTGTCTCCTCAGCATTTTTCCCACCCCCCCCCAATAACCAGCATTAAGAAAAAGGATTTACCTTAACCCTTTTCATTGTTCATATAGTAATACATCAGTTATTTAGAGGTCAAATTTCTGATAGTTATAATCAGCTATGATATAGCCAGACACAGGCCGGGCACGGTGGCGCATGCCTGTAAGTGGCAGCCTGGGAAGCCATGGCGGGTACCAGGAATCACGGTTCAAGTCCCACCTGGGACAACGTGGTGAGACCTAGTTCCAAAAAATATCTGGGTGTGGTGGCACGCACCTGTAATCCCAGCTACCTGGGATGCTGAGGCTGGGGATTGTTGAGTCCGTGGTACCCCGGGCAACGTGAGCCTGCAGTTCCATGGGCAAAAATAGCAAGACCTAGTCTCAATATATACATATATAATATATATATAGCCAGAGACTTTGTTCCTTAAAGTATGTCCAGGTCCAGATCACGCCCTGTTTCCTCTTAATTTCTCTTAATTTAAAAAAAAAGTCTGATAGTTTATGATGTTAAATTTGGCTAAAATGGATGACAGTCTAAAGACTAATTTGTTGTCTTTATTTGGAAAAAAAAACTAAACTGAGTAAGCAACAGAGATGTGCAGGTTGAGAATTTCAAAAATCTGACATATATAATCATGGTACAAATTTGTAGCTAATAATCTCACTCCAATTGTCATGTGAAAAATCTTACTGCAAATAAAATGGAAAAAAAAAAAGCCAAAAGTAGAACAGTGTTGTGGTGGCTAATGTCGGAGCAAATAGCCACACCATATCTGGGGAAAATTTTAAAGTCTTAGCCATGTTTTGATTCTCTGATGTTTAGGGGGAAAATTACATCTGTGGCATTACGTGGACCTTTCATCACGCTGAGTCAATGGGGTATTCAAGCTTGAAGATTTTTAATTAGTGAACTTTTTCTTCTCAGTTTTCTTTTTAAATGAGTGCAATTTTTTGTAGCCCCTGGCTGGGGACATTTCCTTATATGTTGTGAGGTCCGTGTGAAAATGTTTTCCCAGGCACATTAATTGAAACTAATTGCCTGGCATATTAAGTGCATATTGAACTTAAACTAAAGTTTATTTTGTAATCACATGACCCATTGTGTTCATTTAAAGTGACCATTTCCTGGATCTTTGAGCCAGTGTATTTTCTGAACATGGTTATATTAGTAAGCTCATGGTTCAAACCGCGTGTCTAGTTATTTCCAGCAGTGATCATTTCTGTTAACTAACAGATGCATCAATAGTTTCATTTATAATTAAAACTTTGCGTGTCTAAAAAGAGGAAAGTGGGAGGAAGCAAGGGGGCAAGAGAGTGGTGGTAGAGAGAGAATATAGCCTGGGGGAATCAATGAGATAGGAAAAATAAATTATATGATTGTTCTTATTAGTAGTACCATTCATTTAAAATGACTTGCTGTGTGATATCTCTTGTGGGAGCACCTTGATAATTCAACCACTTGTGTTGTTTAACCTTTAATAATGGATCTATCATCTTTGCCCTATGAAAAGAGAAAACAGCCAGGCACGGTGGCGTGTGCCTGTAAGCGGTAGCCTAGGAAGTCACAGCAGGGACTGGGGATTACGGTTCGAGTCTCACTCGGGGCAATGTAGCAAGACCTAGTTCCAAAAAAATAGCTAGGTGTGGTGGTGCGCGCCTGTAATCCCAGCTACTTGGGAAGCTGAGGCTGGGGATCGCATTGAGTCCGTGGTACCTGGGCAACGTGAGCCTGCGATTCCATGGGCAAAAATAGCAAGATCTAATCTCAAAAGTAAATAAATAAATAAATAACACTTTTTTAAAGCGAGTATATGTCTCAACATATATGTATTTCTGTGTGTGTGATACCGTTATTCAAGAGAAGATTAACTTTTCATGAGGACATCAGATTTTTGCTTTTGCTTTTGGTTTTGTTTTTAAGTTACAGGAGAATAATGTGTTCTCAATTCTCTAATCATTGTAGTTATTGCCTTTATATATATATAAATATATATATATAAAATATATATATTTTATATATATATAAAGTTATTGCCTATATATATATATATATGGCAAATTCTCTATTCTATAAAAGGGCATAGTAGTTATCACAAATTTTAAGGTAAATGGATGGGGAGAAATTAGGGGAGGTCTTTGGGGAAGTGTTTCAAAGAAGGTAATTTTTCCTTATTCATTAATTATATTTAAAAATGGAGTATAAAAATACCACATCAGATACCGCCATAGAGACTGTCTGCTGTAAGATCTTTTTCTCACCTCTTTTTTTAAAAATGCCTTTTATTTCATCGATGATATAATGACCTTATTTTGTACTTGGTTTTAATAACCTTGTGATACAGCTTTTTGATTCCTTCTCTAAAAGTATATTTATTAAGTTCCCCTACTTTAATGGCACCCTGAATTTAGAGCCTCACGAATACTATATTTTGATGAAAATAATACTTTTTTAAAAAAAATAGCCGATTGTCCAAACCTCTTGCTATCTCAGTTTCTTGTGCCCTTGTGGATTTTGAGGTAGAGAGTCAAGATTTCTTATTTCAAAGTTAAGTCCACGCCTGAATCAAAGCATCCTAAATTAATTTTAACAAATCCCCATATAGAAAACTATTTGTTACCTTTGTTTCAACAAAGCCGCATCAACATAAGGACAGAGTTCACCTAAACATACAAAACAAGCCATTTTAAGCTTGGTGGTAATTGCGCATTCTGTTTTTATATTTATTTATATATGTTTAAGTGATATGCCTTGATGTTTCACTATGAAGGGGGAAAAAAGCTTTAAATAAAAGTAAGTTTTTAAAAATTCCTGATACAGGAAGCAAAAAAGCCAGTACAGTTTCTAATTGCCTTTTAGAGTCTCTGAGTTCCCTCATTACCTGTGATTTAAGCTAAAAATGAGGTAATTATAGATAACATCAGTGTTTATCTGGTTGATCTTGGCACCTGCAGTCCTAATGTTGTAGCTTACCCATATCTGGTGCCACACTTTACAGTCTGATGCTGACATACCTAATTTACACTGCTCAGATTTCCATTGATTTTTAAGTTACATGTTCCTTGTTCTATTTGAATAATATTTTGTTAAGTACAT
The DNA here is from genome assembly GCA_004024945.1 of Uropsilus gracilis. NCBI lineage: Eukaryota > Metazoa > Chordata > Mammalia > Eulipotyphla > Talpidae > Uropsilus > Uropsilus gracilis. The sequence continues at coordinate 130,880 of PVHY01000181.1, forward strand.
CTTTAAGATGGTGTAAAGGTGAATACTCTTATGTGGTGTACTGAAATTCTGGTACAGTTCTTTCATTAATAGAAATCTTTCATTAATTTTGGTACAGATTAGAAACAAAATTTTATTGTTTACGTCCCTGTTGCATTTGATAAAGCAAATGTAATTAAAATGAGTTTTTCAAATAGCAGCATATACATTAGGATTATAAAATTGTATGAACCTTTTGCATCGAGTTCAATTTTCCTACTTTGTGCTTCCTCACCTTCAAATATCCTATCTATCTAACCCCCATCTCACCCTGTATATCCTGGTTTGGCTTTTAGGTAGTTTTGCTGTTACTCTAGTCAAATTCCAAATCCTTGTGGTATTGGTATCTGGGCATCCTTGTGAACTGCAGGTCAGAGAGCTCCTCCCCCACACCCCTCCTTTCCTGCAGGTCCCTGAGGGCCAGGAACTCTTGTCCTCTTGCACTCTTCTGCTCTTCAGTTCTTTATCACTCATTGAACTTCCCCTTGGTGATGACCCCTTCTCTGCTGCCATCAACTTCAGTTAGTAAAAACCAAAGTAGCTCTGTTTCTCCAAGTCATGGAGATCCCATGGAACTAGATTGTATTTTATTTGCAACCTTTCCAGTTATTGCAGCTGTTTGGATCTCTTAAGTTAGATCCATATAGCGCATGGAAATGGGTTCCGTGTACAATATGTACTATAAAGTCAATATTTTTCATTATCGTATCATTTAGGTGTGTGGTTCAGAAATGTTCTAGTCCAGAACTACCACATAATTCTGTCATTTATTCTTTATTTACATACAAAATCATTGAAAAAAATTTAGAAACTACTGTCTAGTTTTTGTACTAATTCTATATGCAATCTTACATATTAGTTAGAAATAGATACCTGTTTATGATCGTTGGTTATATTTATTCACTGCTTATTCTTGCTGATTTCCATGTCAGAAAAATCCCAGTGCAGGAGGCTGAGCTACTTAAATAAGTCTTCTTAAAGGAAAAGCATCAAACTGCCAGTGCTAATAACTTCATTTAAATGAAAGGATTTCATTGCTTTTGGACAGCATTTTTAACTGGTCAGTGTTCTCTGAGGAACATAGAGTTAGGTTCAGAATCCGTTTTGATGCAGTTCTTTCAAAACACATCAAAGTCCCTGTACTACTCCACTAGTAGGTAACCTGGGAAATGAAATCCACCCCAGTTGGCCTCTCCCTGCTTAAATGCAGGTTTTGTTTTTAGGTACCCAGTGCCTGCGAAGCAGAGTAATTGCCACTAGGTGGCAGTAGTGCTTTACCAGGAGAGTCGTTAAGGTCCACCCAGGTTCCAGTTGCTTGTACACACCTAAAGGTACCAGATTGTTTTTAACCACTCATTACAGCTGTTGACTTACCTTCTCAGTTCAACTGGTGGGAACTTATCTCTATCCTTTATATGTGTGTGAGTTCAAAAATTTTAAAACCGAAGATGAAAATCCAAGGTCACATTTCCACCTTGCCTTGTTTCTGGAGTCCTTTGACATCTGGACTGTCACATTTTTTTTTAGTGTGGTTTTCCATATCGTTGCAGGAAGATATTTTTCCTAATTCTCATTTCCGTTCTCCTGACTGTGTTGTGCAGAATAAATGAGAATAAATGAGTTATCTTCCGCCATTAGCCTCTATGGCCAGCACCTGTGGTGTTGAGCCTCCCTCTTTGTGTATCCCTGGCCCAGTTGGTATGCACTACGTAAGTGTGCACACCTGGGTCAAGGACCAACTGGGCCAAGGAAAGACACTATCACGCCAGGGGAAGGGAGGCAGGTGAGAATGTGAAGCCCTCACCAGGTCCTCTGCAGTCCTGCAGGAGAAAGTGCAGTCCCCTAGGTGTTGGTTGGGACCAGTGGCAGCAGGGCATCAAAAACCCTGATAGACTCATTTACATTTTGTCTTGGATTCATCATTGATAATATGGACAACAGCCTCAAAGGACTGTTGCAGGGCTGGTAGTGCTTTAATCAAAATATTATATAACATATATAGACTCAAAGTATTTTGATAGCAGTTTTGCTATTATAAGCACTGTGTATATCTCATTTAAATTTATTCATGGCAGGCCGGGCATGGTGGTCCATGCCTGTAAAACGGCAGCCTAGGAAGCCGCAGCGGGGGATAGAGATCCCCATTCAAGTACCCACCAGGGGCACATAGGGAGACCTAGTTCCAAAAAAAATAGCTGGGGCGTGGTGGCACGCACCTGTAATCCCAGCTACCTGGGAAGCTGAGGCTGGGGGTTGCTTGAGTCTGTGGTACCCCGGGCATTGTGAGCCTATGGTTCCATGGGCAAAAATAGTGAGATCTAGTCTCGAAATAAACAAAGAAATATAAAGAAATAATAAATAAAATAAATGTATTCATGGGCACTTATACTTCCACTTAAAGAATAACATCTTGAGCTGAAAAGTTCTAACAACTCTTCTTAAGTACATAAAGGCATCAGGCTAATCTATTGTCTGTCTTTCATTTGAACTAGGGTTTCCTGCATCTATACACATACGTAAGTAATTGTGTAAGATAAAGTTTAACAACCACTTTCTCTTAGTATTTTTTAATTAAACCGAAAAGTTCCACCACTGACTTCCCAATACTCTGTCTTCCCATTTCTTCATCTGAACTCAGGAGTAAATAGTGATCGTAAAAACTCATTTTGGTTCAGTTGCCCTCAAAGGACTCAACTTTTCAGGGGTTTTTTTGCCACCTAGGTCAACGTCTGCTAGCTTGATTCTTGTGTGTAACTTTTCAGCATCCAAGTTGCTACTATTCACTATTTTCTATATACTGAGTTGAGATTTTTACATATAAAGCTTTTTCCCCTCCAAAACCAGAGTGCTTTACGTTAACCGTATTAATATTGGTTTAACACATTCATGTGTCTACTCCTTTAACTTCATACTTAAAAAAAAAAAAAAAAACAGGAGTGCTAAGTACAAAGCAGATACTAAAGTAGATGTTTGTTCTATGGGTTTATTATGGAATCTCTGTTCCACAGAAGAGAAAGACAACAGAGTCACTTGACACCTTGATATACCTCTGTTGTTAGAGCTCTTCATCAGTCTGTGCTGTTATTCCTTAATTGGAGCTATAAGTGCCCATGAATAAATTTAAATGATGGTGAATTTCAAAGATAATGTTTCTATTTCACATGCTTCAGTCTCCTTTTTCCTCCACCAACACTATAATCAAAACCCAGGCTCTATTTAACCTAACAAATAATTATCCTTCATTACCTAAATAGTATGTAACTTGACCATAAGAGACTGCTTTACTTGACAGGATGGCAGTGCATTGACACCAACTGTGCCTGCTTTCCCAGTGCCTTGGTACCTGGAAATAGGAACTGGTTTGGGAAGAGGCTGAGGGGTTGTGGTGGGGATTGTTAGTGCCTCATGCTTCTCTCTCTTGTGTGGAAAGTGTTGGCATTTTCAGGTTCTATAACTGCATGGTCTTCCACACATTATGATTCCTTATATTCAGGATGCATTTGTGCTTTTTTCACAGATCATAGCTCTTTAAACACACTTGAGCGTTTCTGAGCTCCTTTGGCATTCCTGTGACATCAGTGCTGAGCTTATCTTTTTACTACTACTTCAAGCTGTAAAAAAAAAAAAAATGAAATTATAAAGAGTGACGTATAATAGTTTAACGTTTGTGAAATTGTTGGGATGTGGAGAAAGATCTGAAGTATTACAGTTAATACAAATGAACACAAGTGATCAATTAGATTTCAGTGGCTATTTCTTTGAACTTGGGTGACCAGGAACTAATTAAGCCTGAAAAGACCATCAACAGAAAATGATGTTTGCTTTAAATTATACATAAGTTTAAAAGTTTCAGGGTGTTGAAATCAAGGGATCAGGCTAAAAAATATATATATGGCAGGCAAAGACGTGATGTCTTTAATGTGTGAAAAATTAATGACCACTAATATAAGACTGCATTTATTATTAATAATATTAATTTTTTGATGTAAAGACATGCTGGGCACCCTCCTGAGGGCTTGTCTGGTATTTTTTTTTTTTCCCTTCTAGTGATTTTTTTTTTTTTTTTAGAAAGACGTTATTGTTATAATTCCATTTAACAGATGAGGAAACAGAGGCACCAGTGGGCTAAAAGACTTGCTTGCCCCTGCTTGCATAATAATTGAACTAGCAGTACATTGGCGCTGTTGCTGTGCTTGAAGTTTTCTTGATCCCAGGCATGTGGCACCAATGTCCATTCTCATAACCACTTCCTAGATTACTTTAAGTAGGCAAAGGACAAGTTTTTAAAAAGAAATTTCAGTTTCACCAATAATACAAAAATAAAAGATTAGATAAAAATGAAATATTTCTTCTTATGAGTGAGATGGTGAGAATAAGATGTTTTCATGGAATATCAATAGGAATATATTCCTCCCAGGATGGGGTAGGAGTGTGTCCTCTTCTGTTTATCCACAAGCTCAAGCTCCTGCTGGCCCAAGACTTGGCTGTTTGGGGACTAGTGCCTTGAAGTGGGTGTTGGAGATTATTGGGGGTGGGGGGTTGGTGGACGCATGGAAGCTGGCAGTACCCCAGCCTTTGCCTTGGGTTAGTCTTCTGGAACACTCTAGGGAAAAGACAAAGTTTGACCTGGAGGGCTCTCAGCCTCATGTGCATAGGATTTGAACTGTGACAACAGCATTGTGGATATAACAGGGCAGTGTGAGGGTTTTAGAGGCTTACTTTTGAGGAAGTGTCTCTGAAGAGACTGCAAGAATTTCAGCCTTGATAATACATTTTAAATTACAAGTACTGTGATATGAAGTCTCAGAAATTTGATAAAACTATACTCAGTTTTAACTACTGGCAAATGATTTTTGACATTTAGTTTGGTATAAGATACAATGAATTTAGGTCTACTTCCTTTATTCAAACTCAGTAAATGGTTTGGGACAATTAATTTCCAATTGTTTCCCAGTAGAGCAGATTTACTTGTATATTAATGAGGCACAGGTGTTAGGCCCCTGGTGCCTGCATGCCTGGGAGGCATATTTCAGTTGTTTATCTGCTCAGCCATAGGTACTGCAAGGTACTCAAGCTTGCCTTTAACAGTTTTTACAGTGAGGCTTTTTAATTTTTTGATGTTTTTTTCAAATTTGCCTGCACCTGTTAAAATTTTAAAACTGATCATGTAGAAAGAAGTTGTCGAGATTTCAATAGTAAATAGCACTAAAAGTTAAAGAAAGTAGTCTTCTGTTATATTTAACTGCCCGACTTGACATTAAAGAGAAATGGGTTCATTTAAACAGATAACAAATGTGAGAAGCCAATATAATCATTAGTACACTTTTTTGTTGTGTATTTATTGAAGCAGCTGTATCTATGTCAATGGCTAAAACAGTCCTTTCCTCATATTAATATTCATTTTTTTTCTTGTTTATTCACTGAACTGCACTACCAACATTTTAGAGGAAATGGAATAGCCTCCATAGACATTATGAATTTCAGTAGCTGGCAGAATTATAGCGATCTACATATTCATTAAATCTACAGAAGAACTCTATCCAAAAAGACAGCCATGCATTTAGAAACAGTACACAACTAAATATATACATTTTAAAAGTTGGATTTCTTAGACTTATTTAAAATTTATTTCCTGTAGCACTCCTCTCCAAGCAAAAGAATTTTAACAAAAGGCTCCCATGCTTTGGTTTCTTGCATATAGGAAAGAATGGGAAGAACTATTTGTAAACAACAATTACTTGGCAACAATAAGGCAGAAGGGGATTAATGGGCAGCTGAGAAGCAGCAGGTTCCGCAGCATTTGCTGGAAGGTAAGAAGAAAATATTTATTTACAGTTTGTGCTTGCAGTATATCAACACATTACCTGATGCCCTGGAAGATTACCCGTGCGGGGATCACTGAATTTTCCAGAACACTTCACTCTCAATTTTTGGGCCATCTATGTTTATCTTTTATAGGATGTTTACTAGTTAGGTCGAACCATCTAAGTCCTGAATAACTGGTGATGCTGAAGGAGTCATTTGAAAAATTGTCTTCATCTCATTTGATGGTGCAGAATACAAGCAACGTTTTTACATCCCCCAGAGGCTTTTGCAGAAATCCCTGAAGCTGGGAAGGAGCAGAGGGGGATTATCTTTCAGGTTCTTATTACATCAAGTGCCATCATGTAGTCATCCCGCCTTTTTTTCTTCAAACATTGCAGATGGGCAGGGGTTTAATTTTCTCTTCCTAGAAACAAAATGAAGGGCATCAGGAAACAGAAATGGAAGAAAATTGAGTCAGTCACTTTTTCAGCGGAAAGGCCTTTGGTTACCAAAACTAGTAGTAATAATCTACGGTTATTTTGTGATACATGGAAATATTGTCCCTTTTTGTTCTCGTAGGTAATTAATTCCTGCTTAGGCTCATTTTTAAAATTACTTCAATTGAAATTTTTTAGGATTTATCTGCATAAATTGAGTGTATGGAATCTGTGCAAGTGAAGACAGAAATACATGATATATTCGACAGTTCCAGGTTTAATAATTTAGATTTAATAATTGAAATACATTTTTCTTTTGTTTGATGCAGACAGTAAAGGCAGGGGACCTGCTGCTAGAATATTTGTACACAAATATGGGTACCCTACCCCCATTCCTTGTTGTTTAACTTTTAGTACCCTTCATTTGCTAAAAATAAGCTCAAACCTAGATTTATTTTAATGCTGTATTAAACTAAATTAAATCAAATTTGTCTTTTTAAGAATGTTTGTTTTCATAAATTGATTGCCAGTTATAAATTACATTTTCTGTTATGAAAGGAATGGCTTCACTCTTAGGCTATGTCCTTAAATTATTCTTGTTTGTCCTTTAGCTATTTGTTTTAAGACAAATCTTAAACCTTGAAATTGCTGATTGGACTTTATACCTATATAAAAGATGAATTTTTCTTATTCATTTATTATTATAAATCTGGTGGGGATATTGACTTTATAGTATAACTTTTGGGATCTTGTTTTTTGCTCACTTTTTGAATTATCAAAGTATGTCTCAAGTATCCCATATATAATTTATTGAGAATTGAAATGATGCAATGAATGTAAAATAGCATAAATGTGAATTGTTTTCCAATGTTCAGGTGAGTCTCTTTGGCACAGGTTCACATTCTGCTTCTGATTTTTCACAAGTTTCCTTTTTTTTTCTTTTTTATGGCAGCTGTTTCTTTGTGTTCTTCCTCAAGATAAAAGTCAATGGATAAGTAAAATTAAAGAATTAAGAGCTTGGTATAGCAACATTAAAGAAATAGTAAGTTGCTCTTTAATTATTATAATTATTTTGTGAGGAATGCTTTAAAATCCGGTCGCCTCTAATCTTAGCGTATGTTGTGTGTGTTTTCTTTCTTTTACCAGCACATCACAAACCCAAGGAAAGTTGTTGGGCAGCAAGATTTGATGATCAACAATCCGCTCTCACAGGACGAAGGGGTAAAGTTCACCTTTATTCATATCAGCCTCTTTTACACAAGAATGTGCTCTAGACTAGTATCAATCAAAATAAACAGGAAACTGTTTCATACCAGCTGTTTTTCTAGCCCAAGTGCTATGTACCACCTAACCTTAGTGGAGATTCTTCTGTGCTCCCTACATTCCTGTGCAGTAGGAATTTTATGATCTTTTTATGTGGAGTGCCACTTTAGTCGCAAGGGTCTGTTAAGAGCTAAGGGCGAAATGAAAGAGTTTAAAGATAAGGATAGAATTGTTATTTTCAGGATATCTTGGGGAGGCTGAGGAAAATTCCCATTTATGAGACAAACAGGGGGTTTGCATGATTGCCTCAATTCCCTAAAAAATAATTATTTGTATTGAGTCTATTAAGAAGATTTTAAAAATCAGGGAAAAGAACTCATCTACTGACACTCATATTCCAGTGAAGACAGGGAGTGATTACAACTTCAGACATATGGAACAGCTTCTTCTACTACTGCTGCAGTAAACCCTGTTTTCATACTACCGGAATTTTTTTTCTAGTTAAGGCTGAACACTAGCTTCTGTAGTTACTGATATAGATGACTATTATAGTCTGTGGTATCTGAGTTGAAAATAGTAAGTAATTTGTAAAGCTTAATTCACATTTTAAAAGCTATTTTACTTAAAAAACTAAGCTTTGTAGATAACATTGCATTTATTTCTTTTAGTACATTGGGAATTCAGGTCAGGGTTTAGTTGAGACCAGTTGGCCCAATACTAATCTAAGCAGACCTTTTAGTTGCTGCACATGTAGTAGTAGTTGTGTGGCAAAGCACCATTCTCTTTATATAGAAAATGGATAGTTTTTAAATGTGTACAATGAGCACTAGAAAACTTGATTTTTAAAGTAGGATATATTTCTAAAATTTAACTAGACTTTATCAAAAATTCCAACTTCATCTTTTCTGTTATGTGAAATAACCCAGAGAAGAATAAATTTAATTATTTAAATTGATTTATTACATTGAGATCATAAAAGTGAAGCAGAAGTGTGAGAATATTTTAAATAGTGTGTTCTCTTTATTACAGAGTCTTTGGAACAAATTCTTCCAAGATAAAGAGCTTCGATCAATGATTGAACAAGATGTTAAAAGAACGTATGTGAACCTATGTGCAAGTTGCTTTTAGTAATTGAAATTGGTGTCACCAAACATCATATCGGTGTTTTGGACAATACAATAATTGTAGAGTAATTGAATACAGTACTGTATTTGCGTTAATAACAAAGTTATTATTTCAACCAGATTTTGAAAATAAATCTTAAAATAGATTTCTATGTTCCTTTTTAAAATTGTATTTATAATAACAATATTAAAATAATACGTGATAAATTTTTCCATTTCAACAGTTATTTGAAGTTAATGTGCTTCTGATTGAGGTTATATTATACAGTCAGAATATTGGTATTGGTAGAAAAATTTATATCTTTATATATTTGAATCCCTTTCTAACTATATTACTTTTTAACTTAGAAATATTGTATTTGCCTTCCTATTTCTCTCCAAGACATTTCAGTTTGAAAACACCCTGTTAATGCATTCAATATTTGCCACATGAAAGAGTAGTTTCTTACTGAGCCATGTAGTTTTTATCCATACTTTTATGTATTGGGTTGCATCTTTCTGGTCATAAGAAGCACGTGGAATTCATGTCAGATGGGCCTAGGGTTAACTTCTAGCTAAAGCATCCTTGGAATATTGGGCAAATTACTTTCAGTGAACATCAAGCCCCGCCAGTCCAGGTTCCTTCTCTGTATAACAGGGCTAGTAGAACCCATCTTACAAGATTGTTGTGCATTCATGAGTACGTGTAGGTAATCGTAAGATAATAGTAAGTTGGCTATGTTTGTGCTTTAAGCTGTAAGCAGTTCTGTTGCTGTTAGCATGGGTTAATCTCTGGGATTTTGGAAGAGCTGGATACATCAAAGGTCATGGGTATCTCTAGTGCTTCTTTCAGTTCATTTGCGACTTTGCCTGTCTGCCCCTCGTGCTGATTTATCACCATGTCAAGGCCCCCTGCTCTCTGATGTCCTCCTTTTCTCAAGTCCTGGACACTGAGTAATCAGCTGGATGACTGTTAACATTCTATGGCCTGTGGACAAATGGAATTTTATAGTTTAAAGTGGAAATAATTCAGAGGCATCATGGGATGGGAAAACCACAAAACCATAGATAATTGGCAGTGGTATCAGGTTGGCAGGTGAAAGTCTGGGATCATTTTGCTGAGCTCAAGATTGCCAGTTAGTCCAGGAGGTAGGAAATATTTGAGGGTAGCTACTCTAAGAGGCCTTGTATGGTAATGCCTTTTCCTCTGCAATGTGTAGTTTCAGAAATGCCAGTCTGTCAGTACACAGTAGGCACTCAATAAATACTTGCTGAATAAAAGAATGATATCCTCATCAGTCATTTAAGTAATTGGGTAATGAGTGACAGACCTCCTGAAAAAAAAATGATATTTATCATTAACCTACTAAAGTAGCATTCTAAAAAAAATTGAGAGGAGGACTCTAGGCAGGTAGAAAAATAGCAGCTTTTAACCTGGCTAAGAATTATAATTAGTGGCCTACTGTTACCAAGTGGAAATGCAGGCACCATGGCACTAGGGCAGAGTCACACTTTCAGAGACCACTTGTGAGATAGCATATTAAGGAAATAACAATAGTAGGAAAATAAAACTATGAAAAACTAGTGGGAAGTTGCATTGATAGTCTGTTCATCATTTTGTTTACTTAGATCAAATACTTCTGCTTTGCTATGTGAGAAGTTTTATTTCTTTTAACTATTTGGTTAAATTTTCTATATAGTCTTTTAAAGTGTGTGTGTGTGTGTGTGAGAGAGAGAGAGAGAGAGAGAGAGAGAAAGAGAGAGAGAGACATATATAACTTGGCTTTTTTGTTTGTTTGTCTCCTTGTCTTCTTTGGTGCATTTTAATTTAGCCAACCTAGGATCAGGAAAAGCAGCCCAGATGTCTTTAGCAGGGGTGGGGGTGGCTGTGTACCTTCTTCCCTAGAAGACTCTCCCATCTCTCTTTCCACATTTTAGTCTCCTTGCCATCTCTCAATATGAATACAAGAAACAGCTTGTGAAGACTGTCAGTCTTAACTTTAAAGCCACCAAATTGCCTAATCATATTAAAGCTGAATAGCTTGAATAATTTTACTACTTTAGGTAATACAATCTTTTTATAAGGTACTATATGATATAAAACCCATGGTTTTCAATCCTGTCCCTAAAGCAGTTCATAATGCAATGGGGTGAAAGAAAGAAGCACAGTTCAGTGTTACAGTGTTACTTATTCACTAGTATCTTTGATAAGAATTTTTGTTACATATCTTTATTGAATGTCTTCTATATTCCAGTTCTATTCTTTCCTTTGGGGGAGCAAATCAGTGAATAAGACACCCAAAGTCCTGCTGTCACAGGATTATGTTTGAATGTTGTTTGTGGGAGCAAATTGTGAGATAAGCATGTGTAGATAAAGACAATAATGGTATATGGTGACAGTGACGGTGACTCTGAGATAAAACAGGGTGATAGAATAGCTAGAGAAATGACTGGCTGCCTTTGGACCAACGACTGGAAAAAGCATCTCTGAGACATTTGACTAAGATGTAAAAAATTATGTAGAACCTACCATGTGAGGAGCTAAGGGAAGGACATTTCGGGCAAAGGAAACAGCTGGTATAAAATTCCTCAGTAAAAAGAAGCTCAGTATCTAGAGGAACAAAAGGATGACAGGAATGGCTAGAGACAAGTGATTGGAGGTAGGGAAATTACAGAGCAGTGCAAATGCCAGGCAAACAGTCTTGTCAACCATAGTAAGGGGTGTGGGTTTTATTCTCATTGCCTCAGGATGCCATTGAAGCATAGTAAGTAGAGTATGATATCTAAGAAGATAACTCTGCTCCTGTGCAGTGGAGGCAAGAATGGACACAGCTGAGCAATTTGAAGTCCACTCAGTGATCCTCTGGTAACCAATGACATTTTTTTTTTTTAAGTTCAAGCGTTTTTATTTCTTCTATTGTTTGTGTTTGTGTTTGTTTTTGTATTCTGCAGATGAGTGAAATCATCCAATGGCTTTCTTTTTTTGGGTGATTTTACTCTACACTGTCACCTCAGGCATAAAGGTTTTCAGTCTTGCCCACCCCTCTATCCCCTTCCTTTAGGTTAGCAAGAATGACTTATGGATACCAGAGGAATTGTTGATCTTGTTTAGCTTTTTCTCCGTCAGTATGGAGTGGTGATTTCCCAGCTCCTTAGATGCTGAACCTGCAGCCTGAAGTTCTTCCACAGTTCCCTTTACTTATGTGCTCTGGCTTAGCTCCCTGATCAGATTTTCTAATTTCCATTTTTCCACATTTTACATTACTTGACCTCTCATCTGCTAGCATGCTCTTTCCCCCCCCCCCACCAGATCCTGTTGGGTTCCTGACAAGTCATCCTTCAAGGCCTGGGTTCATGACCATCCTCTATTCATGAACCATTTCCCTGTTTTTACAATTGAAAATAATTTGTGTCTACTCTTTGTTCTATAGAATTTTCTTAATAATGTTCGATAGTATTGTTTCATTTTGTTTGACCGTATAATTTTCAGGCCTCCCATGTAAGATAGAATAATCTTCCGATGAAAAAAACACGTTTATATTAATTTCATCAGGATGCCAGGCACTGGGGGATGCCAAGATCAGTACCACTTGGGCTTTTGCAAAGGTCAGTCCCAATAGAGAAAGCAACCAAAGTCTATTACAAGGAAGCATAGCTGGTGCCATAGCAGACACAATAAGAACATCAGCTGTGATGTTAGTCCACCTCTCCTCTTTCAGACTGCATGGGAAGCCCTGGAGGGCATGGAGCTAATCTTGTTTCTGTCTCACTCTACAGAGTCATTGTGATGCTTAATAATATCATGGATTGTGAGTCTTATCACTGATGATCAGAGTTGTTCAACTTTAGTAATAATCTCTAACACTGTCTTCAGAGGCATAAGCACACTTTCAAAAAATACTGCTATCAACCTTCTAGACTGAGTTTAGACAAGATAATTTCATTTCTTCAGCTGCCTTGCTGCCATGCTTATTGAATTTGATCTAAATGTGTCACTATATTAAGTACTATCTCCTCTTTCAACTAATTTTAATATTCTTTCACTTGAATCCTTTTGCCTCAAAGGGCTTTATATTCTTTTCAATTAATTGTTCCTTATCTCAGCCTAATGAGGTTGTTACTGTTCTCATTTTTATCACTGAAAAAACTGATAATCAAAAGGTAAATCAAGGGGCTTCCAATTTATAGCATCTCTAATTCAAGACTTGAAATGTCCATTCTAACCAATTTTGCCATGCCTGTAACATCAAAGGAAATTCATATTATTTAAAATGATGGGAAATAATTGAGCTAGAATAAAATTCCCATATTAGATGACAAAGAAGATGACAAAGAAGTCTGTTATTTTGGTCTATGAAGGGCTGTTCTAAAAGTATATTGATAGTATCTATAACATCGATGGCAAAATAATGTATTTATAAGCTATTGTCAAATAGTATTATCTTTCTCCTGGCGTGTTCTCCCTCTTTTGAATTGCAAGATTAAAATTCTTCAACTTCTTTCATTCTAACTCTGACTGTAAAATTTTACTTGCTTACTGAATATGCTACTTCAATTTTTTTTATCTTTTATGTTTCTGGCTATTATAGAGTTATTCTAGTTAACTCTTCAGACCGCTTATTCATCATTTAATTACACTCTTTCCCACTTAAATCTCTGTGATATGGTTACATCTTTAAAGACACAACTTTCTTACTTTCTTACTTTACATTTTACCCATAATTTCCGTATGGATCAAGATTTGGAGATTATTTAGGTGAACTTTTTCCCCCTCAATTTTTCATCTCATTGTTTGACATTTTACAGATTCACTAATAATTGCTAAAACACTATTTCTTAAGACTGTAATGTATGGTGTCCAGCTTGGTAGCCAACAGGCACATGCAATTATTTAAATTTAAAATAAGATTTAAAATTAAGACTTCATTCACAATAGCCACTTTGCAAGTGCTGTTGACTTCTGTATCAGACAGCACAGATGTCAAACAGTCCCATCATTATAAAAGGTTCTGTCAAACTGCGACTGTGCTCTGTAGATAACTCCATTGTTATTTTCTTGCATTATGTGTGATGTGAATGTCTGTTTAATTTTGGATTCATGGTAAACTTTTAGATGTGGCCTATGCAGATTGCCTGCATGCGTTTCCTTTTCTCTGTCCTTTTGGCACCTCTGTGAATTTCTATACATATATTGCAGTCTTATCTGAATTTTTTGACAAATTTAATTATCTTACATTGTAGTAAACAGCATGAAATTATGCTACCTGGACCTTTTTTCTGTACTAAATTCATCAAGGTGATTTTACAAAGATCGTATTTTTTCTTGTTTGAAGTCCATCCTTTCCACAGTTGCCGTTTTATGAGCAGTGCCGGCCGCCAGTGCTCTGGTCTAGCACTGTCAGCTTTACAATGAGAAGATGTCCGAAGTGTCGGCAGCTTTTGCATAGTTTCCTCCCAAACCTACTTTTTACTTAAATGAAAACCAAATTCCTCAGGGAAGAAAGATTTTACAAGCAATTTCAGAGCAGAATTGATTTTGGTGTGTGTTAATGCAGACAATCTGCCCAGTGTTAAAATGTTAAAGGAAAAACACACATATACACACACACAAGCTGCCATATTCGTGTGATCACACCAAAATAGCAGCTTGTATTTATATTTTCAGTCTCCTCGAGGTGGACTGCAGGCACACATGAATGAGTGGCTGTACTTGGTGTAGTGTTGTGATTTTATTTCATGCAGGCGAAGTACATGCTTGTGCATGCACGACCATCCTTCACATATGCACTTGTTCACAGCCGAGAAAGTGAAAACTACAACACAAGCCGCTCTCGAGGAGTTGTCAGCAACCTGTGTGTGTGTTTCTTAAATATTAAGGAGAGGAAAAAAACAGATTTTCAGGAACACAAGAAATAATTCTCTGTCAAATGGCCTGTAGTCCTTCCTCATTTGACAACATTTAAGATAAAAACAAAATATTTGATTATTTTGGGTGCATAGATATTTAGAAGCATGCATTTTCTTGATGTGTTCTTGTCTTGAATGTGGATCCCCCCCCCCCATTTCGGTTTCATCTAAGCATGCAGATCCTTACCATGCATTTATTCCAGCATAGGATACTTTATAACTTATTATTATGTGTGTGTACACAGAGAGCACCCACATGTGCGGCTCTGTGTAGCATCCTGTGTTGAAATTGGAGGCTGTGGTGCCTGCGATGGCCACAGAGCCACATCACCCTGAACTGCTGATAAGCAGGTTTCACATTTGAGGTTCTTTTTGACTTAAATGAAGTCAGGTTTTGTAGCATTGTTTAGAATTGTGGGGTCACAGTTAAAATATGAGAAAGTTACAAAGAAAAATCTAGTGGGCAATACAGTAACCATCCTGTGGTGTTCTAGGGACATCACCTGTCCAGGAGTGTCACTGTCTCCTCTGGACATCCAGGCAGATTGGGATTTGAGGACACTTTGGTACTTGAGGGATAAATGCTTTGAATTCTTTTAATTTTTTTCTTCTTTGTTGGAAAATAGCAAAATATATTCAGTATTTCTTATTGTGACAAAATCTTATACTTAAAGTGCATATAGCTGTTTACTGATATCTTTTTCCCATTTTTTTTACTTACGATGTGAATAGAGAATTGATTAATTAATTAATTTATAAAGATGAGGAGGCAGTAAGGTAGATAGATAGCTTTGGAGAACTAAAAAACAACCTTTGATGAAAACCTCTTTAGATGGTGACACATAACATCTCCTGAAACGCCAGTGTTATTTGCCTGTTCCCAACCATGCATGTTTTGATGATTTATGTCATTCCAACTCTGTGCTCAACTCTGTCACCATTATGATAATTTCAGACTCCCACCTTCCAAGTCTGACTCCTGGACAACTCCCTGTAATCCTTTCAAGCTAGATTACATTCCCCATCACCACAACGGATTAGTTTATCTGTAGGTTCATAATTGTACTTATTCTTTCAACCAGGGACTACTTAAAAAGTTACTATCAGCTTGTGTTCTAGAAATTGAGTATTTGATAAAATTCTCTAGTGTTTCATGGATTATAGAGGTTTTATCATCTTTTCTTTAAAATATCTGTGAAATACCTATTTGTTCTCTTATATTTTCTTGAGTGTATAATCTTTATGATTTGTATATCCATATTCCTCAATGATTGAGGCCCATAAGAGACTTTTGTGTCATTGGTCATCATTTAAGTCATTTTATTTTGCAAACCCAGAAAGTTGAAGCTGTGAAAAAAGGAAAACAAAAAAAAAAGCGATGTAAGAAAATATAATTTGTTAATCATTAATAATGAAGTAACATCTGAAAACTCAGTCTTTCCTCCACCGTAGATATTTTTTGTTAATTTTGTTTTCCTACACTTAGTAATTCCTAATTCAAGGAACATATATATATATATGTGTATATATACACATATATATATATGTGTATATATACACATATATATATATACACATAGAGAGAGAGAGACTAGAACTGGTGAGTTGATGTTGATTCCTCTCCATGTGACTCTTCCCTTGGGATTGCTTGTTCATATATATATATATATAAACAAGAATTGATTAGTAGTGAAGCTGGGCGATGGATAATGTGGGGTTCAGTCTACTCTTGCCCTCTTTGTAGGTTTTGAATTTTCCATAATGAAAGGTTTTTTTAAAAACTTGTAATAAACTTATAATAAGAACTATAGATTTTGATTTATATCAAGTTGCGAAACAAAACTCCACACTGATACTGCACTCATACTGAGAGAAAAGCTGCTATCTTTTAAATATTGATCAATTAAGTTAAAAGTGAAATATCACCTTTTTCCTGTCAAGTACAAATCCTAGGGTAAAGTCTAAGTCTAAATTTCATTATGGAAATTTTTATACTACTTCCTCCTTCTTACCTTTACCAGAGTTTCACTCTTAACTGTTTCCCATCTCCATTTTATTCTCTAGCCAAATGCAAAAATTATTTGCCTTGGATTTTTACTTTCTGACAATAACAACATTTATCTTTAGTCCTTATTCAGTCTAACTTTCCCCCTTTTACTGCTATAAGTTACTTTTGCTTGAATGAATCATGATGTTGAAGTTTTGATTCTGAGTATTTTCCTCTTCCTCATGTTTACTAAAGCTACCACTAGTTCTTTTTTTTAATGAAACTTTGGAGTCAGTATTGATTTTTTTCAAATCTTAACAATTGTTGAACCCAACTTAAATTTGTATTCTGTGTCAAAATAGATTTTCCTTTCCAGTGATATTTAAGTTAGACTGATGTTGGAATAACTTTACCTGTCCTTAGTCAATACCAGATGGCATGTAGTAAAAAGAAAAAAAATGAAAGGTGGGGGGAGGGAGGGAATAATGAAGGCCTAAGAGAGGCAGGGGTGGGGGGAGGATGGGGGGGAGAGAAAGAGAGAGAGAGAAACACTAGGGAGGAAGAATGAGAGAGAAGGGCTTATTTTTTCCTTCATTTCTTCTTAGGAGCTAAGTCCATTAGTTGAACTTCCATTCCTGACTAAGAACTGTCTGAAGAGTTATCCCTTTCAGATTTATGCAAATATGTCAGATTAATTTGTTCAGACTCTTGAGTTGTTTATACTGCTATAAGAAAGATTGACTGTCTGTTGGGACGCTGGGAGGGGCGGGCGGGGGGGGGGCACAATTGCTCATTAAAGAGAATTTCAAGTAAAAGTAAATTAACAGATGAAGATAAAATATGTCCTAATGCATTTCAAGATTTTGGACAGACATGCTTCAGAAACCACTAACATCATTAAGGAGAAACTTACTCTGAACTGGAGATAAAGTTCTCCCACGGGACGCCAGAGTTACTAGAAATAGGAACAGGATGGAAACAGCTGATGTCTACTAGTAAAAGACTGTAAACCATTATAAGACACAGTAAAACAATCATTTCTGCTCTTTCAAGGACTCATTAAGGAGTATTTTTCTGTTTTTTGATATCTAGTAACTCCATGATTTAGGTATCCTTCCTCTAAGTCTCACATAGTCTCTTATTTTCTAGTTCTAAAATCACCTAATTCACATCTTCATCACCTAAAGTACCAATACTCAAAGACTAATAATGACCTCTATTCCTGAACATCTACTACTTGCCAGGCACTGTTCTTGGTGGTTTCACATTATCTCATCTTGAGCACAAGATCAGTGTTATTATCCCTGCTTAATAGATGGGGCACTTGAACAATCATTTACTCAAGGTTACACAGCTAGCAATTATGCAACATGAATTTGAACACAGACTTTTCTTTTCAGGTTTGTGGTATTTCCACTTCAGTTCAATATAATGCCCTCTTATCTCCTTCCTCTAATCTCTCATCTTTCAGTCTGTTCACATTTAGAGGTTACTCAAATACTATTTTCTTTGTTAATGTCCCTATTAAAAATGTTGTCACTGAGTTGCTTTCCTCAATTGAAAATTCAACTCTTTCCATCTTTACCCCCCTTTTTTTTTTCTGTTCAATTTTCAAAAGGCAGTATTTCATGGAGGTACTTTTCTTTTTGACCACTAGTAACTGTACTAGGTGATACATTTAGAATACTCATTGCCCTCTGTGCTTTCATATTTCCTATTGATTTCGATGTTCTTTTCTCCTATTGTGATTAAACCCATTTGACTGTTTCCAGAAGACTTTCTCTCATTCATATGTAGTCATTAATGTTACATTTGTTTGATCTTTGGGTCCTTGCAGTTCTATATTTTTGCATGATAAACAACTATCTAAGCTCCTATCATATGTCTTCAAAGTACTTGGTAGAATTTTGATCCAGAGCTCATTTAAGCAATGCTAACTTGCTCTGTTGGAAACCTTCATTTCAGTCAGATAAAAATGACAGGATGGTCATATATAATTTAAATCTTGATACTTGCATTAAAGAAACTCCCAATAATAGTGATTTCTTCAAAAAGTTGTGTTTTAGTTCTTAAATCAAACTAGTTCTGAAAACCAAATGAAACAGCCAAGTGTGTAGATTACATACAGTTCATTTTGTCTAAAAACTGTCTTATTCACCTTGTGATGACTTTATGTGAAGACATTTGAAATATTTTATGTTAAAGGATATCTTTTCCTTTTTAACACATTTTTTCCATAATACATCAATCTTACCCATGGTATAGTTGCGTGACAGATATTACAGGCTTGTCCTAAAATTGAGCAGTAGCCCTTGGCATCTCCCAAGAGATGAAAGTTGGAGGGTAATTCTTAGAATTGTGTTAGTTTCAATCCTATGTTTTCTTTTTTTTTTCCAGATTTCCTGAAATGCAGTTTTTCCAACAAGAGAATGTGAGAAAAATTCTTACAGATGTTCTTTTCTGTTATGCTAGAGAAAACGAGCAGTTGCTTTATAAACAGGTAATGAAAATATCATACAGGTGGCATCCATTGACTCAAAATTTTCTATACAGCTTGACAAATGATAGAGTAATAATGTAGCCTTTATTGTATCCAAAGTTGTATTATAATAGTAAAGCAATCAAAGAGCTGCTTGTCAGCTGCATGGGGAGAAAAGTAAGCTCATTGAAGCACATATGCTTCTTCTTTATTATAAGACATTCCACCAAATTGTCTTCTATAAGGCGTTCAATCTTTTCTTTCAACTTTGGGAGTTTGTTTATAAACAGCATCTTGGAAGCCAATCTAGTAATAAAACTTTTCAAGTTGTATGTATAAATATTGTTTCCAGGCACAACTGCACAACATTTATGAATATATGACATGCCATGGAAAAAATAATCAAGTACCCCTTTATTCTTTAAAATGTACTAGTGATATAACTTTTGAAATGCCCATTATTTTTGAGGTGATTTATATTTGGTTTCTCTTGATCCCATTACTAAAGCAAAGCAGACTGTTGATGTAAATTACTTAATATTTACAGAAGTATCACTCTTTCTATGTAAGCTTATGGTGTTCCAATAAAAGTACACACAGTTGGGTATTTTCCTGTATTTCCCCAACTATATATTAAGTGGAAATCAAACTAAATTAGTGAATTCCCTGTCAAAACTTATGACATGTATCCCTCAGATGACCACCTAACTTTAATTTAGTAGAATAGCAAATTACCTTTATAGTGAGAGCAGTGTGTTTAATTTGAAACAGACTGGGTCAGTTTAAAGATAATAGACCAGGTATTAAATTTCATTGTAAGATAAAGGTTCATGTTGGAACTTGCAATGGTAATTATTATTATCAAATATGTTGGCATTACCACCCAACTAATTGGAAGGGAAGAGTAGCAAAGTGACTTATGAGAACTTCTGTCAAGATGCTGTGATCAAACCAAAGTGATAGTAATACAGGAATCAACCAGGAGATTAGTAGAACAATTTAAGAACAGTGCCAAGTATGTATGTGATTTTAATGTAGCAAGGACATTTCCATTCAACAGAAAAAGAATGATTTGCCATATTTGCCCTTTCCATCTAGAAAAAGATTAAATTATACTCTTAAGAGAATAAAGTGATAAAACCTAAAATTATATAAAAATACTAGGGAAGAAATGTAGAGCTTTTTTTTTTTAAATAATCTTAGGGTAGGAAAGCCCTTTCTAAGAAAGCTATTCAGAGGTTACATACTGTCCAAATACCAAAAGCAAGCCTACCAAACTAAAAGGAAAATGGAAGAAAATCTGTCATCATAGGATTTGGGGCATGCAAATTACAAAAAAATTCTCTCAGAATGACTCAAACTCTAAGGATGTTATTAACATGTTTTGTAAGAAGTCATGGGACAGTATGGTGTGCAGCATTAATTACTTCAGTAACTCGGTCTTCAGCAGTGATCCAGATTTATTTCTGTTTCTCTCTTCACCTCTCATTTTGTTGGCTTTTGTCATCTGTCTTTTCATTGTCCCCCGCTCTCCTTTCAAATATTTGAAAATACCTCACAGTAAAAGGCTTAATGATAACTAACTCAGAATAAAAATTTCCCATTATATATTTGTTTTCTTCAGAGAACAAAAGTAGAAGATTAAGGAAATACTGTAATAATGGAAACAAGTTCCCCAGAAAAGGAACCAAAACATAATAACCACATGTTATGCTGTGGATAGCCCCTGCATTTGTAGGGAAAGCTAGCCCAAAGTATGGAAAACCAGGGTTCTTGATAATTTCGACAGCACCTGTCAATTACTGAATAAAAAGTATATTCACTTACTCCTGGATATCACTGATTTAATTATTCCCAGTACATGTTTAAAAATCCTTTAGATTCTTTATATAGAAAGTAGTACCTTGCTGTAGAATGACTGAATATTCAGCCAGATCAAATTTAAGAAAAAACCTTGAGTTTCATCACAAGCTGTTAAAGCTATTATTTTGTACTAGGTGACACCCCGTTTAACATCGACCATATTGTTAATAGTTATGGGATTTTATTGAATTAATGAGACTGTTATCATGTAGTAGAATGTCTTGCTGAGTTAATTGAAACTGCAGAGATTATATAAATGGTATTAATGAACTTTGACTGCCTGATGCCTCAGCTTTAATAAAGACTGCTTGGTGGGCTAAATGAACACAGGCAGATAAAAGAACAGGTTCAATTTTGTGAGCCTACAGGCTGTTGATGAAGAAAACTTTGTTACCTTTATTTTCCACTGGCATGAGTTTGGAGCACAGTGACTCCTAAACAATCCAGCAGGGATAAAGGCTTTAAGCAAACAAACACTAGCACTAGTAGATGGGAACAAAATACACATTCTGAAAACCAAAAAGTACACTAACAATACATTATATTTTATAATGCTATGTTGAATTTATAGTGTATTGAATTTATGGTCATTGTTTGTAGATCTCTTTTCCTTTAATGATGTCTATATACTTTGCCATTTGTAATTATTAATTGGATCTTTCTAATCCAGAATTGAGAGGAAAACCATAATCTCTTCTGAGACTACTTGAGGAAATATTTATTTTAGTGGGAAATAAACACTAAATTAGTAAAGATTTTTTCATATTTAGAAGACTATACAACCAACGGGCTTTTGTATTGATGTGAAACTTGAAATACAAATTAGTGTTTTCTGTTTCATATTATAGGTAAACTTTATCCATATATTTCTAAGTTTCAGGAAGATGACTTCACTCAGTAAATGTCTATACCACACTGCATCTACCACCAAAGTTCTAGTACCATCCATTTCTATCAAACAGACCCCCACTGTCTGTTCCAGCTCCCTTCTCCTTCCCCTTTCATAACTCTATCTCACAAGTTTTTAAAACATGTTTAGCAAGACTTAATTCCATCCTTACTGATTCCTGTCCATGTTTTCTATAGAATATTCTTTTCCAATGTTTATGTAGTAAGGAAATGTTTACCAAAAAATACTGAAATGATGTGACTTGTCCTAAGTCACAAGTAACTTGTCATTGGATTATATATTGTTTTGTAAAATGTTACTAAGTTCTTCTGATTCTAAGCTAGTTATAACTCATGGAGTGTACTTTCATATTATTTTATAACAGCTACTTCCTAAGAACAATACCACAGTATTATTCTAGACCACTAGACCACAGAGGGATGCATAATTTTCCAAGAGTGGGACATCTTCCTTCATCCCACTAGCAAAAACTTCTTTGTTTTCATATTTTGTTTTTTTTTTTCATTTCCTGTAAAGGTAGTATTTTTGTCTTGTCTTTTTACGAAAGATCACCGGAAGGTATTAAGTAAAATGAAAATGGTAATTTGTCAGCTTAAGAAGCAGAAGTATATAGTCTTTTTAACTTATTCATTTTTTTTTCTTTTTGATGCTTAAGGGGAAGCAATCTCAATTAAAAAGCCAAATTCCTACTGAAGATATCTATTTCCCCCACCATAATAAATACTGGCCTTTAAAACAACCCTTAAAGATATCTGAGTAATTAATATTGTACCTTTTTGTGTCTAGCCTATAGGTGAACACCAGTGGCAGGGTGGGGTGGCAGAGGGCTCATGTTGGGGAAATAACTTATAAAGTATTCTTTTTTAGTTTGGTAGTATTCCGATT
Organism: Uropsilus gracilis; assembly: GCA_004024945.1. Classification (NCBI taxonomy): domain Eukaryota; kingdom Metazoa; phylum Chordata; class Mammalia; order Eulipotyphla; family Talpidae; genus Uropsilus; species Uropsilus gracilis. The sequence goes on from PVHY01000181.1 coordinate 153,537, forward strand.
TTAAAGTCATACCTTAAAATTTTTTGTTTTCTGCCCTACCTGATAAAGGTTGTTTCTTTTATTATCCAACATTTCCAGCTAGCTTACTTCAGCTCTTCCTAAATCTACAGACATCCTAATTTTGAGCCATTATATAATGAAAACATTGGATGTAATTTTTTAGGTCTACAGTTCTTAGTTGCCCTTCTTACTGCAGATTTTTGCACTGTAGCTCATGATTATAATTTGCATAAATGAAATTCATATTTATGAGCACAGAACTTGAAGCAACTGACAGGTGCAAGGTTGTCTACCATGCCAATTTATTGTTTGTTGTGTCATTTAAAAGAGAACTGCTCTCCATGTTTTAAGGAAGAGTATGTGCTGTGATAGAACTGGAATCAAGTTTTAAAAGCACAGAAAATCTCATTTTGTAACTTTTCATTTTTTGTATGCTTTTCTGTATATATTATACAGAATATGTAAATATTGATAGCAGAGATCAGTAGGAGAAGTGTTTGACTGCATTTATGATGTCTCCCTGTAGACTAAACATGCACCCTTTTCATGTCTCTCTTCTGCATCAGGGTATGCATGAGCTCTTAGCACCTATAGTCTTTATCCTCCACTGCGACCACCAAGCTTTTCTTCACGCCAGTGAGTCTGCACAACCAAGGCAAGTTTTTATATGTGCTCCAACTGTTTTGGCTTTTTTAAAAATCTTTTGTACTTTTTTTAGTCTTAAAATCTTTTAAATCAAAGGTACTGTTATAAATTGTAAGCATTTGGGTGTGTTTTGTGTGGCTGATTTTTAACTCCACTTAATAGTCATAAACCTAGTTCAACTCTGGGGCAAATTTGGAATCATACATGTCTTTTCAAATCTGAGATCTGTGCCATATGATACTTCCATATCCTAAGGAAGATGTTTAAGTAAGGATCAAGAATGGGGGAAACTTTTGTTGTTATAGCAAAGAGCTAATGATTGATAATATACCAACATACTGTTCTCTAATGACCCATTCTTTCACGACAAGCCCTGTGAGAACCTCATCTGTGAGATGCATTGTCCTCAACAGGTTTGCCTCAGCTCCCTGGCAGACAGGATTTCAGTACCACAGAGAACTCTAGTATACAAATAATAAGAATGACTTCTTCCTGTTTTTGAAATGCCTTAGTTTATTTTTACAGCAAGTAACTTTAATAAATATGTATTTAATTTAGGTTGACTATTAGAATTTATTCTCTAAAGGTATCCTAACAAGACAGCTTGAAAAGCATTTTAGGGATGGAAAGCAGAAGGATTATCAGACTTTGTCAGGAGTACCTCACAGACTAGCCTATTTCCATGCAGAAAATAAAAAAACTAATGCAACATATCATGTATTGACTTTATTAGTCAAACATGGCCATTCATTTTGCTGACTATATAAAGTTTCTGTTCAATTAACTTTTGTTTGCTATATTATAGGTTAAAATTGTCCAGTTTTTTTGTTTTTAAATTTTTGAGTTCATTTGATCTAACTATAGTAGACATTAATTGACTTCCAGTAAAATATCGTAAGATTGAAGTTAATGTAGGGACCTTGTTTTAATCCCATTTTATCTTTCAAAAACATACATGCACTGTACTTCAAGTGAATTGGACTTGCCACTTTAGCTAGCTAAAGTCTTTAATAGAAAAAGCAGCACTAGAATAGATTCGTAAGAATTACTGACTCCCATTAATTGATGTTAAAATATAATAAAGCCATTAAAAGAAAATAATTTAATGTTTAAATAGTGTATATTTGACCAGTAACAATAGTTTTTGCTTTGTTTTGTTTTAGACAACAAATGATACATTATGGACTAATCAATGCTAGATCAGGCATAAAGACTAGATTGTCATATTCTGTATTTGTTATTTGGAATAGTTAGATAGTTATCTCATTGTGGTATATGCAAGGCAGCTAATTTGTTTTTAGTCCTTATAGAAAGAACAGATTTTTTAAAGAATTTTTTTGCTAATGGAATTGCCCTTTTTATTTGAAAAAAAAAAACACTTTTTTTTCATTTGAACATTATATGAAAATTGACTTATGAGTATAGAATAATACAACCTCTGCATCTCCTTCAGTTAAAATGTTAACACATTTTAATTACTTGTATTCCTTTTTTAAGTGAGGAAATGAAAGCTCTCTTGAATCCTGAGTATCTGGAACATGATGCCTAGTAAGTACAAATACATTTTTTATTTTACTTTATATCATCTTTAATGAAGGTTTGACATTAGCATTCTATTGTTTTTTAACTTTTAGTGCAATGTTCTCACAACTTATGGAAACTGCTCAACCTTGGTTTTCTACCTTTGAACATGATGGTCAAAAGGTAAGGCTTATAATACACATCTTTTCAGTGTATTTGAAGGGGCAGATGGTTTCAACAAGTAACAATGTATAATCAGAAAATAATAGCCATTATTGTTGCTTTAGGTGAAAAAAATTCTAAAAATAACCCATATAATAAGATTCAACTGGAAACTAAACTTACTCTCTAATTGGTAGATAGACCATCTCTCTATATATACAAAGGTAATATTAAAGTATTATATATAAATAAATTCTGTACATGTATATGTTTACAAAATACAGTTTCTTAGATCATTAATATAAATAAGTACATTCCTACTTGATCTGTTGTCACTCCAGTGAGTTGACTGGCAGTTACTAATGTGTAGAGATAAACTCTGTCAAATAGGCTCGTTTGCTAATGAATCACCGTTGACTTTATACCCTTAGTATCTTTATCATTTGTACCTCACTCTCATCCTCATTCTTGAATTACAATTTTTATTTTGATGCAATTAGAATATTGTAAAACTTACTTTCTCAAAGTGTATAATTTAGTGTTTTCAGTATATTCACCAAGCTGTGTAAATATCCCCATTATCTAATTCAAAAATGATCAGCAGCTCAATACCAACCCCTTCCCTTCCCCCCAACCCAGAGTGTCTAATCTCCTTCCTGTCTCTGTGGACTTGCCTATTGTGGCTTTTCATTAAGTGAAATACAGAAAATGCTGTTTTCCCCCACCACCTTCCCATACACCCCTTTGATCCTTTCTCCTTCCTTTTTATGTTCAAAAATCTTATTTAGTGTCCACTGGATTTTATGAATATTTCCTTTGTCAAAGCTTCTGCTATATAAACATTCAGTATTTGTCTTTATCACTCTGACTTGTTTCAAACTCTTTCCACTTTGCTCTATATGGTAACTTTTCATCTTTCCTATGGCTGAGTAGTATTTCTTTATGTGGATATACCACATTTTCATGTTCCAGTCCTCTATCATTGAACATCTTGGTTGTTAAAGGAACTGTATTAGCAGAGAAGACAATAATAAAATAAGACTAGCAAGTGAATCAAAACTCTGAGTAGACTTAGGAGTTCCGCAGTGGAGGTATTGGAAAGGGAATATGTCCAGGCAGTAGAGGGGCATCCCCAGAGGGAGCAAGGGCTGGACAGATAATGTTGACAGGCAGTCACAAGAGTGGTGCTACTAAGCCTCAAATTTGGAGAGATACAAATTGAGGATTGAATATCAATAGAAAAGTTAGTCTATTAGGGGAAGTCATCAGACTTGAGAGAGTGGTTATGGCTCTTATTTAAAGTGCCATTGCTAAATGCATTCAAAAATGATGCCCATGTATTATTACTTTTGTATTGAAATAATGTGTTCCATCTTTCCTCTTTTTAGGGAAAAGAAACACTGATGACGCCCATCCCTTTTGCTAGACCACAGGATTTAGGGCCCACAATTGCTATTGTTACTAAAGTCAACCAGATCCAGGATCAGCTTCTGAAAAAGCATGATATTGAGCTTTATATGCACTTGAACAGACTAGAAATCGCACCGCAGATATATGGATTGTAAGTATTAAAAATTTCAATTTCAGCTATGTGTACTGCTAATAGATGGTGGTTTCTGTACGTCTCAAATACCTGGAAGTTAGAGCAAGAATTATTATAGTTTCATTTTTTCATCTCTCTTTTCTGTTCTGTATGCTAGATTGTTTGCTCATTGCTTTCATGTCTGAGTTTTTGTCTTAATAATCTCATCAGCCATGTTAATTGGGTATTGTCCTTTCATTATAAATGAAGAAACAAAGGTAAGTGTATATGCATATTTAAATGTGAAGTCCTAATTCAAATCCAGACAGAACCAGCTCCATGAACTACCATGCCCAGTGCAAAGTAAAAATGAACTGCCCTTTAAAAAATAAGAATATCAAAGTACCATCACCAGGTCATTAAACGAGGCCTTCCAAGAAGTGTTTGATACAGTCCATACACTCAGGAAGCCAGCCTCAGACCCGTCCTATGAGATCTACATGTTCTTTCCAGGTTATTTTGTGGTCATGTTCTGCTCTGTCCTCAGAGGTTCATTTCTAAGTGTAAGATAACTTTCCCTCACAATTAGCATGATAAAGTATTAATTTTCCTCAGCTGCATTGTTCCTATACCATGCTGTAACAGAAACACAGGGAGCCAGTCTCTCCTTCGGTTAGTGTATTATATGTATGTTTTTGTATATTCATTCAGTGTCTTATACAGTAAGGCATATATTAGAAAGGTGATGGATTTAATGAATATGAAATCAGTTGTGTAGTGCTAGAAACAAAAAATGGAATTCTTTATGTTGAGAGAACAGACATTTTTGTCTAGTTCAGGCAGTTCCTTGGTCGCTACCTCCTGCAAAACGCTGTCTCATTAAATAGAAGTTAGAAAATTAGGAAGTTTGTCTTGACCTGTGAAAAGTGGCAGCTCAACAAATACGAATTAATTATTTGAATTGCAAGTAACCTCAGACTAGTCAAAGTTTTGGGACCAGATCAGAGGCTGTTTATTTAAGAGAATAAAAGAATAATAAAATAATACAAAGATAGTATTATATAAACTAATCAGGAAAGAATAAAAGTGTTTATTTAAAAGAATAAATATTCTCTAAAGATATTTTAAAAATATCGGTGAGTGTTTTCTTTATGTTCTCATGTAACACAGTTCAGTTGTCTTTCTTCTCTGGAAACTGATCTGTGAGTAAAGACATCTGTTTTTCTGTTTCAATTATTGCATATTTTCATTTCTGTGACTTACTTTACTTGATCATTTACAGTTTGAATTAAATTATTAGGTGGACAAATAAAAAATATTTTCAGTTAATAAAAACTGCGTTTCTTTAGACACACATTATTAAATATACAAGTTTATCATCCAAAACATAGACATGCATGCTTTTTTAGAGAATTTTGATTTTTGGACAAAGCCCTGTATTGTTTACTAAAATCTTCTAACAGAATTAGAAATCAATGTGATAAAAATTGAAAAATATTTTAGCAACAATTTATATAGAGTGGAGGGCAGTAAACCATGAATATGTTTACATGGTAGGGAAAATATTAGTAAAACAAAATTAAACTGATACATTGAGTTCAGGTTTTTAATTTTAGTCAAATTTGAGTCACATATACATACATTAAAATTTACATGAATCTCCTAATATGGTTGTAATTAAGAAAAACTTCTTGAAAGTAATACATTTTAGAATTCTTTTTGCTCCAACTTTTTGTAGCGTATATGTAGAAATTGCCTGATGTGGGAGCTATGACATATTTAAAATTTTTGTGCATTTTGCTAATAAGTTTACTTAAAATTAATTAACGTAAGAGAATTGCATTAATACTGACTAGTCATTCCAAATTAAGTTATCTTAAATTTAAATAGATTGATATTTTTCTTGAAATAAGGAATACTGTGACATCTTCAATGTTATGTAAAAACTTTCTTATTTTTAATGCTATTATTTTATGTATTTTAAGTGCATTCTCCTCTAGATAGTTGTAGCTGGTTTTTCTGTTTGAACATATTAAACCAACTTATTATTTAGGTTAAACAAAGTTAACTTGCAATTACATGCTTGATACTTTGTAAATGTAAATGAAATTGTAATATATTTCATTTGTAAATGAAATTGTAATATATCCCCTAAAAATAGTTTACAAATTTCATTTGTAAATGAAATTGTAATATATCCCCTAAAAATAGTTTTCATATTTTCTATTAACTATATAGAAAATTATTCCTGTTGTGCTCTGAATGAAGTTTCTCTTGCTTTAATTCGCATCAATAATTAGTATTTGAGTTGTCTTTTGTTTGCCTATATTTGATGAGTAGGAGACTTTAAAAATCAAGTTCTGTGGTTGTCTGTCTATCAATACATGCTAATTTCCAAAGCAAGATATTAATTAAATTTCCAACTTAAATTTTCAAGGAAAATTTTAAGGGATTTTCTTGTTATCTTTAAGTATGAGAATAAGACTGTACTGTGATTTCATCACTAGAGATTATTTTTAATGCAGAAACCTCTTAAAATATTTGTGTTAAGATTCTTTACCCAAATACGTCCTTTATGTGAGTCCAGAAGATCCTTAATCACATCAGATTCAGTGCAGGTTTCACTTAATATTATAATACTATTTTATAAAATGCTACTAAACTTTAATTTCAAAAAATAGCATTTTATAAAAGTTTAATAATGACTTTAGTGAAAGTGAGCAGGAAGTTTAGTAATAATTTTTGCTAGTCCAGAGTAACTGTGTTTTACTGTTACTCTTAAATGTATAGCATCTATATTTCTGTCTACATTTTAAACTTTGATGTAAATAGAATACATGATAAGCATCATTGGGATGTACAATTAATGTCCCCTTTGAGGAAAGACCCTCATAACACACTTGGACTTTGACATTCTTAAATTATGAGCTCTTTACAACACTAATGCGGTAAATTCCGTATCTCTCAAATGTTTAGTACACAGCTTCCATTTCCCTTATTTTCTGTATATTTGAGTTAGTAGTTGTTTTGCTATGGTGAGTTAAAGTAATTAATTTGGGGAGATTCTTGAATTTTGATAACCTTTCATATTTTGTGCAATAATTTTATTTTCTTAACTGAGGCAGTATTTGAATACTCCCACCAGATGGTGACACCTTACTGCACATCCCCACATCGCCCATAGTCCCTGTGCACCCTTCCCTCTTTGTCCTTCCTCATTCCTCATCCCCTGCCCACTGTGGATGCTTCAGTTCTATACTCAGTTTCCAAGGGTTAATATCTAAGCTTGTCTTTACCTGACCCTTGCTCTATGTATTAGTAACACCATTATTTCTCTCTCTTCTTCTGACTTACTTCCTTAGCAGTGTATTGTAAAATATGTCCAAGTATTATTATATATATATATTTTTTATAATTTGTATTTGATATAGAAATATTTGCTTAAAAATTAACAATTCTCATTATAATTATTCTAAAAATTCTTTCTCAGTAGTTTAGGCATTCTAAATTTCCTTTTCTAGACCCATTTAATGATTGAAATAGTCTCTTTGGTGACCTCCATCTAATACAGTAAATGTAAAAAAGCAAAATGATGGTTTAGAAGGTTAAAAATCAATTCTACCTTGTTATATACCACAAAACATTTCCTAAAATCCTGTGGACTAGGCATTAGCTTAAATATTTTACATGGATTGTCTTATTAAAACACATTGGGAATAGATGCTGTTATTATCTCTAGTGAAGACTTAGGGAGCTTACTTAGACTAACTAGCTACCAAGAAGCTGAACGAGGCGTTGAGCTCTTGAGCCTTCATATTCTAATACAACTAGGACTGAGTGTGGAGTAGAAAACTGGGCTATCCAAAGGTATCACAAGACCTGGTACTTCCGAGGGCTGAAATCAGAGGAGTCGTGTTACTAGTGGTCAGAAACCAACCCAGTGAGGAGGAAATGGAACATGATAGAGCACATAACCATGCCAGGAATCAGGAAAAGAGCACTGATCTTCCACAAAAGAACATACCAGCAGCAGAAGTATAGCTGAAACAATAAGCCAGAGCATAAGGCCCACATCATCTTGTCCAAGGCCCACATCATCTTGTCCATCTGGCCTTAATCAGGATGTTGGGGGAAAACTAAGCTGGGGCAGCTGGTGGGCAGGATCTGGCACTCTAATCTTAAACTTTGCCTATATAAAGAGTTTATTGATGAAATCAGAGGAACAGTATAGAATGGCAGTAATTATACATTTTAAGATAGAAGCCAAGAAGGTATGGTGATGCCCTGTCACACATGCACAAGTGTAGCCAAAGCACTATCCACACATCGTTCCCTGTGAAAAGTTAATAAAAACTAGCAATTCAAGCAGGGAGAAAGCAGGTTTTTAAAGGGTTACTAAAAAGCATTTACTAGTAAGATATGACTTAGTCAATGCAACTAAATGCGATTGTCAAAAATAATCATCTGAAAAACAGTAAGAGTAATTTAAAATATAATTTCAATCTTAGACCTAATTGTAGCAAACAATTAAAAGTGGAAAAGAATAGAAAAGTTTACATCATTCATTAGCACACGGAAAGGAAATCAAATACACTCTTGTAGTGATGTTTCTAATCACTAAATTTTTTTTCTTTTATAAAACATCCTGTAAAATAGTGTGCATGTGATAAGATTATGAGGTTAAAATTTTTTTTGATAATTTAGAGAACAGTATTTAAATTGTGATTAAATGCTCAATAAAGTGTTTGCTGTTATTTACTTTCATATGCTAATTGCAATTACTAGGATCCTCATTGTGGTTTAGGTATTTGAGAGAGCCAAGACTTGGATGCAAGGGGTGCCAGTTAGGAAGGCTTTGCAGTTGATGCTAGCAAGGATTGATAATAGCAGTGGTGGAGCAACAGTTGAAGAAATTTTAGATAAAAATCTGTGATTTCAAATAACACAACAAGCTACATGGGAGACTGGGCGACATTGGGGTTATGTCCACTGTAGAGTCCCAGTGTCTACCACGCTCCCTTATACAGTATCATCTCATTTTCACTCCCAGCAACCTGCCCAGTCCATTCACCAGCAGCCTGGATCATCTTGTCATCATGGTCCCTTGCCAGTGGCTTAATCTCACCTGATGTTCCATCCTCCACATGATAACTTCTATTCACTGCCCTCTTTTTGGGTACTCTGAAATTATTTCTGTTTTATGACATTGAGTCATAAGGTATTATAGTTCTGAAATTTTTTAACTTTTCACCAGTTTCTTCTTTAAAAGAAATTTAAAAACACAACAAAAAACAGAAAGCCTCCTATGATCCTCCCTTTCCTTACCAGTCCTATTTCTCTTTTCTTCCAAACTTAGAGAAAAAAATATTTTCTGACTTCCATTTTCCATTAGCTTGCTATCTCTTGGACTTGAGGTAATTGGTCTAAATACATCAACTCAAGGACAGACGTTAACAGACTCAGAAATACGAATCACTGTATATTATCTATAAGAAACTCCATTATAGTAGTAAGGGTACATTTAAAGGTTGGAAAAATAGAATAATGGCATGCAAACATAAGTCAAAAGAAAGCAGGAGTGGTTAAATTGATCTTAAATAAGATTGTAGTGCACAGAGAATTACAAGAGACAAAAAAAAAAAAAAGATTATGTAATAACAGTCACCGAAAGTACAGAAAAACCTCAATTTGTATATACTAAACAACGGAGCTGTTAAATATGTGAACCAAAAGCTGATACAACTGAAAGGACAAGTAGGCAAGTCTCCATTAATGGCTAAAGTATAGCAATGAAAGTTGATAGAACAATTAGACAGAAAATCATCAGGTATCTAATAGAATTCACAACACTGTCAACCAACAAAATCTGAATTGACAGTCACAAAGCACCCCTTTCATAATAGTGTAGTACACATTATTTTCATGTTGTCCACAGAACAAATACCAAAATGGATTGTATTTTGGTACATGAAATAAATCCAGGAAATTTAAAGGGAATTAAATCATACAAACTGTGATGCCTGATTCCAAAGGTGTCAAATTAGAAACAAAAGATAACGAAAAATTTTCTAGATGTTATGATACTAGACACGCTTCTGTGGAGGAACAGGAAGTTTCAAGAGAAGTAAGAAAATCTATTGAACTCAATAAAATGAAAATCCAACATAATTTGAGAAAAGTCAAGCAATATGAAGAGAAATATTTACTGTATAAAATGCTTACAACAGAAAGGAGGAAAAGTCAGATTATTAATCTAAGCTTCCACCTCAAGAACCTCTTTTAAAAGAACGAACTCAGAGCACGTAGAAGCAGACAAGTTAGGAATTGAAATGATTATAGTTAAAAAAAAGAATTATGGCAGAAAAGATAAGCCTGAAATGATTGATGAAAGGCTACATGTTAAATAGGATGGCTGAAGAATTAAGCAGGACTCTGACTTGGTGCAGAAAAACCAAAATGTTTATTAGTGCTCCCAGTAAGGTTCTGGGACTCAAAGGCATGAGTTCAAGAAGTCACACCCGGTGGACAACTGAGGCTGGTTGTACACCCACACTGAGGGCTCTTGGAAAATTTTAAAAGCAATGTTTGGAGCAAGGCAGGATTCAAGCACAGTTTCAGCAAGATGGGCTGATTGTGGCTCTGGGTCACTTTATGTCCTTCTTTGGCAAGCTTCTGCTGTCTCCAGGGTCCATGTCACTTCAGAAAATTGTTGACCATTGAGTTTCAATCTGTTGCACCTGGGCCAAAACCTTACAATTAATAATAATAACAATAAAATTGAAAGACTAGCAAGACTGACAGAAAAAGAGAGAGGAAGTGGGTGTGTCTGTAAAAGTATAGCAGGGATCCTTGTGATAAGGGGATGTGTCTGAATCGTGACCGTAGGGATTGTGTATACAAGTTATGAGTACTGTAATGTAGTTTTTCGGAATGTTAAAAATAGTTGAATTGAAAAAAAATTCTGGACAGTGTAGGACTATTATGGGGGATATAACAACCAAGGCCCAGAGGTCTTGCTCCTCCAAATGACTAGTCCCCAAGTATGATGATGAGAAATTTTTATATCTAAAGTGAAAAGAGGGGAAGGGCTATAGCTACAAATTTATTTTAATGGCTGGAATTTTATTACATTGGCACTGGTTAATTTTGTAGGTTTAGTTCATTCAAACGACAGTTTGTAGTTTAAAACTTATTTTCTTTGAAACAAATATTTTGAGGGAAAATAAAACTTCTATATATTTTTTTCTTTTTTTTTGTCCCCTCATATGCCAAGCTCTTCACTCCTTGGGACCCAAATCCTACAGTCAGATTCTGTAGCAAATGCTTCTATACATTGAGTTCATGTCAAGTTAAGCGTACTTCCTTCGTCACATTGCCATGTGAATTTCTATTTGCAGAGCACTTAAAACTGATTCTGGTACGTAGGAAACACTTCCTAAGTGCTCGTTTCATTAAAAAATAATGATAAATCTTAGTGAGGATCATAAAATTCTAGTTAAGACCTCATACCTCTAAATAATAAACAAAATGATGAATGCTATTACTTTTCAAATTGAAAATTGAGTGGCTCTTTCCAGAGTCATGAGTCCCCGTACCTAATGCCTTTTGCTGTGCTTTAGCCCCCTCAATAAATGGCTGTATTTTGTGTAAGTTTGCTTCTGGAGTAGGCTTGCCCCTGCTTCTTGTATTTATGACACATGGTAATTTGGCCCCTGATGTGATTTTCCTCTATTTTCAACTTTTTACTCCTACTCTTTCCTTTTGTGGAAAATGGAATTTTACCACAGTAGTAAACATCCTCTCCCTACTTCACAGATGACATAGAGCAAGGGCTTCCTTTCTGCTCAGTGCGGCCCAGGCTTGGTCTAGCAGGATTTCCTCCAGCCTTTCTCTACAATCTAGGCTTTTTGCCTGGACTGTCATTTATCTTTTCCACCCCTCCTTCATGTCTACCTTCCTGCCTGTCCAAGGCATCTGTTTTACCAAACCCCCTTATCCAATCAGTGTATTCTGCAGGTGTTAGAGCATAAAGACAGGAAAGAAAAAGAAAGACAAGCAAATGAAACCTGGCATGTTTTTTAATATTTGTTCACCGTGTATTTAAACTACTCATCTAGATTTTTATACAGTCTTTCATTTTTATGAAATTCTACCACCTTTTTTAAAAAAATTGAAGGATCGCTGTACTATTTCTATAGCCATGGGTTCTAGGTTATAGATTTTCCTGCCAAGCCCAAAGTGCTAGATGAAGATACCAAGAAAATGGTAGACTGATCCACCAACCGCATAGCCACTACTTTACAAGCTAAGTGTAGGTCACCACAGCTATCTGACTGCTCCCAGCTAGCTTCTGTCCCAACCCACAGTGGGGGTTGTCTCTTTGTTTCTGGTTGCTACCTGCTTTGTTCTGGTTGGTCAGAAATTGAACTTTTCTTCTAGATCAGCTTAGGTTTTCGTGTTAATGACGCTTAACCAAAGTTAAGCCACACATGTTATATTTTCTGAGTTTCTTTAGTTTATGCCTTTTACTGTGCTTCATTAATGTTATAAAAATTGGTTTTTCAATTTAATGGTTTTTAAAATACAGAACTATTTTAAGCCAGATTTCATTCAACATCACTATTTATTGCTAAGTACCTACTAATATTTTATTCCATGTTAGCATCATTTGGGAATATCCATTATAACAAGGTAACACTACCCCTCTAGAAAGCTAAAGAAGAACTAATGGAAATAATTGAGGGGGGTCATTTTGAATTAAAAAGTAGGAAAATCCTATTTTGTTGGTTAAATACATGATTTAGTACTAAGTGACTTTTCCCCGATATTTCAACACTGGCTAAGCAGTCCCCAGTCATAAGAAATGTTATGAATAGGTCACCATAAGAATGAGAAGTTATACAAGATATCAAATAAATTCCCTTGCAATGTTTAAGTTGCACATCTTTAAAGTGACATAAATGACTTGTTTTATTCCCACTTAAAAATACCCCAAACCAAAATTTTAACAGAGTGTGACTTTTTAAAATCAAAATACTATATTTTAAATATTGAAAATGCCTGGTTCTTTGAAATGCATTGTCATCTTAGCAAGTTATATACTTATTTTAATGAAGCATTATTAATCAAACTACTTCAGAAAATCCCATTTGGAATTGTCTTCATTACTAGCATAAGAGCCACATTAGAAACCTGTTTCATGGCTCTGTAATCAAATAATCTGAAAATGTTTTTGACCTCGAAATATTCTGAACCTCATTTCTCATATTCATTCACCACATTTGGCTCAAATTAAATGTTAGTTACTTGCCTGAGTAAAACTCATCTTCAAAACCAAGTGCTTGACCACTATGGAGGTTGGGAAAAACCCTACCTTGGGCTCCAAATAGTCACTTCATTTCTAAATTTTGGTATCTTTCTAAAATGAGAAGTTAGTTTCTAGGTCAATTGCTCTAAGTATTTAACTATGGTTGTGTAAAAAAATGGTGTTAAATATTTTCCAGCAAGGCCTAAACAATACACCTGACACACTTGATGAATATTATGCGCTTAAGTATTAATTTAAAGTAAAATTGTCAGCTACCTAAATAGAAAATCCATTCTGAGTTGGTTGTTCTTTTCTACAAAATACCAATTTACCTGGTGACATAACTGAATGAACTTTGAGTTTTGTTCTCAGCCTGAGCTATTGTACTTGGCCACAGCCTCTGGAGAGTCAGTGTTCATTCTTAAAAACAGTTGGGCGCATGCAGGAGCCTTGAGAGTGCCATAAACAGAATATGCCTTTGAAAGACCATGGGCTGATAGAGTAGGGTCCAGGCTCCTGTAGCAACCATAAAAATAGCTGAGCCAATAAATTGCCATACCTTCTTTTGAACATAAGCTGGAAGTTAGAGGATCTAAGAGACAATTTGGTCATGTCCTATAAAAACCTTGGCTTATAAGAAAACATCTAAAGGGAAATGGTGGAGGCAGTGAAATGATCCTGTCCCTTGGATTGCAAACCACAGTCCAGTTGGCCAGGTTTGGATTTGCAGCTATTGCCCAGCTGGTGAACAGTTCAAAACTATTTTAGGTCATGTGATGCTGCTGCAGCCAATTGGGTGGTTTGGCAGTCAGCAACATAGTAAATATCTATCCACTCGAATTGTGCCATTTTGCGTTTGTTGCTGTGCATTCTCTGCTTGTCTATATTGATAACAGCATATCCACATAGATGGATGGATAAATTGTGTGTATAAGTCCATACCTGGATATTTATACACAGTAATTATATACTTTGATTCCTTCTAGGAAACAGAATGGTAGGAATAATCTAGTTAAATCAGTTTCTATGGGGATTTTTTTTACTCCTTTTTCATATTTCCTCTAGTTGTAAAAATTACAGTGATTACACATCATAAAGCCTATCTGTAATAAAACGCATCAGCTGGCCAAGGTTTTCATCGCTCACTCAATAATCCATTAATACAGCAACGCTGCCCAGGCATCTTTATAATACCAACTCGGAGGTAATTTTAATCAGCTAGACCAGCTGGTATTTAACAGCAGCTGCTGGAGACGCCACAAATATACTCAATAGCTGACATCTTTATTTGCAGTTTTTCAAGGGGAGAAGAGATTCTCCTGTGGTTACTTGTGTTAAGCATTTAAAAGAAGGTGTAAAGTATACCGGGGTTTATACCTAAAGGAGAAGGGAAAGGAAATAATAATACAACAAATGTGATAAATTCTACCAGGAGGAGAGATTTGTGAATGAAGAAACTGTTCAGATGAGTAAAATCCACTGGCTTTGGATGGACTTCAGGCCTCTTCCCTTGTAATATTTATACTAATCTTGGGTCTCACTAGCAATAAAAATGTAGTTGGTTGTATAGCATCTTTATATTTGTCTCTACTGGATTTGTAGTATCCCTTCCTATATAAAACTGTGAAAAATAATTTGTTCCCACAAAAATGATCTGCTTATGTGCAAGTTTTGTTTCAACCACTGTATCCATGTCTTTTTTAAATGTATTTTTATTAATCTTCAGTTATGATGATTTGAATGGAAAGAAACCACATCATCTTGTCTCTTGTAAATGTGGATGCCATTTCACATTGGGGCATATGAACATGTGTGGGGGGGGGAAGCATCAGCAACATGAAGTTAACAGTCACAAACCCATTATAAATAAAAATTTCATTACACTTGGGGGAGCTTGGCTTCCAAAGCTCAGAAATCCATAATGGAGCTTGCTGGTAATAAATGCCTGATCTGTTTGTGAAACTCCACTGTTCCCATCCCTTTTTCTCATCATCTCTTATAAAATACTTTGACAGTCTCCACTGATTAGAAATTGTTAAACCAGGCTGACTTCCTGATATATAAAATAGTTTGACTTTATCTCTTAGATGAAACTCTTACCTTTTGGGTTTTATAAGTAAAAGAGAAGGATTAGAGTAAAGTAGAAAACAGAAAAATTATAGTTAGAGAAACAAATGTATTTCAGGATACTTTGTCCACATTTTCAGATGATAGCTTTCCATACGAAGAGCTGCGTGATGGAACATGATAGTGATAAAAACGTCTCATACTTAGGGGAACAGTAGTTAAGTGGTCTCCATTTTCATAGAAAATTTGTGTCATTTTTCCGAGACTGATTTAAAAGTCAATGTAAATATGCACTAATGGAGTTAAGGACCTTGTACCTATACCAAGAGTAGAGAAATAGCTTCATTTCTGACTCTTGTCGAGAATCACCATCTTTTCTTCCGCAAATTGTTTTTGCCAAGAAATGAAGCATTACAAACCCCCCAAAAAGTGAATTGTATTGCATGTTTACCTGTACCTCTGTACTAAACTATCAGAGGTTAATGAAATTCACTGTAATACCAAGTCTTTTGCAGGTAACTTCATATATCAGTGCCACTGAAAAAAAAAATCCCCATAGAAACTGATTCTTGTTTTTCTGAGCCAAATAGTGGTCTGTCTGTGTGGAACTGTGATTGAATACTTAAAATTAAAATCCAGTGACAGAATGGATTACCGAGATAGCAATTTGAATTTAAAAATTACTTAGCAAGCATTTTTTTCCCTGTTATTTGTAGTGAAAACAGACTGTTTAAGTTTGTTTAGTGTGTTTGACAACAGACAGTTTGATATATTGCTGGGCACAGCGGTAGGTTGGACTTGAGTGGTATTAGCTCTCTGTTTTGATTAATGGTAATTGTTTCAATGAAAAGGCATGTTTTACGTACAACTCATAGTTCTGGAAAACAGAAGTCAACTTGCAAGATCCATAATTACTACTCTGCGTTCGCATATAAAAAGGACAAGAAGAACCTACTGGAGGAATACAGTAGAAGATTTTTTTGTGTGTGGCTTTTTTGCTTTGTATTGTAGTTAGAGACAGTTCTTTATGTCAGAATATAAATCTTCTGTTGTTTATCTTTTATTCGGTATTTGAAGTTGATTTATGACACATTTCTGTATCCCATAATTTAGTTTGAATCCTCTGCCGAGGTGAAATTTCACCTGTCTCTGTAGTCGGCTGGAAAAAGGAAGCCAAATCAACCTAGTGTGGTATAGACAACATTTTTTTTCCTAGTCTCGCTGTCTTGGTTTTAAAAGAAAGAAATTTTGAAAACAATTGGAATGTTTATTTAACACTTCAGAGCTTTCTATTGCCATTCTAAATAAAACATCTTCCATAGCATTAATGTATGCAATCCCAGGGAAAAATCAAACGTAATTTTTGTTTATAGAAAATAAAACATGCACCTGAGGACCAAGTTTTATTAGTTGAAAACACCCTCCTGGCATTCTTCACTCCCACCAATGGTTCTGACACATAAATCAATTGGAAGTACAGACACATATCTGTCCAGAAAATACATATACACAAAATACTCCCCATATAAGTATTTAATACATAAAAATTGGTTCTCAGCCCTTAGTATGAACTGAGGAAAGCTATTTTCATGTAAAGAGCTAGGAGGAACTAGGAAAAAATGCCTTTACCATACTTAACCATCCTTTTTCTTCCTCTTTTCTAAAGAACTATTGTAATATAGTAAACGTAATCAGAAGACCCTTAAAAGTGGCATGAATGTCAACTGTATTTGTGAAACCAAGGGTGATAATCAGTACTGTACAATAGCCCTACCCTACCTAATTTTTTTTAACATAGAAATCTTCAGCTTATTAGAAAATAACAATTTTCTAATTATTTATCAAGAAAACTTACTATCTATGAGGGGGAAGGGAGGTGGTGGGTGGCTCCTGGGCATTAAAATGGTGAGATATATATATATATATACAAATACATATATATAAAATGATGTGAAATATATATAATTTATATATATATAATATTAAAAAAAGAAAACTTACTATGATATTTTCAAAAATAATAGTCTTCCCTATTACTAGCAGAGTTTTAGTTTTATTATTATCATCAAAACTTTGGTATAAATATTAGCATATATTTTCTGTATAGCTTTTATGGAAGTTATAGTCTTCTGTAGATTTGGAGGAAGAGGACCAGAGGTGAATCTGCAAGTCAGAAACTTAGAGTTTCTGATTATATCTAAAAGTGAGTGATCCTGCTTATTTATAGTTGCCTGGATTCAAATGCATTTGTCAGCCTATTTATGCCAAGCAAAATTAAAGTTAATAAAAGGCTGTCTAATGCATACCTAAGCCTTTGAAACAAAAATAAATATAATTTTAACAAAATGTTTCCTCATAGTTTACAACCATGTGTCATTGTGGCATCTTTTATTGAAAGGAACTTTATTTAAGTAGCATAAACTTGTTGGATGGGCTTCAATTAAATGATGATTTGTTAATGCAAATGTGTAGCGAATGACTGGTAGTACATCTGTCTCTTCATCCATAGGCCATTACTGTGCAACTTTAGCACATGATTGTAAAAAACGAGAAATCATTATATGCAGGTAGTACATATTCAATCACTTCTGACCTTATGTCTCTGGCGAAATGAAAAAAAAAAGTAATGTAAATGATAATTTAGTCTGAATAACAAAAAGGCAGCACTTGGACTCTGTGACTCAAGTTGTTAGATGATAGGAGGTGATAGCTGTTTGGACCAGATGACTTTGTGGCCCAGTAGTAACGCTTAAATCCTTGTCATTCCTCCCATGCATTCCTTCAACCCAAACTGTTTCAAGTTCTGGTTTTTCTTTTCTAATTCTTTCTAGAGTGGTTTATGAGAGAGTAGTGAAAAAGTGGGCACTGATGACCACCAGTGTGAGCATGTGAAGCTAGCAGTGACAATTAATACTAAAAAAAAAAAAAAAAAAAATGTACAATTAGCTTCAGCTCCATAAGTGTCTAATGAGCCATTTGTCGGTCTTTTGGTGAAATAAACTACTCTGTCTTAATTCTCCACTCTTGCAGCAAATAAATAAAAGTTATGAAACACCCGGGCACCAATAAAATATAATTTATTTCACAGGGCATGACAGAACTCTTTACATATCTAAAATGAACATGTTATTTACAAATGACTTGTGATACTCATATAAACCATGGATCTGTGTGCTAACTGCTTTCATTATAGAGATATGCAGTTTTTTTTTCTGATTGTTTAATCATTTAAATGTATCATTATTCCTAAAGGCATGTGAGTTAAAGTGACTCCTCCTGGTGTGATTAACTCATGAGGCCAAAAAGAACCTCAGAAATGAGCTATTCTGCAGCTGAAGACATTAAGAATTTACTGGAAAGGACAAAACAATAATTTTCATTTGGGAACCTCTCAGCTCTCTGCTGATTATCTTCCTGCCCTCATTTATTTTTAGGAACCCTAATCTCAGGAAAGTTTTTCATCATCACTGTATAGCAGTAAGACAAAACAGCATTATACGTTGCTTTCGCTCGTATTTTGTATGAGGTGAAAAGTCATAATCTCCATAATGTGAAAATGAGAATTCTAAATTCACATTGATAATGTGAAGTACCTTTCATATGAAAGCCCAGATATTTTAAAAATAGTAACCTGTGGTTATAACAGAAGACTATACAGCAGCTGTTCTTCAGAATTACATACACAGTGGTTCTTAAGTATATGTGGTCCCTGAATCAACAGTAGCATCATCACCTTGGAAATTGTTTGAAAGGTGTATTCTTCAGTCCCTGCTGAATCAGAAACTGTGAGTCTGGTTTAACAAATGGTGCAAGTGATTCTGCTATTCACCAGTGTTTGTGAACCCCTGATAGATACTGGTAGAGAAAACTGAAGCAGAGGTAACCGCTGTAAGCCATTTTTGACCCCCAAAGAAACTGAACAGCATTCAGTACTTTAGATCATTCCATGAAGTTTGATTCAGTTCATTTTCTGTTTCTCTGGTTATTTCACTGATACTCCCTCTGTTCTTTCTTTTTCTCTACATTCATTCTCTACCTGTTTTGCAAGGCAATGATAGAATTTCCAGGCTAACACCAAATTAGCTGCCACAGTCTCAGTCTATAGTTAGAGAGGCCAGTATTTGCTGGTTCGTTTTTTGGTCAACCCTTTCTTTGTATTTTCTCTTGTTCGCTTTTTCTTTTAAAATGCGTTTTATAACTACTAATACGGACAGTCCACACAGAACGGAGAAAACAAGTTTCTCTCAGTGCAGCCTGGTGAATCCATGAAGTGATAGGCAGGTTTCTTTGGAACAAATGGGCCGTGTACCTAAAATGACTGACAAGGGTATTACTAGGACTTGGTACTTTATACCTGCAGCCTGAGTGAGTAGCTGCTGTTAGCTGTGCTTGTAGGTTGATGTGCTTGTAGATGAAGTTGAGTCCGAAGTAGAAAGTGGCATATGAAATCAAAGGGGGGAAGAGGGAAACGGCAACCAGGAAGAATTTCACTAAAGGTGAACTAAAACCAATGATAATTATAGGTAGTTTGATTTAATGGGCGTTCATGCCTATGTGCCTTGCTCCACAGCATGTGGCCCATGGGCCAGTAGCCCTGCGTTCCTTGGAATCTCAGTCGAAATGCGGAATCTTGGATCTCACATTAGGCTAGCTTCCTAAGAACTCACATCTCAACCAGATTCTCAAGAGATTTGTATGCACGTTAAAAATAGAAAATCACTCTCTTATTTTATTAGCAGGTAGTAGATTGGGTCAAAGCCGGATAGTGAAAGCATAGAGTGAAGCAGTGTCACACTGTTATGTAAACAAATTCTGCGCAACTGTGAATGTTACAACAAGGGTTTGCAGCAATTGCACAATGCCACTGCAGTGTTAGGAAGAATTATTTTATCCATCCAATGTATTTGATTTTGGAGTAAACCCAATATGGAAATGTAAAATTTGAATAAATTGATCCTTAAATTCAAATTTTACCTGTCTGCTGTTCCCCAAGAGAGTTAACCTTCAGGGTGATACATGTAAAGGTTACTAAAACCAAGGCAATTTAATTTCAATTTAAATGTAAAATTTTAAATGTGAGTTTAGGTATCAAATTGTTCTTAATTTGATTAATTTAAAATATATTTCAGTGTTTTAGATTTTTAAACTTAGTTGCTTCATTTCAAGAAGTAAAAAGGATGAGTTTATTATTCATTTTCTCTCTCCAGAAGACCAGCAGGAAAATTTGTATTTATAATTTCAAGTAACTTGTCAAACCATTTTTCAGTTTAGAGCTGAGAAAGATTCCATAATTGCTAATTATCAATTATCCATATTAAGAAGCAAGAACAGTTTGAGAAATGAGTCTTTAGTCGAGCAAATGACAATTTGAGTCTTACATGGACCAGTTTACTGAGAATTTAAAAACTAAACCAAACTTACATAGGTATAATGCCATCAATTAAAAAGTAATTTCAGGCATTGGATTCTATATACTCTATTCATTGAAGTGGGCAGAGCAAATATTATTCCGAGAAGCTCAGTTACTTATTCAAGTACCCCCAACTGGTACTGAATGAAGCTCTGTCTAAACCTTTTTATCTTGACCCCTAGACCAAGTGATCAACCTTTTCAAAGGTACAAAACAGAGAGACAACTCCAGGATATAAAACACACATGTCAAAGTATAGTGAGAAGATAAATTTTAAGTGGTAGAGTATAGACTGTCAACCTAATATAGAACCAAGCAGAACATTCTGTAGAAATGAAGAGTCCATGAATTTAATTATATATAAAATTAGTGTGTATAATAGAAGATATTGACATGTTCTGTATTCTTACATCTATTGATGTGATATGGTAAAGATGACTTCCCATTTATGAAATGGTAAACTATTCAGTAATGATGAGAAAATTTGTGATTTAAGAAAAATTAGGTTCCTATCCCAACCTCTGCTGAAATTAATTTCATGAAGATTGAAAGGTAGAAAGGAAAACTGCAGGAAGGAAAAAGTAGATAGATAGTAAATATATTCTGAGATAGTTTTCATGCTTTTAAATCACACATTGAAATCCTTTCCCATATCCAATAATATGCTTATTCTTTACCTACTTTTTCCGTTTTTACAGAGAAAAGGCTGTCACATAGTAGACCATGAAAATCTATCTCTTAGTACGAGTGGAACATAAACTTAGGTCCTCAGATCTTCCTGAACCTGGGCATGGAGAATCCAATCATCACAGCAGATGGCAGGGCCTTGCTGTCTGTCCTCAGGGTTGGGCTGCAGGGATGTAAACAGGCCAGGTTCCGGGGCCAGGAATTTTTTTATTTGTTTAATTAAAATGCCTAAAAATGCAGGATGCCTTCAGTAGAATAGTAGTTCCATACTTAAAACCTATCCAGCCACCTAAAATCACTCTTTAAAAATAAATATTGTTGACATAAAAATTTTATAATACAGATGTTATGAGCATGTTTTTATTATAAAATTAATGTGTTTATGTTTTACTTGTAAGTTGAACTAGAAAGTCATAATCCAGGATTATTTTTGGAGTATGAGATTGTGAGTGTCCTTTTGTTCTTTTTTCTTTTCTGAGTCAAATACTTAGTACTTTTGGAATATACTCAACCTTGACAATCTGTAGAAAAAATATGAAACCAGTACAAATGTATGTCAAACGTTTCCCTTTAATTCAGCAGCTATTATTATATGCTAGTGCTAAGTCTAGTCATGTAGCTAAAAGAATTCATCATGCAGCGTAGGAAAAGTTAGTCCTATAATTAAAGGTATGTGAATCTGATAAATCTACATAGTAATGAAGGTAGATCAGAAGGGTGGTCATCTGTTTCTTGCTTGTCAGTGGGTGGGTCAGGCGTGAAGCTAGTCAAGAAAGGTTTTGAATAAGTTCCCCAAATCCATGGAAAATGCATATCATTTCTGATGTGTGTAAAAACAAGGAAAAGAACATATGCCTCTGTAAGCTGCCATTAGCCAGGACAAGGATGAGGACTATATGTGGGGAAGTGGGCAAGGAAGAATCTCAGCAAATGTCAGAATTTTAAATGCTGTATTAATAGGCTTTCATCATGTGACCAGTGCAGGACTGAGTTGCTTCCATCTGCCTTTAGAAAGGCCTCCGGCAGCCGAATGTCCTATATATAAGATGGCAGGAGAGAGCTAGATTAAAGAGTTGATGGAGTGTCAGACAGGCAAGATAAGTTCTTAGTAGTGTAGTTGCAGAGGGAATGCTAACCATAAGGCAGAGAATGCAGGTACCTTCAAGTCTGAGTGACAGGAGAGAGTCAGAGCCATTAGCGCAGTTCCCTGATGCAGTGATGAGCAAGTTTTGGGGTAGGAAGGGGTACAACGATGAGTCTCATGACAGACATATTCAGCTTGAGTTATCTGTTCTAATCTCTTCATAACAGTATTATGAGTTCTTTCTGCTATTTCAGCTTGCATATTTGATAATTATTTGTAATATTCTGTAAATTCCCAGATATTTCACTTTACTTAAATATAGTAAAGGATATGCTCTATGTCCTTATCATTTTTTTGGAATCCACTATAGAAGAGTAGTTAATACTAGTCAGCCTCTTTGGTACTAAACCCAACTTCAGTCCTATTCTGTGACCTTAGAAAAGTAACTTGCGTCTCTAAGCTGTATTTGTCATCGACCAAATAAAGAGTTCAAAATTCAATGAAATGTAACTTATAAAGCTCTCAATATAGTAATCCCTCAACTATTCATGTCTTTTGTTATAATTTATCACAAATTGCTTTATAGGAAATGCAACTTAGAAATAATACAGAAAATCTGGTACATTTTTCTAAAAATGCAGTTATTGCAATATAGTCACTATGCAAAATATGAAGGAATTCTACAGCAATTAATGTGCCACTTTCAGAGACTTTTAAGTTACAGTCCAGTGGCTAATTTAGGAGTTTGCCTACACAGAGTTGATCCAGTGGCTACTGTTTGGATTAGCAAAGTGACAGCAGAGACTCAACTCCTAGGGATGTGGGTCGCTGATAGAAGAGGAAATACACTGCTAGCTACATAACTGTACTAATTTATAAATCTTTGTGAATTACACAGAGATGTTTACATCATTGGGAAGAAGCTGTTCCCCTGTCCCCACCCCCATCCCTCACCGAATCCCAACCTCCCAGCCACTTACTCCCAACTCCCGACTTGTGATTGTTTTTCAGTCTACTTTCTAAATCCTTCTACTCTTTCAACTTCTGGGGATAGAGTGGTGACTGCAGAGGACAGCTTCCTGTCCTGTTCCTGAAATCATCAGGTTGTGTTCACCTCTCCACTATTATTTCCCTGACACAAAAGCCTCCTTTCCTTTTTTTACCAGGTTTGCATCTTGCACTTTCTCCATGGATAAATGTGGTACCTGCGAAATCTCTTTCTCCCACACCTCAGAGGCAATGGATACCCATCCTTGCATCTTGGTGCACCCCAGCACCACTGTTGCCACCTCTGTGTTTGTAGTGACATCTTCAGTTAGAATGCCCATGGCACCTTTACCTCACGTGGTTCTTCATGTCACAGGAGCATAGACATGTTCATGGGTCTTCAGCCTGAACTTTTCTGACTGCAAGTTCATTGATAAGAGCTGGGTGATGCCTGGTCCCTGCCTGCTGTGACTCACTCTCACACATAGAGATATGGGCTCTTCCTGACTTCCCTTTATGCTTTCTTGTCCGTCCCCCCCACACACACACAGTAGGAACTGTTTAGCACTTCAGTTTCTAGCAAATTTGTTACTGCCAAACAATTTAAAATCTTTATCTTTCTTTGTATGCCTATTGGCCATTTGTTTTTCTTTTTCCAAGAAATGTCTTTTTAGCTCTTCACCCCATTTTTTGGCTAGATGTTTTGCTTTGTGTTTGTTAAGTTGTGAGTTCTTTGTGGATCTTTGTTCTCAGACTCTTATCACTTGTATGGAGGGCAAAACCTTTTTCCTATTTGCTTGGGTTTCTTTTTGTTTTAGTTATTGCCTCTTTTGCTATATAGAAGCTTTTTAACTTGATGTAAAAAATGCTCAACATCACTGACAATCTGGGAAATGCAAGTCAAAATCACGAGATACCATCTTACATCAGTAAAAATGGCCCACATTAAAAAAAAGGGGGGGGGCAATAGGAAGTCCTGGCATGGATGTGGAGAGAAAGGAATACTGTTACTTTGCTGGTGGGAATGCAGACTGGTTCAGCCATTATGGACAGCTGTGCGGAGCACCCTTAAACTACTGAAAATGGAACTACCATTTGATCCAGCAATCCCACTTCTAGGAATCTACCCAAAGGTTACCAAAACTCTAATTAAAAAGGACACCTATACTCAGGTGTTTATTGCAGCACTGTTTACAATGGCCAGGATACGGAAGCAACCCAAATGCCCCAAAATAGATGCATGGATCAGGAAGCTGTAGTATATGTACACAATGGAATATTATTCATCAATCAAAAAAGACAAACTTATGTCATTTACAGCCTTATGGGTGGAGCTAGAAGGAGTCATGTTAGCAGAAATAAGCCAAAAAGAAAAAGAGAAATAGTGGATAGTCTCACTTATATGAGGAATGTACAAACGAACAAGTGCAAGACTGAAGCATAGAACACAAGAGGGGGAGGGGAAGTCAGGAGTGGGAGGGGCACAAAAGATTAAGATGTTGGTTTTCAGGAGATGGGTAGAGGGAGAACCTCAGGGTAGAAAATGATGTAAAAAAAAAAAAAATATATATATATATATACACACATACACACATATACACACATATATGTGTGCAATCAATTCTTAAAAATTAAAAAAAAATAAAAGCTTTATCTTTTAAATATTAAATAATGTTTTTGTATTAACATTCACTTCATTTAAAATGTATGCTTTATTCATTGATCTTTTTAGTCTTCAGCTGTAAGATTCTTCATAATTTTTGCTCTAACTTCAATTTTAGGAACGCCAACATTTTGCCCCCTGCCTTTTTTTTTTTATTATTATTTGCTTAAAATAATCTCATTTAATTGAAAAGATCGTATCTTTATTTCTCTTGGATAAACTCACTGCAAATGTCTTCCAAAATATAGTTGATAAATTTTCTATGACACGTTTATATACCTGTGTGTATACATGATACATGTATTCCTTGTAATGCCATATTTATAGATTTTTATGTATATTCTATATCTGGTGTCTCTTCTATATCTTATTTCTTTATGTGAGTAGAAAAACTGATTTGTGAACCAATGCCCCTGGAAGTATGTGGGGCAACATAGATGACCAACTATTACTGGTCAAATTATTTTCTTTAAATAGTTTATTTTCACACAAATCACTAAGTGGTTTTTCGAGAAAGCTTAGTTTGATGGGTCGTCATATAAGCTATTTGACATTTGTCCCCAGTCAGGCCGGATGCCACATGAAAAATTTACTCAGGCAAGAGGCTCCTAGGAATAAACTGTTCTCTAGTGTTGCTCACAGGGGACTCGGCAAGGTGAGCGGAACTTCAACTTGTCACGGATGCACTGTTCTGACAAACATAAGTAGATGCTAATGGCTAAATCGTGACAGAATAAAGTCCCACAACCATATGGCTAATTGCCACAACAATATCTTCAGTGTTATTAATCAAGTTTTCATAGTGTGCCATGATAATTGGAATAATTAGAAACAGCATAGGCATTGCTTGTCTCCACCACACACTTTGCTGACAGGGACCTTAAACAACCACACTTGTACATTCAATACTGTATTTTTTAGCGCTATCTTTTCCTCAAAAATACTTTGCTTAATTAATGAATTAGTTTCTTGCCACTGGAGTATTTTGTGCGAATTTTGATAGTGGCCCAAGAATTTAAATCCCTGTGTGTCTTTTAAATTTAGGCAGTATTCCTTTAAGGGAGGACTAGAAATCTGCCCATCTTGGATCTTATAATCTTAAAGATGAATTCATTGTACACTAATTTGGATGATGGACATTCATTATTTTTTTTTGGTCATATATTTCCTGTTTTAGCTAATTTAGTTAAGAAAATGAGGAATTAGAAAGCAATTGAATAAATTACAAGATGTGAGTATTTGCATAATTTGTTTCAGGCAAGTACATATAGTAGTGCTCCCAAAATGAATTATTTTGAACATGTCTTTCAATTATGGATGAAGTAAATATTACCATCTTTAATATCACAATTGAAACTTATATTTTCATGTTGCTAATGTTGAAATATACTCACTTCAGTCATTTATAAGATAATATCCATTCCTTCATCTTAATAGTGAAATGAGAATTCATTTCTGTTTGGCATAATGCTCTAATTGAGAGGGCTTCCTGAGCTGCTTTGCTCTGTGAGGAGGTGACTGGACAGGAAAAACAGAAGATTGATGAAAACCGGCACCTTGGTGATATGGAAGCATTTAGGTAGGACTGATGAGGAAAATGGCCTTAGGTGTCTTTTGTCACATAGCTTCTCTAATTTTGAGTGCATAAGTAGTCGTATTTCTTCATTCTGCACCTCTTAGTTTTTGTTTTCCTTGACCTTGTAGTATATTTTTCTATAGTTTTTACAATCACTGACATCTTTATAGTGTCTCCCAAATTTCCCAAAATAAAAGATAACTAAGTAGAGATATTATTTTAGTATGTTAGGGTTACAGTAACCAAAAAATCACTGTTTCAGTGCTCACTGACCTCCACAAAATATAAAATTACTGTGTGGCGTACTTTTATTTAAATGAGTCTTTTCATAGACTTGGAGATAAAAACTGAAACTATAAAGTATATAGAAGAAAACATAGGCAACACCATTCCATGATCTATACCACAGAAACATCTCAGGACATATCTGCACAAGCAAAGAAAATGTAGGAAAGCATAAACAGCTGGGACTATATCACTTCTGTACAGCAAAAGAGACAACAAAAACAAAGAGACACCCAACAGAATGGGGAAAAAAATTGCAGTCCATTCAGCTGATAAGGGTCTGATATCAAAGATCCATGAAGAACTCACAAGACTCAACCAAAACAAAGCAAATGGTCAAGTCAAAAAATGGCCAGAAGAGCTTAAAAGACACTTTTCCAAAGAGGAGCTACAAATTGCCAACAGGCATATGAAAAATGTTCACCATCACTTATAAACCTGGGAAATGCAAATCAAAACCACAATGAGATACCACCCAACACAGTAAGAATGGCCCATATAAAAAAACTGTGCAGCAAGTGCTGGTGAGGATATGGGGAAAAAAGCAACACTTTTACACTGCTTGTGGGAATGCAGACTGGCTCGGCCATTATGGAATGCTATGAGGAAGAGAAACCTCAGACTACTGAAATCATTCAATCCAGCAATTCCACTTCTATGAGTCTACCCAAAGGACACCAAAACACTAATCCGAAAGGAAACCTGTATTCCTATATAATTGTAGCACTATGTACAATAGCCAGGATATGGAAACAACCCAAATATCCCAAAACAGACAAATGGATCAAAAGTTGTAGTGTATTTATTTACACAATGGGATATTATTCTGCAATCAAAAAAGACAAACATGTCATTTGTGACAACATGAATGGAACTAGAAGGAATCATATTAGCGAAAATAAGCCTAAAAGAAAAAGATGGTCTCACTTATATGTGGAATACAGGGCTAACAAACCAAAGGACAAGAAAAACTAAAACTAACAGTGGAAATAAGCATACAGCAAGGGAGTTGAGGAGGGAAGGATGGGGAAATCTGGGAGGGGTGAGCATGAGAAATCAGGAGGATGATCACAGGTGATGTGGTGGGAGAACCTTGAAGTATACACTGATGTAAAATAATGAATGTAGTCAATAAATTTTTTTTAATTCATGAGAAAACACTAATAAATTCCAAATGAGAATGAACTGCAACCCAGTGGAGAGATAAAACTGAACATCTACCAACATGGCTTGTTATATTCTAGGATCACAGTCCCTCATCCAAGAAAAGGACACTGCTACAGAAAATGAAGAAACTAAAAGACTCAATATAGATCAAAAAAACAATAAGGGACCGGAGTGAACAGAGGGGTCATCAATGAGGGGGTAGGGGGAGACTTTCCAATAACCATTTGCTGATACTATAAAATATTAAAAAATTTTTTTTATTAATTCTTAGTCTTCTCATTTCATCTTTTTCCTTTGCCTCTCTGTGGATTGCTAGTCAAAGCACTGGAAAGATGTAATGTATCTTATTATGGGTGAATAAGTCAGGGCAAAATTCTTAAAATTTTGGAATTATAGGTTCAAAGATGTTCTCCATAGAATGCTTAAAATACAATCTTTGACCTTTATATATCCTGTTGATAGTTCAGTATTTCCAAGTAACAACCATATTTGATTCCTACTTTCCACTCATTGACATTCACTTGCCCTATGTCAGATAAATGTCTAACTTGCTGAGATATGCTTAGTAATACAATCCATTAAAACAAATTAAAATTCACCAATTTTAAAATGCTCTTTCAAGAAATAGTTACTTTTTTTTCTTTTCACTATATACACTCAGATTTTAAGGTTTAGACCAAATTTAAATCATTCTTTTATTTTGATTAAAGGGGTACATGGATAATTGCTCTTATAAAGATTTTATAATGATCCCTGGCTTATCTGTTTCATCTGTGAATTTTTTACCCTCAAATTGAATGCAGTGTTTGCTTTAAATACATATATACAGATCACTTTGGATGGAATTAAAAAATTACCAGCACCAATTAGCCATTTTAATATCAGGTTCAAAAGAGCTTGAGATTTTTCAAAGGAGGAAAAATTTAAAAATTCTCCCTTGAATTCTTCCAGTGTAACTGTAGAAATATGAAAACCATTTATAGAGAGATATCTATGAAAAACTGACTTACCCTATCAAGGTCTTAGTATTTGGATTTAGCTAGAACTTAAAATGAAAGACCAGATCCCATCCTTAGAATGAGAGAAGTATACTTCGTCTTGTCAGTGAGATTATATTTAAGAATTAGGCTTTCACCATAGCTACTAATTAAGAAATAGAAAATGTCTCCAGCTTTGTGGTCAGGCAGTCCAGGGTTTTCGTTCGGATTCCGCCACTTTCAAAGCTCTTTTAACCTTAGCGAGTTGCTTAGCCACCTTTGAGCGGCATCGACTTCATCTATAAAATGGAGAATTTATATAAAAGTAAAAGAATACGACTTAAAGTGTCCAAAACTTCAATAAATGGTGGTTCCCCTGTGACTCACTCCAGTGTAGACAACCCCAAGAATTAGTTTCAATTTGAATTTTTAAAGTTGGCATAAATAGTAAGTTTTAAAGAAGAATCCCTCTGACTTTCCAGTGATTGATAAAGTCAGTATTCTTTATAAAATAGTATCCTGTCTTCAACCTCCTTTCCTCCAGCTACCAGCTCTCATGGTCACATCTGGAAACTTTTATTCCCAGTAATTTCATCACCACAGAAACTTCCATCTCAACTATGCTTCATTCCTTTCATTCTTATATCTCACTTCATTTGTGGTTCATTGTCCCTGCGTACCTACTTTATTTTTCTTATTAGCACTTATGATGTGTTATTTATCTATGATTTGTATGCTACAATATAGGGTCCCAGTTCCAGTACCTAGAACACCTCCTGACATAGATAATATATGCTTAATTTGTGAATTAAGAGACTACATTTTCCTTTGTAAGTTATTTCATGCAGAATCACGAGATATTTAATGAACAGCAATCATATAAAGAGTTTCTTTTAAATGAGGGGGGCAAACAGTAGAGCAGTAAGGGAAGAGCTAGAAAAATGTGCATTATCACAGAGGTCAGGGTTTAAAAGGAGAGGTGCCATGTACGAGAATTGTCATTATAGACAGATGTTAAGTAGTGTAGGAAAGTGTTGCAAAAGGTTAAAGAGTTAGTGTTTGGAGGGAAACGTGCAAGTAAAGATTTGGTATTCTGTGAGACCTAAACAATGATGAGAGGGGCTGGAGTAAGAACTGGGAGGTTGTAAAGGAGATGAACTAAGATAGGGAGGAGTCCTACTAACCAAGTAGGGATTTAAGCTCTCTCTTTAGTTGAGTTGTTGAAGCATCTTAGACTGGGTTGTTCTGGGATCAGATTTTAATTATAGGATCACATTCAGGATATGGTAAAGACAGAAGATTGAAGAAAATGGACAAAAGGGAGGAGGAATCAAATGCATTGGAGAACCCTAGTGACTTGAACTAGAATAAAACTGAGGAGAAACATGAATGAACTAGAAATTATAAGGTGGTGTTGACTAGATGGGGAAGGAGGATGTCGTTTGAAATGAGGAGGCTGCGAAGTTGAATACTACTGTGATTTTTGCTCAGGCAACTGATATGGAGAGTATAGGAGAAATAAGTTGGAGGAGAGGGAAGAAGTTCACTCTCGGACTTACTAAGTGACAGATGCTTGTGGAGCATCCAAGTGATGCAATCTAATGAGCAGGCAGCTACAGGCTGATAAGGCAAGGGGAAATGTCGAATCTGTAGCGATGTAAGGGTTAGCAAATTAGTGGTTGAGAGGGACTCAAGTCTCCTCTACCAAGAGGGAAGATAGAATAGATGTGCTGGCAATTTTGTGGATTTGATGGGTAGAAGCTGAAGAGTTTTGCCAAGTAAGAATCATTTCCACAGATTAAGAATAAGAGTAGGAAATGGCAGGTTGCCAAATATAAGGACAACAAAGAAAATTTGAAATCAGTGGTGTGATGAAACAATGAGGACTACTAACCATTCGAGAGAATACTAGGTAAGATTGAGAGCACCAATCAGTTCAAGGCGTGACTGATTTCACACTGGTTGTTGTGTTTGGAAGTTACTCTGAGTTGACCAGTGTGCCTCAGATATAATAGATGGAGAGTCGGGAAAGAAACCTCAAGTGCTACCGTGGATTCTAAACTGAATCTGAAATCTCCTCAGATGAACATAAGGAACATGTTCAAAGCTGTGAGGCCAAAGCTGTGAGGCCAAAGGTAAAACCTCTGCTATAGTTGACTTATGTACCTCCTAAGATTAATACGTGGAAGGGCTAAGCCGTAATGTGGTGGCATTTGGGGGCGGGGTTCTTTGGGAGGTAATTACATTTTGGTAAGTTCATGAGCATTGCACACTATGATGAAATCACAGTGTTCTAAAACCAAAACCTTGCTTCTTCTCCCCTACCCTGTGAGCAGCAGCTGGCCCTCCACACACCAGGCAGAGCGACCATGCTAGAAGCTGACTACATCGATTTCCAGTTTCCTACCTTGGAAATTGTGAAAAGTAAAAACAACAACAACAAAAGTTAATTCAAAATAAATAGACTGAACCTGGAAAGAAACGGAGACAGGAAGAGGGACCTGAGAGATGGAGACGATGTCGAGGTTAAGGCTCTAGAACTTGAAACGAGGTAGGGACGGGGGCTAACAGCAGCTGGTCAGAGAGAGGAAACTGAGGGCAGCTGCGTATTTTTCATATTCCCATTCCCAGTCCTCCTGGCCCTCTATAAGTGAATTTTCGAAGCAGCATCCATAGTGTAAATATTCTGCCAGTATTCTTAAGTTTCTCTTTAAATGCTTTATACCTGTACTTAGGATCAAGAGTAGAGGAAATGGATGCTGTGTTGGATGGATGGTAGGATGGGAGAATGGAGAGTGATAGAATCCAAAACATCGTTTTTTGTCACTGCAGTGCTGGTTCATGCACCCTAGAATGCGTATTTAGGAAGTGAGACCAACGATCAAGGACATGTGAGATGGGGGGGGGGAATGGGAAAATCATCAGATTGAGGAGTTGGAGACCTTCTTTCTGGAGCCTTCTCAGTGAATTTAACCATTTTATGTTAATAAAACCAAGATCTGCTTTTGTTGCCCATTTTCTAAAAATGAGTTTACAATCATTTGTTTCAAGTCAGCCTGTCTTTTTGTTGTTTTCTTTTTTTTAATCTCCCATGAAGTCAAAGGTCCTTTTTGAGTTTGCATATTTGTGCTCCCACAATAAATAATTATTTACTAAAATAAAACCACCAAGTTCTCTTAAAATTAAGTTAATTAAGAACCTGATATGTAAACATTATCAATTTTAGATCACCCAACTTGGTAAGGTTTAACATGTACCCATATAGTATATTAGTTACTGAGCACCAGTGCTGAATATCTCTCCATTATTTGTGCCCAGTGTAATACTTTGTAAAATAAGTCTGTTAATGTTGATGAATGGCTTAGTAAAGACTTAGCACAGTGAATCTGATATGATCTTGAAGTTACCCCGATTGATGTTATAAAGGACCTAAGCAAGGTATCTTCTATAATTAGTATACTCAAGTCCTAACAGCAAAAACTAAATCTATCCTCTGACTCTGCAAGGTAAAGCCTTTCAGTGCCAAGGAGTGGTGTTTGGAAGACTTTTTGTCATCCCTGGCACAGAGTAAAACTGCAGAGTCAGAAAAAACATACTTTTACCTGCCCTCCAACTTTTTTTTTAATCTCTTAAATGTTATCTACTAAGCATTTCATTGTTAAAATTGCTGTTTTGTCATCCCTTAACTTGAACTTAATCATGTTTAAATAATTCATCCCAAACATTTGTATCTAGTGGCTGATAGACATTGCAGGATTTACAGATCCCCATTTTAAACCCAAAGAATTTCAGTGGGTGGGCAAGATATATCAATAGAAGTGTCTTATTCTGGACCACCATTACTTACTTCTGATGACTTCATCTCATGTTGTAGCTAACAAGCAGTTTACACAGTCATTGTCACTAGCATCTCAGCATCAGACTCCTGAGAGGAGGTCTGCTGTGCCATAAGTCAGATTTAGAAGGGAGTCTCAGTTCTGCTCTTATTTCACTATATGAGCTGACAGGTCACTTAACCTTTTATTTTCATTTGCCTAACTACTACAGACCTGGCAGATGATTGCAGCTGGATAATCTTTGGCAAGTTATGTCAATAGGGAAATAATAGAGCACATTTACCAATGATCATGTTGATGAATAGAGAGCATTTCCTAACTGTAGATGTAAAGAATGATCACCTCTCACCCGGATTATCTCTATTGTGTCCTGACAAAGAGACTAGAAGATCTTTAAAGCTACATCCAGCTTTCACATACCATGGTTCTTAACTGGATTTTACAAAGTTCGCTAATGATATTTTTTCAGCAAAGATATTTTGAAAGTCCAGCTTATGCCAGGTACTTCTTTATGGTAGTAGAGGGCGGGGGGGGGGGGGGAATCTCATTGAAGACAAATCCATGCTTCTATGGAGCGTCTGTTATGATGGGGAGAGACAAAACCCATAATGTAGATTATGCTAGGGCAGTAACTGCTTTGGAGGAGAGTAGATTGGGACCTAGGGAGTACTGGGGGACTTAAAATTAAGTTACAGCTTTTTAATTTTTTTTATTAAAGTACTGTTACTTTGCATCCTTGTTTAGTAGTTTGTTAGTATAGGATTTCCCCCTCAAGTGAAGTCATTATAACAAAGAGTTGCAGTTTTGAATGGTATAGTCAGACTTTGTTATTGAGACGGTAACATTTGAGTCAAGACTGAAGCAAAGCAGTCATAAGAAATCAAGTCAGAGGGTGCCAGCAAGTTGTGTAAAACCTTGAAAACCATCATTAGGTTATAGGCTGTTACTCCGAGATGGCATGCCATTAGAGGAATGTGTGCAGAGACTCATGTCATCTGACAAACCTTTTCAAAATATCACCTTAGAGTCAGAGATGAGAATAGACAGTAGGAAGACAAGGGCAGAAATAAGAAAATAAGAAGCTATTAAAATAACTTTCTGCTAGGAGCAATTTTCTACTACCAAATAAACTCCAGGAGGACAGAGGTTTTTGTGTGATGACTGCCTTACCTTTATCATGCATAATAATAGCGGTTGGCCTATGCTAGATGTTCAGATATTTTTTAATGAAAGGTTAATTTTAAAAATTAAATTGTTAAGGTGAAAGATGATCACAGTATTAGCAAAGTTGGTTTCAAGAAGGAAAACAGGGGTGCTAGTGGTAACATTGGTGACAGATTACAAGTATATTCTGACTGTCAAACTTGCAAAATTTGCTTTTAGATTAAATATGAGATATGAGAACACAAGTCAAGGAAAAGCCAAGATATTTGGTCCCTGAACACCTTGAAAGGTAGAATTGCTATTTACAGATTTGATAAAAGTAGTGAGAGTATCAGGGGTTTGATACTAGACATTTTCATTTTGAAATAACTTCTAGTATCTAAATAGAATTGGTTCCAGGTAAGATAGGGCAAGCACTCTGTTCTCCTCTGAATGCAGCTACAAACTTTATTAGAACAAATGGACTAGCCATTGAGGACTTGAGGAAGTAAATAATGCAGGCACATTGGAGAAGACCAAAATTCGAAGTATCAAAATTTGAAGGGCAGTGCTTCCATCACTTTCGAGTGCCCAAACCCCTCACCCCCGGTGGAACACAGCTCTGCCTTCTTTGATAGGTTGTTTCAGTTTTTCATCAGTGTTTTGAATATGAGGTCAGATTCTTTCCCTAGATTTATAAGGTCTTTGTGTGTGTGTGTGTGTGTGTGTAGTACCTATTCATATTTCCATAAGATTATTTGATATTCCTCAGATTTTTACTTTACACATTTCATTCCTCATCCTCTAAGAAGTGAGTACAGTCACAGAATTTACCTATTGTGCATGATGGTTCAGGGGTGACATGGTAGTGGGAGAACTTTGGAGTATACAGTGATGTTAAAATATATAGATACACACACACACACATGTAATCACTAAAAGCAAATTAAAAGAATTTACCTCTCCCACTACTTTTTTCCAATTATCTGAGTGTAATACTAACTTAGGTTTTATTATTTTTTTGACTTACTTATTGACCTCTTGTTTCTTTTGATTATTTAGCATTTGTTACATTTATAATTTAATTATTTTTTTTTCAGATTTTTTTCAAGTATAGTTTGCCAAATACATTTGAGCTGCAGTCAATACGTAAAAGTGTGTAGGTCTTTTGACTCTTCTAGTTAATACACAGTATATTTATTTAGATCTTCGTTATCATCTCATTTTGAGAAGTTTTCAGTTTTTATATTCATCCCTAAACATTTCATTTTGAAACAATGCTAGTGTAAAGATGCTCTTTCTTTTCATTTCAATTTTTAGTTTTGGTTTTAGATTGTAAATGTATAGTACTGGTAAGTACCTTGCATCCTGTATCCTTTCTAAAGACACTTACCAGTTTAAGTGACTTTTTAAATTGTATGTGGAATTGTAGAAAATGGTATCATCTTCACTTAACAGATAATTCTTTCCAATCTCTATGCCTTTGTTAATATGGCTGTATATGATTTGCTAATATCTTGTTCAGGATTTTCTTGCCTTATGTTGATGGTGACTATTGCTCTGAAGTATCTAATAGTGTTTTTGTTTAGCTTTGGTACCTTGTTACTGACTCTTAACATGAGCTTTGTATTTCCAGGAAAATTGGTGTAAAATTAGTGTTACTCCTTTTTTTTTCTTTTTTTATAGAGACTAGGTCTACCAATGTTGCCCATGGTAGTCTTGAACCCACAGACTCAAGCAACCCCCAGCCTTAGCCTCCCAGGTACCTGGGATTACAGCTGCCTACCACTACTGCACTAAGCTGATCTTTTAAGACCAGTTCTGGTGATGTTGCCTGGGGTAGTCTCAAACCTGAAAATTCAAGCGATCCCTGTCCTCTTGCCTCCGAGCACTTGGATTATAGGCATGAACTACCACACCTGGCTAGTGTTACTCCTTTCTGATACGTTTTGTTGTTGGTCAGATTTCCCTGTTTACATGATTTGCATTTTCTGTTAATTATTGCATGTTTTAGATGTAATGTTAAATTTCTGACTTTTGTGCTCTTGCTTTAAAGGGAATGTTGATTTTATGTTTGCTAGTCTATAAGATTACTTGTTGGATCATCTTGACCTGTTTGATGCCATTTTAGGCTTTTTTTCAAAGTATGGTTTCAATGCATCCTCTACTCAGGGACCAGTTCAGCCCCACTACTAGCCATCTCATTTTTGGGATTTGTACTGAGTTTCTTATCTATACATCAATCTCTGTCCATACTGACTGGTCAAAATGTGTATAGTTCCCAGCCTCAGAAATCTCCTTACATTTGAAAAAACAAAACAGAACAAAAAAAAAAAAAAAAAAAAAAAACTGAATCTTAGAATTAAAACCCTAAAAACCATTTAAAAAGTATTTGACAATATTGCAATAAAATTAATGTCTCAGATTATTAGACATGCCTGTAGAGAGGTGGGGAAAGTTCCAAAATTCTCAAAGCTCTTAAAGTAGTGGTTCTGATACTTGATTCTAGACTGATGTCATCATATAGAAGATTGTTCAAACACAGAATACTGAGCTCAGTCCAAAATTGCTGATTTGGTTGGTATGGGGTGGGTAATCTCCAAGGACTGGCAGTTTGGACAAATTCCCAGTCATTTCTGATACTCGTGATCTAGAGACCAAATATTGAAAACCAGTTTTACCATATTCCCAACCACTCCCCACCTCTTTTTCTGAGATCCTGCATCACTTATTATCATTAGTACATTCTAAGAAACGTACCATGATCCTGTCGTTGTGCAAACATCAAAACAGATATACCAACCCAGCTGGTGTAGCCTGCCCCACACCCAGGCTATACAGTGTGCGTGCTGGACCACTGGCCTGCATGTCATTGATCCCCACCTCTTTTAATGACACATGACTATATACTACCCTTTACAATCAAGGACTCTTAAATGTAAGTGTTAAGGTAGCATGGAGTGGTTCACTTCTTCCCAAAATATAAGTGCAAACACAAGTACCTGTGCAAGGATGATAACAAAATAGAAATGTTAGTGCCCCCAATTAAAAGGAGGAAAACTGCTGATTAAGTCATGATTTACCTACTCAGTGGGGCGTTGTGCAGCCGGGCAAGAGGATAAGGTATTTTTATATACATTGATTTGGAGAGAGCTCCATTTTAATGAACATTGTTGAATTTTAAAACACTATGTATATTTATGTATATTTAGAAAAATATCTTTGTTGTGAGAGTATGTTGGCTGTCCTTCAGAAGGTGCATTTTGGGGAAGAGGATCTTGGATAGGAAGAGAAATAACTTCTTAGTTTATGACTTGTTACATT
Source organism: Uropsilus gracilis (assembly GCA_004024945.1). Classification (NCBI taxonomy): domain Eukaryota; kingdom Metazoa; phylum Chordata; class Mammalia; order Eulipotyphla; family Talpidae; genus Uropsilus; species Uropsilus gracilis. Next base: position 190,900 of record PVHY01000181.1, read on the forward strand.
TAAAATTTCACCATTGGTAGGGGTGGGGAAGAGGCGGGGGGGGGGGAAATAAAATAGAATTTCACCATTTGCAAAAAAAAAAAAAAAAAAGACTAAATTAGCAGAACAGTAACCACACGTGGTTTTCATCCTTATTCACAAGCTATAGAAAATTTAGGAAATGAGAAAGGTGGTGAGATAAACCTACAAGAGCTACATTTTAGACTCATCTGTGGCTTCTCAGCCTCTAGATCAAGCCACAGTAACTGCTAGCTGATGTGGAAAAGAAATGAGTGTTGTTGATGAAAATGGTTTTGAAGTGTTTTATGTGATGTTTCTCTGCTTCATATTTGAGTTGGTTTACGAGCAGACTAATTTATGAACATATTATGTACTGTGATCCCCTCGGTGAGCTGGACTGCACTGAGGTTCTGGTCACTCAGCCGACTGTACAGTTCCAGACTCCAGAAGTCATTCTAAACTCACCTGACCAAAAGTGGCAATTGTTTTTTTCATTGTTAAGTTCTTAGTTCTTTATCGTTTCCTTAATGAGTTTCCCTGAAAGGAAACACTTTAAATCTTAGAAGATCAGAAGAGCCTTGTAACATAATTACCATTGTGTTGTATCCAGGGTGCTCAGAAAAAAAGAACTGATCGTGGTGGTCTATCAAAATGAGGCCTTTCTGAAAAGCCCATTCAGAAAAACCTGGTTGCTTCACACAGGACAACAATAAGAGATGCTGTGCATTCTGCACCTGTCATTAATGTCACAGAGTAGTGTTTCGCTGTAAGTCTGAATGAGATGGCCTTTGGGGATTTAAGAGAAAATTCAGGGGAATAAGAGAAAAGTAGAAGAAACACGGAGAGGAGTTGAATCCCATGGTATAAATCTACAGTCTGCTTGGGCTGGGCGGGTGCCCCTGGTGAGAAATCCATGACACCAAGGCCTTCCCCTGCCAGTGTGGATTTATGTCTGGATGCTGGGGCAAGTGAAAGATCACCTTTGTATCTCTGACCCATGCAGGGGCTTTTCCTCAGGATTTTCTAATGTAGATTTGTTCTCCAGACCACCTGAAAAATACCTTTTAGAGATTTAAGGTTTGTTTTTGGCTCCTGTACTTGGTTACTTTTAGAAATCAAAAAATCATATAAGTTCATGTTTGCCATTGTCATTAGAAATTGTTTCCTTTAAAACATTGGGATGCAATCTTGTATGCATAAAAAAGTACATTTTCTTTGTTTAGTATTTATCCTAAAGAAAAATCTGCATACACACATACACAGTTAACTGTAAAGTCTTTGGGACACCAAAGTTTAGCTGCTAGCTAGGGGACTAAGGATAAAATATACCAGTCAACTCCTCTTTAACCCTCTTCTGTTTCTATTTTGCTTTCACTCCACAGGCCAGGGAATGTGTCACAGGTAACAAAGGACCACAGCAATGACAGTGTAGAGATGCCTACTCTTGTGACCTCACTGGCTTCTTCAGTGTCTTTATTTTCTACCCTCTCTCTCCCTACCCCTGTGTTAGTCACCTGGGCTTCATGCAGATACATGCAGCTCTTCATTTATCTACATTAATGGATAGGAGCTAGGGCACATATAATCCCAAATGGTGGATAATCCAAAAACAATTAATACTTGGCTTTGGAATGTATTTAGTCATGTTTTAAATTGTTTTTACCTTCCTAATTATATTTTGCTAATGTTGCCATTAGTTTACATTCCCTGAACATATTCTGGTTGATTGGGAGGCATAGTGGGGAGGAGGCCTCAATAAAAAGTTTCTGTGGGAAGCCAAATTGATAGAACTTTCTTTGAATTAGAATTTTAGTTTGGATCATTTCCATGCTCATGATTGAAAGTTTCAGCATATCAACCAGTCTAAGGCCTTGCACAGTACCAGTCACACAGTTGAAATGATGGAAATATTTCTCAGATGAAGAATATTTTTAATGTTTTTCATAGCAGTCTAATTTAGGGTCAGACCGGGGCTAGCATGAGCCAGGAGAGCAGTCAGTGAAGGTCATCCACCACTCTTTTTTTTTTTTTTTCATGATTATACATTTTACTCAAGAATTCCATCTTCATAGACAGTGACTCTAATACATTTAAAGTTTAAATCACTTGGCTTATTATTCATTAAAAAGTTCTTCCATTATCTAGAATATCCTTAACATTTATATATTTTTTTACATTTATATTTATTTTTAATTGAGGTAATATTTTGGTATCCTCATCAAATATCCAAACAGTGCAGCCACTGTCAAATCACTCATAATCCACAACCATGGCCCATTGT
>PVHY01000181.1:193280-241037 GCA_004024945.1 Uropsilus gracilis
CTTTCCCTCCTGCTCAAAGTTGTGCGCTTCAGCTTGGTGCTTGCCTTGTTTTGACTTTTCCTCAAGGCTTTTGTTTATTTTTTCACTATATCCCAAATATTAGCGAAACCATTTGGTTTCTGTCTTTTTCTTTATGACTTGTTTCTGCTAATATGATTTCTTCTAAGTACATCCATGTTGTTATAAAATCACAGAATTTGTCATTTTTAATTAATGAGTAATATTCCATCGTGTATATGTAACACATTTTTTTTTTATCAAGTCATCTGTTTTGGGGCATTTAGGTTGCTTCCATGTCCTTGCAATTATAAATTGTGTTGCAGTAAACATCCAAGCACAGTTGTCCCTTTGTACCCACATTGAGGTCTCTTTTGGGAAACCTCCCTTACTCCATGTACAAAAATCAACTCAAAATGGATAAGAGACTTAGAGGTCAGACCTGAAACCATAGCATACATAGAGGAAAACTTGGGCAAAACTCTCCATGAATTACAGTTCAGAAATCCCTTTCTGGAAACATCTACAGAGTGGCAAAAAAAAATGAAGGAAAACATAAACAGATGGGACTACATCAAATTAAAAAGCTTTTGTACAGCAAAAGAGACAACAGAAACAACTAAAAGATGCCCAACCGAATGGGAAAAAAATCTGCCCTCCACATGAGTGACAAGGGTTTAATAACGAAGATCCACAAGGAACTCGCACAACTAAACAAAAACAAAACAAAAAGCCCAATCAAAAAATGGGGAGAAGAACTAAAAAGACACTTCTCCAAAGAGGAAATACAAATGGTCAACAGGCACATGAAAAACTGCTCAACATCACTAGCAATAAGAGAAGTGCAAATCAAAACCACAATGAGATACCACCTTACACCAGTAAGAATGGTCCACATCCAAAGAACGGGCAACAAGAATTGCTGGCGAGGATGTGGAGAGAAAGGAACACTACTGTACTGCTGGTGGGAATGTAAACTAGTCCAACCATTATGGAAAGCTGTGTGGAGGACCCTGAAGTTAATGAAAATCGAACTACCATTTGACCATCCACCACTCTTTCGCAGTTCCACATTCAGCACAGTAAAGATGCTTATTGTCAGGGCATGGACATTTTCTCAGCATGGTGCTGAAGCAGAAGCTGTTTAATCAGTGGACCCTCTATTTGGTAGCAGAGACAATCTAGGGACCCTTTAAGAATAAAAATGCTCTTTTTTCTAATGCGCAGGAAAATAGTTTGATACAGACTATCAAACTACAGGAAGTTGTGTAATCCTTCCCGTACAGTGTTCCATGGTAATATAGGCACCTAAAATAAAATGAACAATAATATAGAAATAGCTTCTCAACTTAAGGTCCATGGATCAGCTGAACTCCTGAAATGATTTACTCTGAGTAGGTGTATGTGGGTGTGTGTGCGCATGCGCATGTTTTAGAGTTGATAGTTCATAAATTTGGTGCATACATTCTCAAAGACGTTCACAATTTCCCTGTTGATATAGAGAATTGAATTTAAATTTTACTATTTTATGTTTTTCATAAACTTTCTAAGGAAGGAAAAAACCTACCAGTTGCCACTGACCTCTCAAATGTGTCTCCATTTTAATTATTGGAGAAAATAATCTTGCACATTTCTGTGTGACTAGTTCCAGGGAACAGGCATAGATTGAAAAGGCAGGAGTCTATTGAAAAACCATTAATCAGTTGATGCTACAAATGGAAACTGGCAAAACCATGCATAATAATAAAATTCTCTCCTGCATAAGAAGAAGCCCAAGAAGTCTAACCATAACCTCTGCAGCTAAATCAACCCAGAACAGCCAGGACTTGGTCAACAGCTACAGCATAAATGTTTTTGCATATTTCCAACTGAAGACCACCCAGAGAAAATCACATCTGATGCACCTTTTCTAGTTCACCCACTGTCACACTTAAAACCTCCAAGCAAGTCAACCTAAAAACCTTTTGTTTTTCGGTATTGCACTTTTCACTTACCTGACTGCTTTTGATTCTTTCCCAGACACAAGTGATAGTAACAGATTCCCATACTTTAGCAAGCTGTGAATAAATTGCCTCTGCTTATTCTCATGTGAGTGGTTGTCCTGTATTTCTACTGTGTTGAGGTTTGAGAGGTTCCAGGAAAATTCCCTTCTGAAATCTTCCTTCTACCAGGACATCATGGAGCTGGAAGTAAAACTATTGTTTGTGCTTCAGGGGCAAGGGAATAGAAGAGGCATCTCTTAGAATTTAGTTCTTTATTTTTCCTGGAATAGCATTTTAAAAGTATGTTCTATTTTAGAGACAGAACCAGCTGTGCAAGTTGATGGCACAGAATTTTAGAATGATTTACAAATAACATAGAATAAATACCAGATAAATGACCATGTGGCCAGACTCCTAATACCAGAGGACTCTGAGTGAGGAGAGAGAGCCATTACCCTTTCAGGTCCTGGTGTTGCTGGGGCTCTCTGTTCTGTGTGTGCACTTTGCACTTCACTCCTGGGCTCGGTCTCTTTGTGCTTAACTAATCAGCCATGTCCCAACTCTCTCCCCTCATTTAGAGCCAATCATAAGAGACCCAGGAGAGCCCCTGGCTCAGGGCAAAACACAAAGGACCTCAACTTTAGTGTTTGTTCTACCTCCAATGAGATGATATGTATGCACCACAATAAATTGGGATTTAATTGCATTGTAAATGTTAACATTTAAAATATGTCACAATTTTTAGAGCCTTGTTTTTTAATTTCTTCATCTGATCATGGGTTGGGGCTTTAAAGATTCAAGTGTCCCAACTCCTCTCAACCTTTGGGAGGTGGCCTCCCTCACTGCCACATCTGTTCTAGTTGTTTTCTAGTAGTGTTTTTTCTGGAGAGAGGGGTGTAGAAGTTAGTGGAGATAGAATGCTAAGAGAGGCTGGGCTACACGTGCTTTGTTTCCCAGCTGTTAGCTGTTTTATGGCCACTGGTCCTGTGTCTATATATTGAATAAACAGATTCAAGAATCAAACCCAGCGCTAGGCTGAGAAGAGATGTGGGAAGAAATGACAATTTCTATGAAGTGATTCTCATCAGTGCTTCCCAGATCAGTAGCATCAGCAACTCAAGGGAAACTCATTCAAAATGCAAATTATCGGTTTCCACCTAAATCTCAAAATCAGAAAATTTTGAGGATGGGTTCTAGCAATCTGTGTTGTAACAAGCTCTCTAGGCAAGTCTGGTGCATACTAAAGTTTGAGACCACTGCTTTGATTAGAAGAGATATCCAATAGTTATAAGTCATTTCTCTCTGCCTGGAGTGACATTTTATATAAATGCATATGGTAGGTTTTTTTTAACCTCCTGACACCATATGCCAAAAATGGGAAGTGAGTAGAGATTTAGCTTCTCCAACTTTAATATATGCGCACATCACCAAGTTGCCCTGCTAAAATGAGGTTTCTGATCCAGTAGGATTCAGTTAGGGGCTTGAGAGCTGATGAAACTGGTCCTAGGAGCTACTTTGAGTAACAAGATCCTAGTAGACTGAAGACCCCCAGCCAAGTAACAACTGAGCTATGGATGACAAGGGGCTAGAGTTCAGGAAATAAAGGGGGAAGGACTAAAAGGGTATAGCAGGCCTAGAGCAATTCCTCCATGGGTATGATCACTTACCACTTAGTATGTGTATCCAGGGATCCCTGCAGTAATAAGGAAGCCAAGAAATAAGTCTCTTGAACTGCCAGGAAGCCTGAGAGGGATCAGAGAATTAACCTGAAATCCAGGATGATCACTGGTCCAAAAAAGATGACCTGAAGAGGAAATTTCTTATTAATTGTATTAATTTGTTAAATGTTTGTTCATCTTCTACTCTGTGTAACACCCAGTGACCTTGAGAAGCTGTGATCTGCTGAAAGGAGAGAAACCAAACTGTCAGTCCCTAACCCTTTAACTTGGGCTATTATTTTTTCAGTGCCTTTATCTCTGGGAAACACAATTAAAGGTCAGTGACACTAATATGAATGGAACCTCCAATCTTCCGGCCTTAGTGAAGCACTGCCATACTCTCTGAGAAACAAGGCAAGGTCTGATGAGGAAGAAGATGGTGCCAGTATAAACGTACTATCCACGGAGCCAGTATAAACTAGCTCAAAGCAGCCAGCAGGAAATGAGAGAAGGTCAAAGGGTATCAGACAACCATTTTAATTTCTAGGAAGAAGTTCAGCTAAGCTCTTTTGTTGGTGTGTGACCAACATATGGACTTGTGTCCTTACCTCCATCCTGAACCACATGAGCCCTGCCATTTCTCAGCTTAGTGTTAGCCCTCATGCTGGTTCTTTCCAGGTGTATATAAATGTCTTTGATTCATGCAGATGAAGTTGAAAGTGTTATTCATTCATTGAGGTCAAGATCTAATTGGTATTTGACATACCCTATAAAACAGTTTCAAAAGAATAATGTCTCACGAGTATTGTTTTGTTTTTTAAATGAATTTCAGATTAGAGAGGATAGAAGCAATTATTTTTAGCAATTTTCTGTATGCTCTTTTAGAAAACCAATTGATCATAATTCCCTTTCCTGAAGGTAAAATGACAGAATGAAACCTATTTACAGATTTTCCAGAAGTAAAGGTTGTTGATGTTGAATACTGAAGACCAGTATTCACAGAGCCTAAAATATTAACTCTCTGACCATAACCACCATTGATATAACAATTCTTTGTGCTGTTGCTCTTCAATAATAGTGGCTTCCAAGAAATTTTCCCAAGAAGGTGTCCAGAAGCTCACTTGTAATGGTGCACAAGCAAGTGATAGGGTAGAATAATCACTTCTTATTAACTCCTTATTACTCTCAGGCCAGGGCTAAGATTCCAACTCCACTCTGCTTGGAATGTACAACAAGAATCTCAAAGAGAACGCTTCTAGTTCATATGACTTAATCTCTGTTCACTTCATTTGAATTTGCTAATAAATCACAGTCTAAAATCACTCAGTTCTTAAAGTACTGTCCTTATATTCCAGATAGCAGCCATACCTCTAAAAGAGGGGTAGGTATGTATGTAAATGTTCGAAGACTGTATGTAGCCTCAAAACATATGATGGCCATCTCTGCCCAACATTCTCATGAGTATCTTAAACCTCTGGAAAAACATAGATGCACAAGTCTCCGCTTTCCCATTCAGACTATTTTTGCAAAGGGCGTATTACAGTTGTTCTGACAAAACAGCTTCAGACTTGCCAAAGAGAACAAATTACAGTAGGAATGGATGATAATTATTAGGAACTTATTTTTGGAATAAGAACCCTTCCTTAATAAAGGGCTATGTACTGCCCTCTGAAAGGAACAGAATTTTCCCCCAAGTGAAAAATTATACTTTTAACAGTTTTATGTACCTATCCTGTGAGGGTTAAATTAGGTCTAACATATGTTTCCAGAAAGTCAGATTCATACTGGGTTCAATCCATCGATTACAAGGAGCACTTAGAAAGCAAAGATAACTTATTTGAAGTTTCAGTTCTTTCTGTTTTTGAAGCAGAGTTTGATAGACTTGAAATATTCAAGTCTTTCTGTAAGATCTCCAGGTCTCAAATATTTTTAAGAGGACACAATTTAAAATAATTGACTACATGAAAAAACAAAAAAGCAAATTAAAAAAGCAGGCTAAGTATCTTCCAATATTGCATTCTGCAGAACCCTTGAAAGAATAAGAAATGTGGAATTGGGCAAAACTGACTTATTTTGACTTTCATCTTTTGTGGTTTTGCTCCCCAAAGAAGTTAAAATCAAAGACAAGAATGCCTTTTCACCCTAATTACAAAAACTGCATCATTTTATTTTAATTTTAAGAGCATTTTCACAGAGTTGATGTAAAGAAAATCCTAGGCAACACTAATATAAAAAGAAGCAAGTTCAAAAGAAGCAATCTATGACAAGCCTACATTCAGTCAGTGAATGCCAGCCATGGAGAGGAACTCTTCCTCTGCTTTTGTTTTCTGATACTGGAATGTAGAAGTTGGATTCTGTGTTTACTCCCTACCAGGAAAGGATTATGTAAATATTAATTGTTAGTTTTAAAAAGTGCATTTGTAGAGAAAGCAAAAGACAAAATGAATGTCTTTAAGCAAAATTCTAGCATTGCTCTTTTGTGCTCCATTATGCTTTCCCATTGCTGTCTTTATGATCATAGGCCACTTAAGATCGCCTTAAAATGTTGATTCCATTAAATTGAATATACTTTTCTGCTTTCTTTTTTCTTTTGAGGCGATTATATCCATATCTCGTTGAAGGCTCATTAAAAGGGGGAAAAAAGTAAAATGAGGTTCCAGTGTATAAATTTCTTTCTCCAGATTATCACTTACTTGGCATCTGGGATTAAAACTATGTTTACTTAAACCCCAGTGAAGCTGGTCCTTCTCATAAATTGATTGGTAAATAATGGATTTCTCTTGGTGTTTCTGTGGGTCATTCACTAAACATCAGCACCATCAGGAGCCACTGATCCCTTGGGAATAGGTTAGTTATATTGACTTTTTCAACTGAGAATATTAGCATGAGTGCAACATAGAGCCTATTGTCTCTGGGTGGTCTATTAAATTTAATACATCAGGTGTTCTTTTTTGTTTGTATAGATTTTAATTACTAAGTAAGTCTGGTAAATATATATATTATCACAAGTGATAAAATACATGCATTGCGATCTGCAGGTGTAACACACATAAAGCAAGATTAATAGTATCGTTTAAGCAATTAAACTGAAACCATCTATAAGAGGGAAAGAAAGTTTTATTGCTACCCTTAAGTATAACTTAAACTCTCACAAAACATTTTCAACTGTAATAAAATGTCAATTTTGGAAGTGACTTACTTGTAAGTAAGTCATTTCTTAGAATAAGTTTTTCTTTCTAGGAATGTAAAACTTCACTGAAATAATTTCTATTGCTAGCTCATTCCATAAAGAACTGCATTTTCCTTAACTTTTAAAACTCAATAAAGAAAGACCAAAATAGCACAAGAAATTTTGTGTGTGACAAATATAACTCCAGCTGGGATTAAAATGATTAAATTATTGGTAAGGTCATTGTTAGTCCCAAAGCATTCCATTAGCCATAGAATACCCATATACATCTTAAATAATTTTGAAAATTTGGCCTTGTTATCCCATAATTCAAAAAAAAAAAAAAAAAGACCCTGCATTTTACTTTAATGTGATATTTGTGCCTGTACAACTTACTAAGAGTCTTAAAAGAAACATGCTAAGCATCCAATAATAAATTTTTTCCCTTATGTGTTTCTGGGGTTTGTTCCACTTCCTGGATTATTTTTATGCTGCCACTTACAAGATTAATGCCTATACTTGCAATTTAACTATACCTTTGCTCCGTTAGTATGACAGGTGGCTTTATAGTGAGTCTTACAAGAGACTGGTAAATGCATAGAAGCCTAGCAAAGGTATAGAGCTCATTACAAAGAATTTGGTTCTCTATCTATCTATCTATCTATCTATCTATCTATCTATCATCCATCCATCCATCCATCTACTATCTAATCTAATCTATCTACCTACCTATCTATTCCTTATCCTGCAATTGTTTAGCAATGTACTTAAGCAAGGTGAAAATTTATAAAGCATCACATCAGAGATTATGCATTAAATATAAAAGTACTGAAGCCTTACATTCTGTGTAGTTTTGAAGATACATTTTATTCGATGTAGATTGCTAGGTATTTGCAACTCTTATTTCCTCATGGAGCTGCAGTGGAGTTTGTTGTGTGTTGTCACTGCAGAACCAATTTAGCAACTAAGTTTATGGAACCCTTATCAGCAGGAAGGTTTCAAGAGTAGTTTGAGCAATAACAGGACATTATATTATAATGATATACATATTCTTAGAGAATATATAGTTTTAAGTAGTCCACTTTTTTTTTTCTTTTTCGGGGGTGGGGAGGTGGGGAGTTTGGGAGTGTGGTGGTGGTCATATAGCTTGATCTGTGATGAAACCAAAGATATAATTGTCCAAAAGAAAATAAGAATTTGAGCTGTAAAGACTGGGGGAAAAGAACAAGGTTATGTAATCTCATCTGTATTGGGGATTAACCTTCATCAGTTTTGTACCTTTTTTGTTAATGCTATAATAGGACCATTGTCAACCTTCAAGTTATTTTGCTTTCATTAGAAGATAAGGAATGTGTACAGAAAATTGTCTCTCAGCCTCTTGTTCTGAGGCAACATCCTTCGGAATACAATGGTAGTAGTTACTAAGTTGCCTTTTTAAAGTAATGAAAGCTTTAAAATAACTTATCCTCAAGATATTTGAAGTATATATTGTGATGATTTTTTGTATGTATGTAGTGGTAAGATTCCCCCAACTAGTTAGTTAACAATTTGGTCACCTGACATTTATCTTTTCTTAATGTGACTCTTCAAATTCTATTTTTGGCAAATTTTAGTTGTACAACACAGTGTTAGTTACTGTGGTCACCATGGTGTACAATAATTCCTCATCCATTTTTTTTCATCAACAATTTTTTTGTCCAGTTGTGTCATTGGATAACTGAATAGCTATGTTCGACATGCTTTAGTCTTTTAAGAATGCAGATGTATCTGTAACATATATGTATTTATGTACCTATACATCCACATACATACTTTTGAAAATTCTTTAAACAGGAACCAAAAGTTGTCTAATGTCAGTATTTTTTTATTTGCCCATTCTCTGTTTCCCCTCATACTCTTTGCAAAGCCCGTTAATTCTTTGTAATTAAGAAAAGCAACCTATCTAATTTAGGGATATTTTGTACTTCTTATAATCGTAAATATTAGCATTTGTAATTTTTAAGAATTAGAAGTGGAGAAGTAATGGCCTTCTCAGCCACATAAATATAAGCATATTAGCAAAAAGATATTTTGTTTCAGCCATCCCTCTTGTTAGCCATGGAGTTAAAACTGAAAGATACAAATTATAAATAACATTTTTTAAATCTTAAATTTTTCCTGAAAAATTGAATGGCATCATTTCAGATGTAATTGGAAACTTAATTTAATAACACTGCTGATTAATTTGATAACATGCCTAAAAATACTTAGGTATTTGATGACACCGTTCCTAAATAAACTGATCCGTATGTGTGGTTAGGCACTATTTGCCACAGTTTTGATTCCTCCTGATACTCTCCTGAGGAAAGTAATTGAATTTTTTGAGTCTCACTTTAATCAAACCACAGATGATTATATTTTGCTTCTAATTTTGCAAAGAAGTAGTACCTTCTAAATTATAAAAAAAATTCTGTTTTGTAATATACAGTGGTATTAGAAATATGGAATTTTTAATTCTTTGCTCTCTGCCAGAATCACATAGAACTGTAGCTGAAGTTCCTAGAGAAAGATTGATTGTGTAAGGAGACTATAACTGTGACCTAAAATTAGAAATAAGTGGACAGTAACAAGTAAAGTGAGTAATTTTAATCTTCGCATAAGAATTAGATGGAAATTGCTCTAACATTTATTGAAAATCTGAAGTATTACTACTTATGCTATGCAGGTATATGAAAACCTTGTTTAGAATTTTTGTGTCTGTTCTATGGCATATGTGTTATCTCTTTCACTGACAAACTGTTTTTTGGAAAAACTCCTAGAATGATAACCTCTAATGAAAGTGTATCTATTCTTGTTAAAAATTGAGTGTCACTAAAATTAAAAATTGAATGTCAGATATTTCATTTGAAATAATCATCTCTTCTTGATTTAAATTTTTTTATCCTCATCCATTTTTTAAATAGAAATGAAATGTAAGAATGCAGTTGTCTAACCATAGTAATTTGTCCTATATTATAAATTTGTTATTTACAAAAGTTTAGTTAACAACAACAAAAAAAATCAAGTAGCGATCATGAAATTTTGGAAAATCATATTTTTCCAAATAATACATAGCCTCACATAGGAGACAACTATATCAGACTGTTATACATAGATTTCTGTCTTTTGTCACTTTAAGATGTATGATTTCTATTGAATCACAAAGATTTCTCTCCTTTTCAAATATTCTACTTATGCTTTATACATATATAAGAATGTTTAATAATTGTGACTTAAATATAAAATTCATTTGAAAGTTTAAAGCTTGGATTTTGTTATATATATTTTAATATATAACAAAACGTATCTGCTTAGTGTGATCAGTTTAAAAATTATCAGCTTTTTCCACACTTACAGGAGAAAATGATTCCTCTTTATACTAACTCAAAAGTACCATTTTCTGAATTTTGGTTTTCTTTCCTTGCAGACGGTGGGTCCGGCTGCTGTTTGGCCGAGAGTTCCCCCTGCAGGATCTCCTGGTGGTCTGGGATGCCTTGTTCGCAGATGGACTCAGTCTGAGCTTAGTGGATTATATTTTCATAGCCATGCTGCTCTATATCCGGGATGCTTGTAAGTATTAATGACCTTGCTGACAGTCAAGTAGGTGATGCTGATTTTTTGTGGCGTACTTTATCCTTTAAATTTACTTTATTTACTCTGACTTATACATACTACGCTTTTGTGGTAAGCAGTATGTTGAGATTTTAAAGGGATACCCTTAGCAACTCTTTTGTTAGTGAACCATGTACTTATAGGGAGATGTGCATGATTTTATTCTGAGAGAATTAAAATATTCTTCAGAACCATTTTTCTGAAGACTTTACTCCTGCTTTAATCCCCTCATTACACTCATTTGTGAAACGCACATATAAAAAGCCAGTATTTCAGATATGTTTAGAGCTCCACCTTCTGACAGGTAAGGAATATTCAAGAATATTTATTACGAGATTGGAACTGTTTTATGGAATCACAACTTGCCAATAAAAATTGAATACTATATTTAAAGATATTTTAACTTCTCAACTATAGAAAAATTTATTTCTCAATAGATTGCCAAATGGTAGACATATTCCCATCATCTCTACCTTAGGGTGCTTGCCATAGCCAGAAAGCTAGTGCCTGTATCTTTTGAATAATCCTCAGTTTAAAGAAAATATCAGAGCATGTTTTAAATTTCAAAATAACTCAAATTGTTTCCCTTCTTGGAAAAATAGTCACAGTTCACACAACAAGATTTGTAAGCTAGAATATAATTAGGAAAGACTGCACAAAGTAATGACTAAATAGGAAATAAAAAGCAATCATAAGAATAGGACTTTGTCAGAAGAACATAAACTATTTGGAGTCATTCATAATGTTGACTGTTAAATTGTTATGTAGTTCTCTTTATTTGTTCATTGAATACCAGTTGTGCCAGATGCTCTTGTTATGCCTCTAGTAACGCTAATAATATTCTTTAAAATTTTAGATTAGGCGCTCTTATTCCCCCCAAATTACTTAAATGAATGTGATAAGAGCACCATATTTTATCAAAAAAAATTTGTGGGTTTTTTCCTGTGCCTGTAAGGTCAAATAGTTTGGATTCTGACAGATAGTGAAAAGTCCCTTCTTCTAAGTCAGAACTAATCATATATGAACATGAAAATCATGAGAGGAAACATCTGGAAAGTGGGAAAGGCTGTTTGGGCAGATTTAATGGATAATCCATGTTAGCATAGTCAATACTAATCTCCCATTTCAAAGTTATGTGCTTTTTTTTAATGTAAGTAATAAAAGATAAAAGGAACCTGTTTCATTAGAGATTATAGATAATATTTTTATGAAATTTTCCAAAGCAGTTATCTATTGAAATGTATTCTGATTATCTGTAGTCTTAAACAATTGTTTGCTTGCAACTTTCGTACATTACAGCTATATTTTAATTTAATCATCCGCTCCCCTATACTAAGATCTACTTTGTTAAAATTGATTTCATAAAACAGCCAAATTTTTGGCAGCTGAAGCCCTTACACTTTTTTTATCCCTCCACTGAACGACTTTATAAAACATATGGACACATGTGGGAAAATGCAGGGAAAGTAAAGTTGTTTATTCATTTCTCCATTTAGTCCAGCTAATTTTGATTTTCTTGCTTTAATCCATCACAGTAGATGAGATCTCAAAAAAGGGGGGGGTAATTATTTATTAGGTGTGTAAAGCTCATGGTGCCTCTCCTCAAGAAGCTTACCAGCTATAAAGAATAAGATTGACATAATTAATTTCAAACTAACACATCAGGTGCTGTGATTGAGATACTATGAAAGTTTAAAGGAAAAGTGAGCTCCACGCTGAACCAACTGTGACTAGAAACAGTGGTGGCTATGCTGATACACTAGTAAGGGATTCTGCATTCCAGCAGAATTACTTGAACAAAGGCTTGAAAGTGAGATGTTTTAATGGCTGTGTATGTGTATTTCAGTTTCCACCAGTAGTTGTGTATTACTAGAGTCAAAAGATAGGAGAAACTATATCAGATTATAAGACTGAAAAGGTAAGCAAAAATGGAATGGTGATGAAAATCATTAACCTGTAGTCCACAGGGGTCACTGAAAGGTTCAAAGAGCATGGTCAGTGTTAGAGCATTCTTGCAGCCTATGATGGGTAGACTTGACGGGGACAAGACTAGAGCTAGGAAGCCACATAAGAGATTATGACCACAGTGGTAGGGGTGGCTAGGAGGGGGGTAGACAGAAGAGGTGGTGGGTTAGAGAAATACTCAGAGCTGAAGTCAGCATGTCTCGCTTGTTAAATATGATGGGTGCAACAGATCTGGAACTCTAAAATCATCCTCGACTTGGAGAGTTGAGTGTCTGTGTAATATGTATATTTAGACAGGAAATACAAGAATTTACAAGTTTTAGGAGTATAAACAATTGAATTTTGGCTGTGCTAATTTTGAGATACTTGAAAGAAACCATAGTCTGAAGATTAGAAAAATAAAGCTCAATGTCAAGGCAACAGATTGGAAATGGCTGAAAGGTGTGTGTTAAAACCATAACAGCGATGTGATCTTCTAAGAGTAGGGTGACCATGTAGCCAACTTGTTTGGGGCATCTCGGTTTACACGTGTTGTTCAAGAACTGTAATTATTAATACAACCCTCTTTTGATCTCAGAGGTATCCTGTCCTTATCATAATAGTAATTTAACTAGCCTACCTAAAGTGAGCACTTATAGTAAGAAAACTTGGGCAAAGGTAGAACTCTGTGTTTAATATCAGTGTTTGGAAGCACCAGAGAAAAGTACCCAAGGGAGAGTTTGCATTATTACTTCATAAAAACTGTATTATCTGAGCCAAGGGGAAGAGAATGACAATCGGGAGTCTTGAGATACAGTAACATAGGCTGGAAAGTCTACTTAACCTAGCCACTAGTCAAGCATCAGTCACCAGATACCAATGGATTTAGAGGAGAGGTGGGGCATTACGGGTTTAAGAGTAAATAACCAGAAGCTCTCTAACAGTAGTCTTTTCTACAGGTGGTTGTTTTATATATGCATTGCATTTTCAATTAAAAAGTTGACTAAATAAAAAAGAATGTGGAGATAGACTGTGTAGAGTAGCTTTAAGTGGGTCGACAGAAAGGAAGACAGTGTCTGTAGCTAGAAGTCAATGCTGTGGCACAGAAGTGGACTTGCCCTATAGCGCAAGACCAGGACATACTGTAGGCTGGGAGAAGTGACATGAGACTTTCTTCTCAATCCAGTCTAAGTTTTTCCCTCAGGGGTCAGCACTAGCTTTTCCCTGCTGGTCTATGGATGAGACCTATGAAGAGACCTTGTTTTCAAATTTATCCTTGTTTATTGCACGTTCTTCATACGCACTCCCACCTATCCCCAAGCAGTGATAGAATTTTTTCTGCCTCATTTCCCTACTGGATTCCAGCATCTACAGCTGGACCTAGTGCTGTTTCCTGGAAAACATTTTCAGAGTGGAATAATTGAAGAGTCGGGGCCTCTGAAGCAATAGAGCAAGTCTGGAGTCCTTTGGATACTGGAACATAAGTGAGAAACTGGTGGTTCTCCTGCAAAGAGGCAAGAGACACTGGGCAGATTTCAGAGATGGGTCATTTGAAAGACAGAGAAGGTGGAAAGTGGAGGAGCTCTGTGTCTGATTAAGGCAGAAATGAGGTTGTGAATGAGGCTGGGGGCTTGTGGGAAATGACCGGAAAGCATGGGAGCGATGTCAGACTAATGACTAAATGACTATATGGCAAGTTCTGCAAGCAGTGGGAGTGAGGTGCATCAGTGCAGATGTGGTGAGTTGCCTTATTGTTAAGGGAGTTCTGATGAACAAACAACTGGCAATGTCATGGATCATAGATACTGATGGTAAGGTGGAGAAAAGTGACTTCAAGGTCTTGGCAAAGGCGCCTAAAGAATACCTCCACCTGGGTCCTCAGGTACAGAAAAGTAGGTATGAAGACTGGAAATATAAATATATAATAAGTCATGACTAACTAAGTTGGCCTAAGACCTTGACTGCAGTTCTATCAAAGCCATGCTGTGCTACAAGTCCGGACTGTGGTGAACAATTTTCATCTGTGTAACCTGTCAGGTAAAGCATTTTGTATTAGTCAGTATTCTCCAGAGACATAGACACTAAGGAGATATATAGAAGACATGCATAGAGAATATTTAGGATGAGTAGTGGCTCACATGGTAATGGAGGCCAAGAAGTCCCACAGCCTGCTCTCTGATAACTGAAGAGCCAGGGAAACCAGTGGTGTAGTCAACCCAAGAACTGTGGACACCACAGGTGTGAATACCAGAGGGCAAAGACCCAAGGTCCAGGAGTTCCAGTGTCCAAGGGCAGGAGAAGAAATTGTATCCTAGCTTAAATAGGAGAGAAAATGGGTGCCTCTCTGGCCTTTTTGTTTTGGACCCTGCAGATGGATAATGCCATGGACATTGATGAAGTCATCTCTTTGTCAAGTTTACTAAAACAAACACTAATCTCTATCAAAATCACCCTCATAGGTGGTGGGTGACCCCCAGGGACTGAAATGATGTGAAATATATATAAATAAATTAATTAAAATAATATATATATATATATAAATCACCCTCATAGACTCTCCCAGAAGTGATGTTTTGCCACCTCTCTGGGCAGATGTTAGGCCAGTCGAATTGAAACATAAAACTAACTGTCATGTTTTTGACTGGTCTATGGTCAGACCCCCTAAATCATACCTAATTGCCAGGGTGACTCTCCCATTCTGCATCTCTACCCAGCAATAAGTGAGACTTTCTGTTGCCCTTTATCTTCACCAGCATTTGGTGGTGTCAGTACCTTAATTTTAACTGTTCTCGTATGTGTCACATTGTCTTTTAATACCTTATTTTTTTTTTGCCTGAAAGTAATTTTAATTTGCACAGTTATAGGAACAGTAATATGAAAAAAGAACTATTACCTTATTAAATTTCTACTCCATAGTCAAAAAAATAGTTGCTATTCTGGCCTTCTATAAAGAGAAGGAAATGGTCTTACCTCTTAACACCCCATCTTATCTTACCCTTCCATGCTATTGTCCCCAACCCACATGTTTCCACTGTTCTAGAAAGCAACACAGCAGATGGATTCAGGAACTCGAGGACATTTTTTCTGAGAAAAAGCCAGCAAAATTATATGCATCACTGGATTTTCATCCAGAAATGCATGTCCATCTGTTGCTACCAGACAGGAAAGGCAATAGTCTTGCCGGTTGACCAGAGCTAGTTCTTTCTGATGATTAAGAAATGGAGATGTGATCTTTGACTCAGCGACTACTTACTTCTCCAAGTTTTCTCTGCTGAGCTGTCACCCTACCTACATCATCGTCTGTTTCAGTTCACCTGCCCAGGGGCTGAGGAGAAGTGTCATTAAAGAAGTGATTATGGATATTAGAGATGAGATGTTATATGGAACTCTTGTGTTTACTTCCATTGCTCCTGAAACCCCATTAAAATAGCATAAACCCACAGGACACAGAGAATTAGGAAGCTTGCAACAATTTTGGGAGCAGGAAAACAGATGGGTGAGTGATAACTGACTTATCAGATCCAAGAAAGCTAAATACAAAATCAATAATGGGGAAAGCCAAGAAATAATCCATAAAATTCCTAAAAGTGTAAAAATTGGCAGTGCTCAGTACTGCTGAAAATTGGTAGAGAGAGGGAAAGAGTTAAAACTAAAAACTGAGACTAGTTGAAGTCTTTTTAAGAAGCTATTATATACACATCTCTAGCTCTTCCCCTGGTGGTTTTCCTCTGGAGACAGTAAAATAGAGGGTGCTGGGACTGAGGTTGAGGAAAATTCAGTGAGTATTGAACCTATCCATTTTTACCATCTCAACCCCCAGGACACTGAAGCCTCCCTCCAGACAGAAGTTGGGGAGAATCTTCTCTGAATGAGCTAATTGACTCAAAAGAAAAGCCGTAAAAAGCCAGATTTGGGGATTGCCTAACAAGTGACCTGTGTAAACCCCAGAGTTAGTAATCCCACCCAACTCTGACCACACCACTATATTCAAACATGTCAGGAAAACATCAAACTCAAAGTAAAAATCTAAACAACCTGGAAAAAGAAGCTTATAGCACACAGAGATCATGCAGGAAGGAGCAGTGTTCTTGGAGAGCTGAGAAAATACCTGATTGAAAGCAGAAAGGATAACTGAAAATTGAAATATTACTAAAATGTGATGGTGGAAAATTGAAAAAGAATCCCAGAAAGTAGCATCTAAGATAGAAAGAAAATTAGAGGATCATGCATAAGATCAAACAAATGTATGTCTTTAGAACAAAAGATGTGAAGAAAAGGGAAGAATAGTAATTGAGAACAGGAGAGGGGAGGGTGAAAGGAAAGGAAGAAAAGGAGAACTATCAAAAAGTAAAAGTGAGAAACATCTTCAAAAAACAAAAAGAAATTTCCAGTCAACAGAAAACCCTAAGTTTCTGCATTGAAAGGGCCCATTATATGTGAAAAGAGGCAACCAACATAAATTATCAGAATTCGCAGAAGATTGCAGGGAAGAGAAAATACAATATTGTAGGGAAGAGGAGGTCAGATAGAGGAGGTAGAATAAGAATGGTTGGAGACTTTTCAACTGAGAGCTAGAAAATTCTGGAACAATGCTGCCAACATTCTGAAGGGAAAGTATCTTCCAAACACAGAAAATGCATAGCTTATGTGTAAAACACAGGAGAATATGCTTTTAGAAGATGTGTGCCACCAAAACAAAGAAATAGAGCAAGAAAGACTAATTCCGGGAAACCAGATACAACACAAGCTGACAGACATCCCCTAATGGAGGGTAGGCTGGAAACCTTGTGAGAAATTTACTAAAATAAATATTTACTTTTTGAGAAAATACTGAAGTTCCTTTAATATATTGAGAGGAGATTTATATGACTAGGAGAGCATGTGGAATTAAATACACAGACAACTGAGTAAAACAAAGCTGTGTTGCAAAACTATCTTGAAAAACAGCACATCACAAATGTTAGGAATAGATGCTGCTGGACAGGAAAGGCTTAGTTAGGTGATGTGCTGTGCTGCCCTCTGTTACCACATTTAGCTGGCTATAAAAATCACAGCTCTAAATATTGATCTAACCAAAGTTATGTTTTAATGGCCCAGGGTGAAGAGAAAGACAAGGGAATTATATGAGAAAGACAAGGGAATTATATAGAAGTTGGTGTGGAGTGGTTGGGTTTCAAGGGGCAAGGATGAAGTGAAGCTTTGTCTTGAATAGGAAGTCAACAGATACTGTTAAAATAAAACTAATATTTGCATGGTTTGTTTGCTTTTACAATACGGAATTTAAAATCAGCTAAAGGAAAACAAATGTCTCTGAGGAAAAGAGGGCAGTAGTGAAGACAAGGCACTAAAGACAGCAAGACCTGGTTTCATAACCTGATTTCCCTTTATGTACATTGTAACTTCTATAAAAATAAGAACTGTGTTTAAAACCTCCACAGTGATATAATTAAAGGTTCCTGTCTTCTTTAAGCAATCTTGTCTTAATAAATTTGTCCAATTTTTTTATTGATAATTTCTTGTCTGCCTTTGCTTTTCTTTAGCCTCCCATAAGTACCCACTTCCCAAGTTCCATCACATGCAGAAGAAACCTGTCCATTTTCCTAGCACATTCTGCTGTCTGTCCCTCTACCCCTTCCTTCCTTTGGGTGTCATCTTCTCTCTCTAATGTTACCTGGAACTTTCCCTAGACCCCTGCCGCTTGTCTTGTCTTTCCTCTCGAGGATTTCCATATGGGTGTTACCTCTTTCTGAACCATGAATTTGATCCCAATACTTTCACTCTTTAGCAAGTATGACCATACAAAGTGAAACCTAAACTCGATTCATATAACAGCAAGCCCTCCACATACTCTGCTCCCCCCATGTCTCTGTTCTCCTCAGCAGCCACACCGCTAGGCTCACACAGTGTTCTGCCTGCACCACATACTGACCACCTGCCATTTGTGTGGTCTTAGTCCCCAGTGTGGGCCACCATGGCCCACTCTCACCTGCATGCAGTTAGCTTTGTGCTTCTTTTCCACTGGAACATGAAGAGAAAAATGGAGATGGTGCCTTATTTCTTGTCTTTAGGACTTAACTGAGTATTCGGAGCAAAGTGGATACTTAATGTTTCTTGACACACAAAGTCTGACAAAAAGACAGGGCTTCTTAAATGCCTTCTGTGCTTCAATCATTTCTGTGTTTCTAACTTACACCTTAGTCATCAACCTGCATCAAAGCAGTCACATCTTCTGCTTACCTGTTCTGATTTCTCTGTTTTGTGTTTGCTACTACTGGGAGAAACCATTTTAGCCACTGCCTTAGACTCGCTCCAAAACAATTTGTGGGACCAGGCTCTGACCAGGCTCTCAGCACTGTGTTGTTTGGGGTAATTCTGTTGAGCAAGAAATGAGCAGTAAACACACTGCTTTGCCTGTGTTCCACCCACCCAGAAACCCTGCGTTTTATTGCTATAGAGGTAAATCTGAATTCTTACTTTGTCACATCCTTTCTATTTTGTTTATGTGGTCCTCTTTTGCCTGCTCTAAATTGGTCATAGTTATTCACAAGGACTTAGTACTAAGCTTATGTTGTTGCAAATTGAAAATGTTCTAAAAGTACAATTTTCTGTTAATTATAGATGGTATTTTCTGAAGGCAGGGTGCTATAGGGGAAAATTTTTAAATTCTACCTATCTTAGGTTGTCAACTGGGATTTTTTATCAAGACAGATTAACAGAAAAATCAGCATGTTTATTAGCATGTATACCTCATGTACACATGGGAAAAACTAGGCAATAATGAGCCACTCTCAGAGAGATGACTTTAGAATTCAGGATGAAATACCATCTTAATAGAGAAAGGGGAGAGGGATGGCCTCTTAGGGGAGACTAAGTGATTTTTAGGAAAGATGAATAGATGGGAGGTGTGATAGTTTGTGACAAAATGTCTAGGGGTATTGATGATGATTGCATTCCTTTTGGAGGATTTATCTTTCTTTGATGAGAGGAGTTCAGAGAAAGTCTCTTCCTGCCTTTGTTGTTTTTCAGGTACATTCAACTCAAAATAGCCAATATATCAAAGCAGCATATTTTGGGCTGCCGTGTTCCACTAGCCTTCAGAACTCAGGCTCGCTAGCCCTCGTTATTTTCCTGGTGCCAGTGCCTAGCACAGTCACTGTGTGTCCCAGATTTAGTAGATGCTCGGGGAATGTTGATTACATTCAGTGACTAGTTGGAAAGGAAGGGAAAAAGCAAGTAAGGATGTTAGCGCTTTCATTCTGCAAGTAAATGTTAATGCTCTTTGACTTACCCTATATATTTTATGACTTCTGATCACTTCAAACATTCTGTCAAGTTTTCATAACATAGAACTGTTGCTCCAGTCCCTCCAGATAAATATCTGTTTCTATAAAGCAGTTTTGGAGGCTGGGTTATGCCAAACTTCTCAGTTGCTTAAGACTTCTTCACAAGATTAATTCACTTTACTGTTTACAGCGACTCTTCAAATCCATTCTGTCATTTGAGTTTCAAAACAGTGACCTTTCAAAACAAAGTCACATTAGAGCATAAGACCCTGTTGCTAGATTTCTCATTGTCATGTCTTGCTCTGCACCAAATTACTATGTCATTTGGACAGGGGACTTACCCTTTCCAAGTGCCGGTTGTCTCATCTGTAAAACAGGGACAACAATTATACTCTTACAGTAAATTAAATTAGGTAATGCCGGTAATGCTGTTAGCATGGGGTTCGATCTTAGAAATTCAGTAATTCTTTGTCATCTCAGTGGTAACAGTGGTCAGAGCTGTTCATTGTTACACAGCTGTCCTGTATTGGGTTTTCTTCGGGGTCAAGATTGTTTTCTGTTTCTCTCCATAGACCCTCTAACTTAGGGCCTGTCATGGATTTTACAGATAATTGTAAAATTGAGTGAGCCAGGCACATAATTTCTTTTTTAAGTCAGAAAGTTATTTTCCAAATGACTAAACTTAAGCAGAGAATTTACCTACAACAGGTTTTGAGCAGCTGCTATAATCAGTTACAGAGATTATGTCATTTAATATTCAGCCAACCTTATGAAACGCTGCTATGGTGCCCCGAGAGTGAAACCCGTATCTTTGGATATGGAGTCCAGAACCATTTCCACAAAATGGTTTCCTCAAAATCATTTCTACATCTCTCTTACAAAATATACATGGATTCTTCTTGGATCAGTTACTAATAGTCATTTTGGAATTTGAGAAAATAACTTTTAAGTTATAGAATAAATTGGTCAGGTTTTATTGTTAGATTTCTTTTAAAAATGCTGTAGATGAAAGCATGATACTGTTCGCAGTGTCCTAAGCTTTTAGAATTCAAGAGAATAAAGGACAACAGGTAACTGAATGTGAACATGACAAAATGGACAAATAAGAAAAGAAGAGTACGAACAGATATAGAAAGGGTAGGGTAAGTGAGTGCTTTACAAATGAAAGCAGATGTATGAAATTACAAGCTGTCAGATCAGCAACGGAAATGAAGATGATAAAGTGGTTCCTCGCATAGATTATAATTATTCATTTTGCCCAGTCCTGTCTTCTTTCCCCATAATGTTCCCGAGAAGGAGGAGGGGGATGGGGAAGCTACAGTACCAAACAGTTTCCAACAGAAGAAAACAACTCTAAGGATCGAGGGTATTCCTAATCACAGACAGTTGTTTATGATTTGCATTGTTGCTTTTGAATTACAGTTGTGTTCCTACTGCGTAGTACCCAACTAACTATTCTGATGAGTAGAAATAATTCTGTGGCAATCCAGGAAATTGGACCATGAAGTTTCTACGTCAGCGTGGCTTACACACAGGTGTCCTGGGTGGCCCAACTGTGATGGCCATGGCAGATGGATTGCCTGAAAATGTAGTTTATATGAACCTGCCTGAAAAGATGTGCCTTATAATGTCACCCAGAATGTGGATGATTTCAAAAAGAATTCAGTGACACTCTAAGGAACAGTGATTTTGAAATTGTTCCTCTAAGGATACTGTGTCTATATTCTCCCCCTTTTCTGTTTACCTTTAGCAAAAGAAGTAATTGGGAAAAACTTATTTTCTCTAATTTTGAATATTTATAGGTAAATAAAGAATAAAGACAACATGTACATTATGAAACAACAATCAGGATAAATATTATTGTATGAGAATTTTAAACCATTTCGTCATATAAGATTTTTACTACTAATTTTTAAGCAGCAAAACTTGAGACATTTAAACACAACCGTACAAATGGCAATAAATATGCAGGCTTCTAAGCGTTTATTTATATTACAAATGCACACACAGTTAACTATATCTGAGCTTCTTCCTTTCAACACCCCTGCAGATAAGTGCTAGTATATTAGACTGTAGTTAACAGTGCAGTATGATTCAAGGGCCAATTGGGTAAAAGTCCCTTCTCTATTTCCTTGTACCAAATCAGTTATTGGTTTGCTTTCTTTGAATCTAAGTTATTTATTTTTTTATTCTGTAATGCAAATGTCTTAAATGTTATTGCTTCTGAATTCTTTTTTCCTGAATTTCCCCCCCTCTTATCTAGTGATTTCTAGTAACTACCAGACCTGTCTTGGCCTTCTGATGCATTACCCAATCATTGGGGACGTACATTCGCTGATTCTTAAGGCTCTCTTCCTTCGAGATCCAAAGGTAAGCTTAACAACTAGGTTGTACATAGTTGGTTGGAAATTGTCTTTCTCTGTATGACTCCAAGAGTTCCTCTTGTGAGATGTCTAATGGCACTTGAATTACCTCAATTGGCCTAGAATTGTAGACCAAACCCCACTTACCTTATTGACTGGCAACTCAGCAGGCAAATTAAATAGACACAGTCTTAAGAACCTAGAGCATGCAACTCTGGCTCCTGAAAAGGTTCTTCTGTCCTCCTGCCTTCCTCATAACTCAGGGAAATAGTTGAGCAACTGTTCCTTAGAGCCACACATCATTGTCATTGCTGCCTCTCAGAGGGGCCAACTCCACCAAGTAGAGTCTCAGGAACCATGACTTCAGAACTATGAAAAGGTGCAGTTTTGTAAGAGTTTATGGTGCAGTGCAACACTCAAGTATTTAGTTTTGTGACTCTGTTTCTTAGAAGTGAAGAATAACCTAATAAAGAATGAAACATACTCTAATGCTGATTTCTCTCTTTGAACTTAAAGCAATTCACCAAAATTTTTTTTACACTTCAGAGAAAAAGTGTGCTCTTTTACAACTAATGTTGTATTTCTTGAAAATAAGAACATTTAATGATCTAAAAAAATCTGTGAATCCTTGATGCTTTTGAGCCAAACAAAAATATTGGATGAAATTTAACAGTGAAAGCTTCAAACACGGGGAGGGGAGTGCCAGGCACTGGGTGGTAATCCCAGCCTTTGGCTCTTTGGCAGAACTCCCAACAGTCATGTTGGCAGTTGTCGAACTGTCTTTGAGTCAGTCTGTCTGTGGATTCCATTGCCAAAGCTCTGTTTGATCGACTTGGGCCTCCAAGTTCAACGTATATTTTGATTCTAAAGGGTTTCTGCCCTTCCCTTGCTTGTTGACTTCACATTCAAGTATATCCTCTCTTTATTCTTTGATTGGTTTAAAAGAATTTATTTCCTTGTGCCTCTATCCATTTTCTGAATAAATATGAAAAGTTACAGCATTTTTCTTGTACAATGTAATTTCATTAAAAAGTAAATATGTCATTTATCAACTACATAAAGAAATACAGGAGTCTGACTATGAAAAAGCAAAAGTCCCATATTCTTTGTTTAGCTGTTTTTGTAAGTTGCATAAGTTTTTTTTAATAAAATGTAACAAAGATTATGAAAGATCTATAAAAAGAGTAAAGACTGAGGTTGCTGGTAGATAAGGTATATGACTTTTGACCTACAAACTTACAGTAAATTCTATCAGCTCAGGCTTAGAAATTTACTTGAGTGGAGAGTGTACAGAGTAAAGTTGCAAAAACAGCAATTTGAATTCTCTGCTTGTGTGATTTAATTGAAAGAAGAATGAACATATTCTCTGAACTTATTGATCGTGATCATTTTTCCCCAGATAAATATGGTTGATCATCTGTGAATCATTTACTCTTCTAGCTGAAGAATTCTGTATACTAAATGCATCAGTGTTATTAGGGGAATCTGAGACTTTGATATCATTTTTTTTTAATCTCAGTCAGGTAGTATACATAATATAAGAGTGTAGTGAAGCCAGTTCTAAAAGCTTTAAAAATTATATGTAGCCTGAAGTTTTTTAGGAGGAAAAAAACTAATAGCATAGATATCTGAACAAAGGATTCCCATATTTATATTCAGGGCCTTATGAAGTATAAAAATATGATTATAATAATGATCCAACATGTGGGACCTTAAACATCTCTTATTTGGAAACGAAAGAGGGAGTTATATTTAAATGTCTCTTTAGAAAAAGTTCATGGAAACCTGATATAAGTAAGAAAAATAAAGAAAACTCTAATTGTATTAAATAATTTCAAATGATTAACCCAGCAAGGTGATCATTTTAGTTAAGTGTATGTAACAGCTGACCCATTAGCATTATTTAGTACATGTCAGTGATAACTAATGTCACTTGGAACCTCTGCTCATTGCAGATTTGCACAGTGTAGTGTCTTAAAAGGAGCCTGAGTTAGACATGGGAACACTCAGTCATATCTTGACTCTGCTACCAACCATACTTACGGTTTTGGTAAATGCATGCTTGCTGTATCTTGGTCTTCTCTTGAGTGGCTGGATTAAATTGTCTTTAAAGACCCACCAGAACATCTTCTGTCCATAAAGAAGTTCATATGATGTCTAATGATCTCAAGATCTAATCCAGTATTACAAAAGATGAGTGAAAATATACAACAAATATATATATATAGTAGAAATCCACAAGTGAACAGAATTTTCCATATCATTAGTGTCAGTTACTATAAAGACATAAGGAAGACATTTACCTGGAGCAGAGAGAGAGAGAGAGAGAGAGAGAAAAGAAATGATAATATTGTTACCTCACCCACATCCTTCAAAATTCCTGACATCAGAGTGGTTTAAATGTTTTCTATTTCTTGCAACAATATAGTGCTTTTAATTTATATATATATATATAATGAGATATCAGTGTTATATGATTCAAATAGATCACTGTCAGTAATCAGACATACAGATCTCTATGAGTTGGACTGGTAGAAAGATGAGATTTGAAGCATGAAAGTATCTTGCCTGCATGGAAGCTTCATGAGGCCATAGTAATGAGTACTGTTGATACCCCCTCTCACCCCCAAGTTCATTATTAGCCTTCAGTAAAACACTTTGTCCTGCTGTCACTAGATCCCATGGAGAATCTTTGCTCAGGTAAGAATAGACTTTGCAAGTAGACTTTTGACACTGCACTCTAATAACTAATTATTTTGTTTCAGATCTAGGTTTTACCAAGAAAAGATTTTTCATATGAACAGACTAAAATAATGGGCCTGTAAGTTGTAATAGTAGGATCATATTCCACAGGAAATTTGATGTGCTTCATTTGGTCCTCACAATTAGATATGAGGGGGGCAGGACAGATTACCATTCCTCACTCATAACAACAGAGAAACTGTATGTGGCTTTCCCAAGGCCACAAAGCTTATAAGCTTCCAAGCTAGCTAGAGTGACTTCATGTCCCTTGTAGCTACTCATTCCCTCCTTTGATTCCCAGCATTCATTCTTCCTTCTTCCTTCTCCAGGTGGCCATGGCAGGCTTAGGTAGAACATGTTTTCCTGTTTGAGTACCTCAGTACTGTACATTCTAGCTATTCGCTTGTGTATTTTTTGGGGGGTGGGGGGGCGGGACTAGGTATCGCTATTTTTGCCTGTGGAACTGCAGGCTCACGTTGCCCAGGGTACCACAGATTCAAGCAATCCGCAGCCTCAGCCTCCCAGGTAGCTGGACTTACAGGCACGCGCCACCACACCCAGCTGTATTTTTTTGAAAGCTACCACGATCCCTGGCCCCGGCTGCAGCTTCCTAGGCTGCCAGTTACTGGCATGTGTCACCATGCCCGTCCCTATTCGCTTGTGTATTTTATCAGGATTTCCTTCTTATGATCCTGATTACTTTTTAGCAATTTGATTTGCTTTGAATCCCACTCAAATGCTAAGCCTCTCTGTGGTGCCTTACTGGCGCTAATCTAGGTAGATCTTACTGTTTCTGGAACCCATATCCACATTCCACTGGTGCCACAGCCATAGTATATTTGTCAGTAGCTATTTTCATCAATTTGGTAAATAACCCTGCAAACTTGAACGTAAGGAGCCTCTAGTTCTTTAACTTGCTGTTTCCGAATTACTTAAAAGCCTGTTACCTCCTTCAAATATTACAAAACATGGAAGACAAAGAATCTAGTTAGTCTACTCCACTTAGGTTGTCAGAATTTCAGAAGTGCAAAGAATCTAGAGTAGCTAATCTGGGTTTTCCTTCTGTAGATGAACAAACTGAGGGTCAAGTTTCAGCACTTAGGTTGGGAATGGCAAAGCCAGCAGATGGACCCAGGTCTTCCAGTAGCCTTTCCACATAAGAGATATCACTGAATTTGTATCTAAAACATTGGTATTCTAACTACTAATATTCTTGTAAAAAATTCCATCTATATTAAACACTTGTTTGCTGTAATAAGTGAGCTCTTCACAAATGTAAGTGGTCTAAGAAGTATTTGAAAAGTTTTAAAGTGTATGTTGTATAAAAAGACTAGATGTCAGATAACCTCTATAGTGCATCCTGTACACTATTTTTCACAATTATGACTTCTGTACTTAAATCTTCAGCCCACAATCCTCATTCTCTTTTTCTTGTCTTTATCATATTAGAACTACCAAGAAAATTTCCAGAAACTATCCACTAAATGAAGTAGCGGGATAGAAGGACAGTCAGAAAAATATGAAGTGATTAAAAAACATTGTTCTAACTAGTTGTTCAAATTCAAAAAAAAATTTTAAAACCCAATTAGAAACAAAAGTCATAGAAAATGTGAACATATTGTGTTCCTTAAATAACCAGATGTTCACTCCTTCCTGAAGGCAGTAAGGGCTAGGAATAAAAGGTTTAAAACTATTGTTTTAAGTTAACTGTGAATTTTGCAAATCTGTTTTTACCCTTTAGCAAATAAAATTCTAATACAGAAACATAAGCAAAGTAATTTTCATTTTTCGGTTCTCTCTTGTTTGTGTTGTGTGTTGAAGTGTTAACCTTATCACAAAGACTTATTACCAATGAAATACAGTACATGGATTAACATTTTAGATTATGCAGTAAGAATTTGACAACTACCATTTGTTTTGGAGACTAGAATATTCAAAAAACTATTTCTGGTAAGTGTGTAAGCAAACCTTTTAGCAGTGACTGTTGTTGTTTATGGAAGAAAATTGCTAGAAATAAGACCATTTAATTTCATAGCCATTCTTGTACAGAAAGACACACTATAAAAATATAGTGTTCATTGTTCTTATGCCTGGCCAATTCTGATTTGGCTTTTGTTTGGGATTATAGTAAATGTTGCCTTTTTAAATTATAAATGTCTAGAAATCAGATCTTATGCAGGTAATATATTTTCACTCTGAATTCAGAAAACACCACTGCACGTGTAACTTTTTAAAAATGTCAGATGGTTTTGGTAAAATGTCATATATCAGCATTGAAAAGTAGTGAACGGATGCAAGCCTACGACCAGTCAGTGATGCTAGAAATGCTCCATTGTGGGAATGCCACTGTCATTTTTTCCCTCAGAGCAGTAATGAACCTAAAAACCACACGTGCCGACTCTTTGAGGATGATACACAATATCCATTTATTTGGTTTTCACGATGCTCCCATCAGAGATTCTATTCAGGTTTTCTAGTATGTCCCCCCTGGGATTTTCTGCTACAGAAAGAATGCTTATATTACTTCTGTCGTCTTCTTCCTTTTTTTTTTTCCCCTAAAAAAGCTGGAACATTTCTCTGAAAACTACTATTCTTTGAGAATCATCTGTGTTTGTGACAAAACAAAAGGTGATTTTTTTTCCCTTTGTTTCCAAGCTATGTGACTATATGATTCTCTTCTCAAAGGAGCTCCTCACTTGAAAAAAACCCATCCATTCACTCACTCTGCACTGTCACATGGGTCTAGCCAGTCGGGTCCTGACGAAACCCTTTCTGTCATGTGTATTGCTTTAACTTATGAAAAACAATCTGGTCTAATGATGCACACTGGAAACATATAATGCTATAATGCAGTGGTCCCTCAATAAAAATTCATTTCAAATATATTTAAAAAGAAAACAGTCTGCCTTTTATCCATGTCAGTCTCAGTCATTTATTGTTCATTGATGTCAACTCACACCCCAAGGTGTAGTGAGGCACCTGCCACAATGAGAGCACCACCAAGGCACAGCCTGCTGCTGCAGCCTCCACCACGCAGGGCAGCTTGGGAGCCAGGCACCACCTCCGTCACCCCCTGCCACCATTAACTGCAGTCCGTGCCTTTTCTCAAGCTTAGAAGGAAGAAACTGGACCGTATCATCTAAGAATTTTTCTGAGTCCATTTTATTGGCAAAGTTCACTTCAATTCAACAGATACAATTTTTTTCACTACCAACGGTGCGCAGGGCCTGAGAGTTGGACCCATGTGATGAGGCACCATCCTTTGTAGATCTAAGCAGCTGAGGGGAAAAGTGAGAGACAGTATTGCAGGAAGAGAAGCTAATTCAGACTTACAAGGTTAGAAAGGCTTCCAGTTGGAAGAGGCATCCTGGCGGGCTTCGGAGAATGCTCTTAGGTGATATTATTCCTTCTTAAGAAAACAGCAAAGCAAAGCAATTGCTGAAGCAAGTAGCCGGGCTGAGCCCAGCAGAGTTTTTTATCCACAGATTCTGTAACTCTTCTGGGACCTAAAGAATGACAGTTGTCCCCTGTCAATACTTCATTATTACATATACGAATTTCTAAGAATGTCTAAATATGTAGTGTCTTTGATAGAATTTTATTCAATAATGACCTGTATAATGTTCCAACTGTGTGCTATTTTCTTTTTCATAGTTTAATGTATTTTTGATATTTTATTTATTTTTAGTTTTCTTATTGTTTTCTTACATAGCTCGTATTTGTAGGCATGTGTAATTTTCCGCTTAAATATTTTGTGTCTAAGTGAATAGGCTATGGAACAGGGTGGCCATGACTGCATGTTTTAGAGCAAAAAATTTCTTCACTGAAACACATCTGAACCAGTTAAAGTGAAGAATTTATTCCCCTCAAATAACTAGAAACTAGACTCCATCTTTAATTCTGTCCTCATTAACAATAAACAAAATCTACAAACCTGCTTTTTGTTAGATTTCTTTTGAGTAAGGAAAATCTAGACTTTTAGGGGAGGAATATTTCTTTTAAATAGATTATGTGAACTTCTTTTAAAGCTATTAATCTTAATACATGTGTGTTTAGCAAGTCATGCGAGGCCCCCAAACATAATAGTATTTTGATACTTGTGGTAAAACAAAGTCACACTGATCTGCTCTTTTATGCTCTTTACCCTCTGCTATATCAGTGTTATTGAACTTAAAGCACTGGGAAATGTAGTTGAGCTACCTGCCCACGAAAAAGAAAATACAGGTTTCATGATTTATGAATGGAAATGTTTATGGCTCTTTACCTTTTAGGCTCGTAGAAAGGGCCCTCTCTTAAGGGCAGAGCTAAAATCAGTGTGAAGCTTGTGACCTTAAATCTCGCAAGCTGAGAAGTCTGATGTTTGTCAACATTTTGTCAGAAAAACCTGCCATCTCTCAGAGTCCCAAAACTGAACTCAAAAGGCTGCTATGTACAGCCTGTGTATCCCTTTCTCAGTCTGCTCTGAAATCTAGAACAGCTCCAAGACATGTCCTCTGGCCCCCATGACTACCCCATCACTGCCTATGGCAGACTCAGAAAGGAGGCCACATCATTGTCAGGTTACTTAGAGTAAGGGGGTAAGAAACAAACAAACAGGTTCTTGAACTGCATGTGACCATCAGGTTGTAGAACTGTGGAAATCCAATTAGAATCACAGCGCTTTGGAGAGCCTGGCCTTAGAGGGATGAGATGGGAAGGCATGTTTAATGAAACCAAACTCCGAGAGCCCGGCACACCTACTTCACAGTAAAGAGGGACTTAGTGTAGTCCTAGAAAACCCACGCTGTCCTTTAACCTCTGACCCAGCCTCTCTCCTACTGCCTCTGCCATGTTCCTCTTGGACTGCTTTTCTCTGCTTCTTTATCGGGCTCTTTTTGACTGATACCTTCTTGCCCTTAATACATATTGAGCATATAAAGGCTGTAGCCAGTTCTTGCTAGACTGGAGCCAGGCTGTGCACACTCCTGCTTAGAGGCACTTTGCGTGAATGTGCAGCCTCACTCTCCCACAGTTCCTGCATGTACCTCAGAGTTACTCCTAGTCATTAATAAACTTGGCTTCTGAAAAAGAAAATTGGAAATAACTGGCCCTCCCCTCACACACATTTTTAGGACTACTGACACCATCATCTTTTTACTGCAGGATTACCTTCAGTAAATCAGAATTTCAGCTTCAGAATGTTTTTTTCTACACGCTGCCATTCTTAGCTTTTATTGACAGCCCCTTCACATCTAGCTATCTCTTGTAGTGTTTACTGAAAAGGTGTTGAGGAGATATGAGTTGATGAGGCTGAGAGCAGTAAGATGTTTCACAAAATTGTCAGCCTGATGTCTGACCATCATTATGTTAGAAGTTGGGGCTGTTAGTGATTTGATTCTTTCTGGCCTTTTCTTGAGATTCCTATTGTAGTATAAGTGCCTTATTCATCGCTTCTATCTTTCTATAATAACAGCAATACAAATAGAGAGTATTTCAAATTTATTCCACTTAACATAAATGGTGTATGGTGCTTACATGGTTTGTGCTGCCTTTGGGGAGCTGCGCCAAGTGGGAAAATTTGAAGAAGGCAGAAGGATGTCAGGAATAATTGGAATTGTTTTCATAAACCCTAGAAAGACTTAAGCCCTTTCCCTCATCTTTCCAGCCAGTATCTGGAGCAATCCTGCCAGATTTTCTCATAAAGGTTCTAATTGAATGTATCTATTATATATTCCACTTATGAGAGAACCTGCTGACAAGAATGTCAGCTATTAATTTGAGATCAACTACTTAATTTACTTAATTGATAACATCTCACTCGAGCTCTCTTATTTGAACTTTCTTGCATTTGAGACATACATAGGAAATAGTATTTGAAATTGCGCTGAACAAAAACTAAAATTTCAGTGTATATTTAGGACTTACTCATGCAAAAGAAATTGACTTCTGATTAAACAAGAGAGGGGAAGTTTTATGATCAAAGAGATAACAAACGGTACCATAAAAGACTTCACTGGAAGATTTAAAGTGTATGCATGTATATTTTCATTAAAATTATTGTCATTTTTGACTCACCATTCCTTTCAGTGTAAGAAAGCCAACTGTGCTATATAGATAGTATGAACTTCCTATCTCCTTCCTCTCTATTTCCTTTCCTCTTCATTTCCTTTCTTTAAAAAAGAAGAAAATAATGTGTAAATTATGAGCTTCTCGAACACAGGAACTGTAGAAGATAACATCAAGGAACACTTAAAGGCAGAGTATCAACAAGGCTTGATTAATACTTAGCAATGGGAGACAAACAATGAGCTGCATTTCACAGATATTCTCCTGTTGATTTAGTTAGAGGGAATATGTGTAGATGAGCAAGTTTGTGGGAATGGCTGGGTGTAAGGAAGTGGATAAATGAGTTAATTTTATGAAGGTTTTGGGATATCCACATAGAGATGAATTTGAATAGTTTATGGAGTATCCAGGTAGGGAAATCCAGAATGCAACTAGGAGTGTGCATCTAAAGCTACCCTGGAGGATCTGAACCTAATATTAAGACTTAGGAGTCTTGTAATGTGGATATTAATCTTAATTGAGTGAAGTTAACTGATCACCAGATGTGATATATTGGGGGTTGAGAAGAGTGGTGAGAAGGTAATCAAACAACTTTAGAAAATAGAGGCAAATGGTAGGGACATGAGGAAGATACATATGAAAGAGACTTGGGAAAACCATGAGAGGACAGAATTGTAATTGTCTAAAAATAGACAGTCCTAAGAACATGAACATAGTTACTGGTAAGTATTGTAGAAAGAAAAATAAGTAACCCTGTTGTAAAAGGGCTGACTTATTTGGGAAGTACGTTGAAGCTGAAATAATAAAGTGTCCTGTCAGACTAGAATGCTGGCATGAAAATAAATTAATTTAATTAAAGACAGCAAAGCATTTAGATGAATAAGAAATAAAAATGGGAGCTATGGAATCTACGGGTGAAAATCAATCAACAACATAGTACTTTTTATAAGGGATGAAAAAAGGGATCTTTATTTTCAAATGTATCAATGATGAAGACTCTCCCAGCCAGATCCTTACTAAAGAAATATGTCCAGTTTTCACTCTTGAGATGTGAAGACATGATGTAAAGACATCTAAACTGATTATTAAAAAATAAAAGAGGAAAGTAGACATGAAATAATTAAGGCTGTACATCTAGAACTGAGATGATTAGCCCAAAAAGAAAACTAAGAATGAATATGCAGTGTTCTTCACACTTTGATCAGCCCTTGCTAAATGAGAGCAGTCGCTGGTGTGTGTAGCCCAGAGAGGTTCGAAGATAAAAAGTCAACAGTTCTTTACATACTGTCTCCATGACTTTGGCCACACTACTAACCTTTTCAACCTATTTCTTTACCCATGAAATGATTTTGTTTTTGTTGTGAAAATCCTTTTCACAGGGGGAGGCTAGTGAGGTAACACTGGTTTGCAACACTATGCATGATTCAAAGATGGAGTATCACACCTGTTCAGTGTATGTTATGAATATTCTTTGGTATAAGATAGTGTTTACAAAGGGACTGTATAGTCTGTCACCCAACAAATGATAATTGATGTCATATGTACCTTCTCTGAGAGAAAGAAGCAAGACAATGGGTTTGACTCCATTTGTTTCATATTTAAGTGGGGGGAAGAAGGAAGGCCAGTCCTTACATTGAAGGTGTAATGACTTAATTATCTCATCCTTTTAGTCTCAGTTTCTTGAGGGGAGAATCTTATGTGTTGTATCCTAGTACCCTGGCATCTAGTGCAGTGCTTGATATAGAAAGTTTTGGATAGTAATTCATGAACCGATGGTTTTGGTACAGGAGAATGTGTCCTTCCATACTATATTTTCACCTCAGCTCTCTATTCTCCTCTCAGTGCTTGAGTTGTTCTTTATATCCCTCTTCTTTTGGCAACTATACAACCTTCTTCCCTACACAACTTAAGTGGAATTTCGTGGTTTTAAAATGACATCCAGCTTTTCAGTTTCCCAGTAAAACTCCTATAAAAATCCAGATAAACAATACAGCACCACAAAAAAAAAAAAAGCAAAATAAAGTTATTACCTGCCACCTCCAGGAAGTTCAACTTTAAAAAAATGAGTTGCACTCTATAGGACAGGATCCATTCCACATCCGCTCAGCCGGCCGCTCCTTTTGAGACAGTCGTTCACACAGAGGTGGTCAGGTAGTTAGGTTGAAACCATGTGCATTCTGCTTGCTGCTTTCCCCAGTCAGAAATGACTGCTTCTGTAACCACTCACTGGACTTCTTTCCATTTTTGTTACCAAAATTGTGGTAGTACATAGTTGGTTGCAGTGAGTTAGGATTATCCAGAAAACGTTTGCGAGCACTATGCAGTCACGATCATTGCCAGTTAGCTCTTTTGAACTTTCTCTCTAAAATAGGCCTTTGAACACTCTTACACTGCTGGTGGGAGTGCAAACTGGTCCAGCTACTATGGAAGGCTGTGTGGAGAACAGCTACTGAAGTAGTTCAAGCTACTGAAGATAGAGCTGTCATTCAATCAAGCAATCCTACTAGTAGGAATCTACCCAAAGGACACTAAAACACTAATTAAAAAAAAAGGCATGTGTACCCGGATGTTTATTGCAGCACTTTACAATTGCCAGGATATGGAAAAAATCCAAAAGCCCCAAAACTGATGATTGGCTGGGAAAAAATGTGATTTATCTTCACAATGGGATATTATTCATCAATCAAAGAAGACAGACTGATGTCATTTGCAGCAACATGGTTGGAGCTAGAAGATATCATGTTAACGGAAATAAGCCAGAAAGAAAAAGAGAAATACTGGGTGGTCTCACATGAGGGATATAGGGAAAACAAACAAACGGACAAAAATAATTTTAAACTGCC
Organism: Uropsilus gracilis; assembly: GCA_004024945.1. Classification (NCBI taxonomy): domain Eukaryota; kingdom Metazoa; phylum Chordata; class Mammalia; order Eulipotyphla; family Talpidae; genus Uropsilus; species Uropsilus gracilis. The sequence goes on from PVHY01000181.1 coordinate 226,937, forward strand.
GACAGAACTGAAGCATAGAGCAAGAGAAGGAGAGGACGCAGGAAATAAAGATGGTTCACAGGTGACAAAATGATGGGAGAACCTCAGGGTAGACAATGATGTAATATGTGTGTATGTGTGAGCACGCAATCAATAAAAAATAGAATAGCTTATTATTTTATAACCAGAAAATATTACTGCGTTTGCTATATTTACTTTTGAGATAAGTTGTTATATTCCATTCATGTCATCCTGGTTGAGTTAAAGGCTACAAGAATAAAGAAAATAATAGTCAAAAATAAAATAAAATAGACCTTTAGCCACATATTTGGCCTCAGCTGGTCACTTGTGGGCATTCACTTAAACATATTTCAACCTTATAAAGACTACCTGACCAACCTGATAGCCAACATCATACTCAATGGTGAAAAGTTGAAAACTTTTCCTCCAAGAGTAGGACCAAGACAAGGGTGTTCAGTCTCACCACTGTTACTCAATATAGTGCTGAAAATAACAGCAAGAGCAGTTAGACAATGGCAGGCTACAAAATTAATTTATTAACCCCGAATGTATGTCTATCTGCGAGTAATGAATTAGCAAAAAGAAAAACCAGGAAAATAATTCTATTCAAAATCATCTCAAAAAGGATCAAATGCCTTGGAAAGACGCATATACTAAAAACTAAGAGACTTTGTTGAAAGAAATAGAAGACACAGATACATGGAGAGATAATCTGTGTTCATGGACTATAAGAATTCACATCATTAAAATGACTGGGTCACCAAAAGCAGTATCAGATTCAGTGTAACGCCTCACCCCCCACCCAGCTCACTTCTCATTCATGCAGATGAGGACCTGGACTGGGTCTTCCCTCCAGATGCCTGCCAGGAGGAGGTGACTTCCCACCTCACTGTGACCCCTGGAGGCCCCACACCTCTTCCTGTCCTGCAAAGGAGGGCAAACCCTTTCCCTCTGAACACTTTTCACTCCCAAGTATTGTCTCCATCCTGAGCAGGCACCGAACTGTGTCACAGCTGTCACAGCTGTACCAGTTGTTTCTATATCAGTAGCATCGGAGGAACTGAAACTGGTGCCCAGGCATTTCTTTGTGGCTCACTGTCAGCTCTGAAGGGTAGCTGCCTTTGCTACGGCGGTTACCGCATTTTGACTGTCACCCCTGCACACATTTATACATATACAGCAAAAGAGTAAGTAAGCTGTTGCAGTGACACCTCTTAGACTCCACATTCCTAAGAGGAAGAATCTTACTCAGAACCATCTTTCAGGTTTCTAAGGAAAGACATGAGATCCCCAACTGGTTTGTGGGTAGAATTCCGGGGAGACGAAGAACTTGGATGAGCAAAATGTACATCTTTATTTGCACTCAGTAGAGATAAGCAAACTAAAATGTAATATTTTCTTCAAATATGGATGAAGGCAACAATTTGCAATAGTATTAGCAGCACCTGAATCATTTTTACTAATAGCAATCACAGATATTTTATATCACATTACAGTTGATGACGATAACTTGAAATACTATTTACATTCATCACTACTTCTAAATTACAGTAATGATTAGACCAGCCACTATATCTTATTTAAAACATTAATATGAAAGCACATACCATTATGCTATAAATTTACTCAACATTTTGATCACTATTTCAATATAATTGATTTCCTTTATGGGCCTATCTATTTTAGCTTATGCGATTAAAAGCATTGTTTTTTAAAACAGGGCTAGGCTTCACCAGAAAGCAGGTCAGCAATGGCACTGAAAGGACCCTAACTACATAGTATGAAGAGTGGGCACTTGAGATGCAAGTTTTATCACTTGATATTTAAGGGGGCTTTGATGTCAAGGCTGATCTGTATCAGAAGTTATTTATGTGTTTTTTTTCTTTTTGAGACTAGGTTTCGCTATTTTTTGTCCATGGAACCGCAGGCTCACATTGCCCGGGGTACCATAGACTCAAGTGATCCCCAGCCTTAGCTTCACAGGTAACTGGGATTACAGGCGCGCACCACCATGCCCAGCTATTTTTTGGAACTAGGTCTCGCTACGGGCCCCAGGTGGCACTCAAACCGCAATCCCTAGCCTTGGCCACTTCATAGGCTGAAGCTTACAGGCATGAGCCACCATGCCCGGCCTTTGTATCAGAAGTTATTTAAAAAGAAAAGCTCCAACAACATTGTGTACTGTTGAGAAAAATTCACACCATATCAGTGTTCTTTTTTATAATAACACATGAGATCTAGAAAAAATGATCAGAAAGACAGGAGCCCATCTTCAAGCCTCTTTCATTGATCATCTGTGCACCCTAACTTGACTCCCTTCTTTAACTCGTTTGGTCTCAAGAAAATACGACTCTAATTGACCTCTTATTTCCTTTGTCATCTGATTTCACATAGACATTTCAAAGTTCAGTCCTGATACTTTTTTGATGTTCTAATATCACCCAAAGAAGTCAGCAACAGTGGGGGAGTGACCTTAGTAAGAGTGAAGTTACCTTGTAGGTGAATCTTGGTGTTTTGTCATTGAGATGACTTCCACAATTGCTTTAGTAGCAAGGCTGAGCAAGGCTTCTTTTTACCAGACCTCAGTAGATAGGAGCTTAAGTTTTGTTGTCTTGGAAATTACAAAAAAGGGTGATGAAAGGGAAGAAGATCTGGGTAAATTTCCTCAAACCAAGGTTCTAAATTTAGCAGTTAGTGGTGATAATTTTTATGTCACAGATTTTTATTTCTGAGGTCTGTTTCCCAAGTTGGACTATTTAGAATTTGGGAGGTGGAGGTGGGGGAATTACTCTTTCTCTTTTTCTTTTGTGCCATTGAATATTGGGAACCCCTCTTCTAAGGAAAAGTCAATTGGTTCCCAGATTTCTTTAAACCACGAAGCAAAGCAATTCTCCCTTGCTCTGCTCACAGCCAAGGAGGGAAAAGAGTGAAGAGTTATACTGCTGGAAAGAGCTAGGCAAGTAGCTAAAAGAAATATTTTGAGGTCCAGTATTAGTAAGGAAATGTGTAAACCAAAGTCCTGCTTCCCAAATATATATTTTATATATGTGCATATGTCATAAATATACATATCAAATGGGGGACATGTTAATCTGGTATCCTCCTGCATGTCTAATTCAAAAATGTAAATACATTAGAAAAAAGAAAAAATTTTATTTCTCTTTCGGTGTCTGTTTTGTGTGAAGCTACAGTCGAGCATAACGCACAGGTGGTTTAAAATGCTTCTCTGCCATCTGAGATCTCGGCTTGCCAGGGTATAGATGGGGATGTCACTTTCGGGAATTGGGCTTATTCAGTATGTAAAATGAGGCTGGCGTGGGTTCAGAGGTTTTGTCTGTGTCTTTACCCAATTACCAATTTTTGCTTCCTTTAAAAAAATTTTTTAGTCTTTCTCTTTTTTTTTTTTTAATTTTAATCTCAAGGTGCACAGATTAGAATTACCTGGATTTTTCTATCCATTGCACTGATGTTCACAATACCTACTATCTGTAATGTGTTTCCTATTAATATACATAGGAATTGGTAATATATAAACCAGGGGTCATTTTAATTCGCCTGGTGAAATAATGTTGTAGTTTACAAACTTGGTACAAATACTCACTTTTTTTTTTTTTAATGAAGATCTGTAGTAACTTAATGAATGTGTTGTATCTACACGTTGGCTAGGTTTTGTTATAAAAAAGAATCAAATTTTTATTTTTGTAAATGTGATTTTTTCATGAGATTATTTTACACTGTTTGACATTTAATTTATCATAGGAGATGTAAAAACAGAAAAGAAGTTTAGGTAGGGATGGCATGGCTCAGAAGACTATTACATATAAATATATGTACAGTAAAATGAATAGACTCTCAATCACACGTAAAGAGAAAATCAACTCTTAGATAAATGACAAACAAGAAAATAAAATATAAAGTCTAGGTTTTACAGCAATAGCCAGACAGTGCCAGTTATTTTTGAGAGGTGTGTGTGCGCACGTGTGTGTGTGCGTGTGTGTGCACACATGCATGTTTAAATGAGAATTTTTGTGAGCTTTAAGGTTTATGTCTGCCTTACTGTTACTGTATTTGATTTTAATGAAGAGGGCAGTATATGGCAATAAGAAACAGACATGGTGAGACCTTTGTGGACCCTCTAGCAATCAGTGATATCAGATCACAAATTTCCCTAGCTTTAATTACAGGCAAAAGAAAAGGCAAAATTAGCATTTTAATATAGAAATATCTTAGGCTTTAGGAGAATTATGATAAATCTAATGTTGCCTAGTGAACCAAAGAGGGGATATTACAACAAACTGTCTCCTTAGGAATATTTGTTTAAATAAAGGCAACAATACTTCATCCTTATCTTTTTTGGATAATTATTGCTATTTAGGCTGTTCTTTGTTCCAGGTTGAAAATACCTTTAGTTTGAAAAAAAATATATGTTATTGGCAGTGTTTGTTTTCTGTAAAACTCCAAGAAGGGGAAAATTCTGTTTGCTTGGCACTAACGAGATAATTATTTTAGGGTGAGTTTGTGCTCTGCAGCTCCAGTACCCTGGTGCATGGCATCGCTGCACTTGGATGCATTTAGGTTATCTCGTTTCAGTCACAGTCTATGAAACAAACTCCTCTTCCATGGATGAGGTTTGCCCACCTGTCTCCCCTAAAACACCTGCAACATATGTTTGCATAACCCTGTAATGCTTTGCCTTTGGGGTCCTGAGAAATTCCCCCAGAGCTTTTTGCTTACAAACAGCTGAGCGATTCGTTTTTCTAATGATGGTTGCTTTCCCCTTAGCATTAAGGCAATAACAGATTCACTAAAATAAGAGTCTCATTTTTCATCAAAGAGGAACATTCGACATATTTTTACAATGCTATTTCTCCTTCCGAGCCTTATTTTTTTTCTCCTTTTCTAATTTTGCAAGCTAACAATTAAGGGTCGGTAACAAGATATTAGGGAAAAGAAAACTAAGTATTTCTTCATTTGTCAAATACATTCTTCATGCCAGATACTCATTACATTGTAAATATAAATCAATCTTTCCTGTTAAACAAGTGCTGTAAAAACTTTATCAGTTTAATTTAATGTAAAAATTATAACCAATAAGCTAAAAATGGTAATAATTTGGACATATTGCAGGAAATCACTTTAGCTGTTGGAACCTCTGGCAAACAAATACTTTAATAGTAGCAGAGTATAGTCTTATAATTTTTAGAACTTGTAGAGTCTGTACTCCTATTCTGAGAATTAGAACAGCCCTTGTCCCATTTATGTGATTGAATAAGCACAATATATGTTCCTAACCAAATATGTTTTTGCTTTTTTTAAATGATAATGTTTGATACTCTACCAACATTTATCTATCGTTATCAGAAGTATCAAACATCACTTTCTCTGTTTGTTCCCGTGGATTTTAAGTTGCCAAACTACCAACTCTACCCTTAAATTAAATTTCCCTTTGTCAGCGCTCACTGGTATCAAAAGGTGATCGTAACCTTCATTTCATTGACTTTTTAGCAAATGCTGGCCACTGTGCTGTGCCCTTACTGTTTATTGTCTCCTGTAAATCTCTCTCTGTTTGCAGAGAGGAGAGCTAGCCTTGTGTCCCTTGCTTTTGCCTCAGCTGGGGGTGTGCTAACTGAGGGTCTAAACCCAGCCTCCCCAGGGCTGATCAGCCTGTGCATCCAAAGCAGAGGAGGGACATTTGTTTTCCCCTCCTCCTTTTGTGTCTTACCTTATAACTTCCTCTGTTTTAGCTCCTACAGGCTCATTCATAAATTAGCTTGGGAATTACTAGAATTGCTTTTCTTTTGCTCCTTGTGTTCTAAATAGCCAGCCCTTTTGACTGGGCTATTCCAAGCAGGATGACTGATCTTCTCAGCCACTTTTCCTCAGGAAAAGCAGAGCTATTCAGAAAGACATAATCATCTTCAAGTGAGAGCTGCAGGAGATAGGACTCAATCCAGAAAGTGCTATTTATACTGACCTTTGGGAGCTAAGCTTGATTTTACCAAGCTACGAATAAGGAAGCTTGTCACATACCATCTTGTAGTTAATTGTACATCTTGGAGCATCTTGCAGTTGATAGTACTTAGTGTGGGTGAGCACTTGAATATTTGCATACAACCATAACAAAGTGAGTTCGAACTTAAACTACTGAAATACTTACTATGTTGGGGTTCAGGTGATGGGGAGCAGTGACTTCCATTTCAGAGCAAGGGCCAGTGGGTGCCCACAAGCAGAAGTCATACTCATTAAGAACAGTGTCACCTGCATGGCATTAAGGAGCAGCGTACTCTCATACAGCACAATCCTCCAAGAGAAGAACATTCACTGTAACGGAATGGGTAGATGCAGCTCAGTCAGTTTCCTCTCTTACACTTACTGCTGTCCTTTAAGCACTATTTATAAATTGGTTTTGTACTCACAACACTCAGTTAGCAAGTACTTATTTCAAGGCTTTAGAACGGATATTTGTGTTTTGCCTTGTTTTGTTTCTTTGTGTAGTTTCCTCTAGGACGCTTTGTTTTCTGCTACTATGAAGTCAGCCTCTGTAACTCACTTCGTCCACAAGGCTTTAAGAAATCTCCCCAAAATCCAACCTGCCTTTGCCCCTGGATGGGATTTCCAGTCTTTTTCTTTTCTTGCTTTACAATGAGATGCTGAGGAGAAAACTTTAAGAAGAGCTCCCACCCCAAGTTAGCAGAGTAGGCTGAGTAGCACTTGGGAAGGTAGCTAGCTGCATCATTTTTTTTTTTTTTGACTGACCTCGCTGTTTTTGCCTGTGGAACCGCAGGCTCACCTTGCCCGGGATACCACAGACTCAAGCAATCCCCAGCCTCAGCTTCCCAGGTAGCTGGGATTACAGGCTCACATCACCACGCCCAGCTATATTTTTTTGGAACTAGGTCTGGCTACGTGCCTCCAGTGGGACTCTTAACGTTGATCCCTGGCCCCGGCCGCAGCTTCCTAGGCTGCCGCGTACAGGTATGTGCCACCATGCCCAGCCAGCCAGCTGCATCTTGTAGAGTACAACAGGTCCCTGTGGGTTGGTGTAGGGTGTAAGACACAGTAAACCCAGATGGACTGAATCTCATGATTCTACATCTTCAGGGATAGTTACGCAGTCTTCCTAGGTCATAGTATATAAGGATAGTTTTCTGTGTATAGACCAGTATGAGTTAAGATATGATTACTTTTTGTTGTTTGTTTTCCAAAGAAAATTTTAGCTAACCAAAAGCACTTTCCTTGATGCACATAGTTTGGAAAAGCTTGTTATTGTTGAAAGCTTGACTGTGAAAATATGTTTAAAATAATTAATTGTTTCATCCAGGCAAAGACCTAATGTTGAAGTTGCAGACACCACATGTCTTGCACAGTGAAAACATACAACTGGCATGGGATCTGGTCTTGCGCACATAACAAAGTTTTTCGTGCATAGAATTCTAGCGGCTCCTATATTTAAGAGGAAATTCCAGCTTTTCAAAAATTAGAAATAAGAACTGTTCTATATCCATAAAATCTTATTTAGAAAAATCTTTTAAAATTAGAAAAAGCAAGAATGTCTTTACTTTGAAAGTGCTTCAATTGCATGAAACTGGAATTCTGCTCATTTAATCTCATCCCTTTGAAAGAGATCATACAGTTTGGTAGTTACGGCAGTAGATGCTGTTCCAAAATCTCTTGAATTTTTGAGACCTTATTCAGAAAATGATTAAGTGAAGTGAAGAATGACAGGTAAATTAAAGAACAGTCAGCACTGAACGTTAATGTAGGAGAGCAGTTGCTTTCTCTTTATTGCCCGTGTCCATAGCCACACACTGGCTTAACTTCATAGCAGACGTGTAGGTCTAGAGTAACTTCCAGTGAGTGTGGCTTTTGTGCACCTGAAATGTGGCTGGTTCAATCTGAGATGTGCCGACAGTATAAAATACACACAGATTTCAAAGACTTTATAGAAAAGGCTAGAAAATTTCGGTACCCTTCATATTATATATTAAATGGCAATATTTTAGATACATTTAATTAAATAAACTATATTAATTACTTTTAATCTCACTCTTTGTTTACCATAGTTGCTAATTTAAAATGACATAAGAAGCTTGCATTTGTGACCCATGTTATATTCTGTTGTACATTACTGTTCTAGATCGTCATCTATACGTCACCTTACTTAGATTTTAGTACTGGCATCCTCCTCTATTGAATAGCTTTGAACTATACCCTCTGATTTTATTTTTCTTAGGTTTCAAATGTTGTTTTTCAACACTAGCTTTTGGTTCTTTTTTCTTTCTCTAACCCAGCACAGTGGTATTTCATACTGCCTCTTCTTCCTTTGATACTAGTAAGTCTCCTTGGAATTTAAATAGGCTTCAGTGAAAGCAACACTTGAGTCTCATTCATATGTTCAAGTTAAATCATTATTCCTAATAATGACTTTAAGTGCTCAGATAGATCAGCACTTGTGTCTTGAATTGTTTGTCATTTCTTTATAAAGATGTTTCGAGGAATTGCTCCATGCAGTCTCTTTCATTGATGTTGGGCAGAAAGTAACATAATCCTTTATTAGTTTATTGGAAGGCAGAGAAGAAAAACCTTTTATATTAGCAAAAGCAAAACATATTTTCAGGTACTGGGAATAAAGAGCAAAATTAGTAGTGAGTGATAGTCCTGGAAATTTCATTTTTTTAAATAAATCATGAATGCACTGGCAAACTGCCAATGCTTTAACCTGTATTTTATTTTCCTATTATACTTGGGTCCAGGTTGTCATCAGCTACCGCGAGGAAACCTGTGTAATTCCTAGAGAGAGAAAAGTTGCACTGTTAGACTTAATAGTATGGTAGTCATGGAAGCATCAGTTATCTTCATCAAGGCAATTCACATTTGATTATTGTAGAACTGTGTTGAATACCAAACCAGTGGAGTAGTAGCTGGAGCTAAATCAAGGGATTGTCATTTTTGTCAGATGATTAGGGCTGACTTGGAAGAGATATGAAAGGGTTGAGCTCTGTAAATACTCTCTTTTCAGCAGAAAAAGAAAAGGTCCATCATGACCATTAAGCCGCAGCTTGTTAGCTTGATGAATTTCAAACTATTTAACCTTAGCAATTATATGCCCCCCGCCTGTGTGTATGTAAACCAGTGCCTTGGGACTAAGTCTCCAAGGATTGATAGCAAAGCATATTGGTAATTTTCTATTAAGATAAAACACAGCCATTCTGTGTCTGGAGAGATCTCTCAAAAGACAGAGCCCTCGACTTCAAAGTCCTAATTATTCACTTGAATTATACACTCTAGTAAATAGTGAAACACATGAGTTTTTAAAACTTCTTAACTAAAAATATATATGACTTAACATTTTAGGGATGGTGATATTAATTTGTTGTTATGTTACTTTTAATAAACTGAAAGCATGTTTAATTTTTGCTTGTCTGTGAGGGACTTGCTACATCTAAGTAATAGATGTATTGAGTAACAGCAGTACATTTAAGTGGACATACCTGACCTAATGATCAAAAGATATTTCTGTAGTGTTTATAAATAACATCTAATGGTTTAAAAAAAAAAAAAGTCCGATATTGCTGCTTTTATGAAAATATACACTGTTCAGTTTGCTTTTGTATTGTCACATACCCTACTAATATTTCCACTACCTGGGCACTTATTAAACTCATATATAAGACTCGATGACATAGAAATTGCAAATTTTAAAAGAATTGCTGAATTCTGAAATAACTCATTTTAGGAGAAGAAAGACTCAGTGTGCCATCTAGTGGACATATTTAGCATTCTTATTTTCAAAATACTGATTTTTAACTCCCCCAAAATGCAGCTCTCTTAAACACTATGACTCTCAGCCCTTAAGAATAGATTGTGCAAGTGTGGTATATGATACAATTTTACAATCTGTTATAATTTTATCTGATTATATTTTGGAAAATCTTTTTGAAAGTGATCAAATCATCAAAAATAAATCTAATAATAGAAAGAAAATCTATGTGACCATTGAAATAAGCAAACATAGAATATATTAAAACAACTCCATTGCTTAATCAGGACTAAGATCAGTTAAGGCAAAATTTTAACAGTAAAAGCCGAAGCCAGTCATAGTAATTATTATACTTCTTTATTTTATGTCTTCTTTCTGAAAGAATATAAAAACCACTTTGCCCTTTTATATGTGCATATGTGACTTAAATAGCTTTACATGTTTTAATTTATTGTTTTGTTTTGTTTTATACTATAGAGAAATCCAAGACCAGTGACTTACCAGTTTCATCCAAATTTAGATTATTACAAAGCTCGGGGAGCAGACCTCATGAACAAAAGCCGGTAAGCCTCTTTCCCATGATGAAAATTCTAAATCACAGAGCTATTCCTCAGGGAACATTAGGAAATTTTGCACATTTTTTTTGAAAAAGATATTCCATATTTAACATATCAATCAATGGTTAATGCAGGTTATAAATCTCTGTTAAATAAATTATCTGAGATTTTTTTAAGGCATAGGAAAACTACAGTGATGTCAGTATTAGGATAAAAAATTAAATAAGTAAAAGTGTACTTTGTTAAAATTTGGAGTTAAACAGCTTCATTTTTCTAACACTAATAAACCTGGATAAATTGTGCCTACTTGTATAATCTCTTTCTAGATCTTTACTGTTGATTGAAAAGAGGCAGTTCTATAATATATTTTTAAATTATCAGTAACAAAATTAAAATTGGGCTTCCCAACTGTCTTTAGAACTACACAATAAGCTTATAAATGCATCTTGTGTGTGCATTTGTGATTACATACATAGAAATTTTAAGGGTCACTGTAGGAATAAAAAAACATTAAAATCCTACTTTTAAAAGAAATTAACATTGGCATAAAGGGTTGATGAACAGTTTTGTTCTTTCATAATACAGTACTCAGATGTCTCAAGAGTTAACTTGTCAACCAGAACCATCTCAAATTAGAATGTAATTTCAAAGTTTACTCTGAAAGACTGAAATGTTAGTAATGATAAATGCTGCCAAGTTGTCCGAATTTTCTTCCTTAAGCATTCGCCTCAGTGCTATCTTTTCTTCAGTAGGATTCCAACAAGCTAAATATACATCTAAGAAGTACACATCCACACTGCGTTCTGCTCTTATTTGGAAAGCTAAAAGAAGATATAATTCCTACCGCGTAGAAATGAATAGTCTAAGCGGTGAGAGGTTTATAAGAAAGCACCTAAATTTAAACTTGTATTTTCAACCTTGTTATAGTTTGATGTTATTTTTAAATTACCCGTTCTTGATGGAAATCTCTCTCATATTTTGATATACTGTGTAATTATGAGACCAGCTCCATAGCCCATGAGATTTCACTGAAGCTTTCTTTTGTTTGTTCATTTCATCTGATTCTTGTTTCACAAATAAAAGGCTGGTCCCTGTGGTAATCATGTTCATTTAATTTAACAAATATCTGAGTGCCCAACTCTCAGTCTTCGAAGTCATTGCAGATAGGCAGCGAACAAATCAAGCTGACCCCTGTCCTCAGGAATCTCACAGTCTGTTCACTTTTACTTCCTTCCTTTCATGCCAACTATTTTGTTGCTTTTGTTGTTGATGTATTTAGAGAAACAAGGCATTTCAGGTACTTTGTATAGGCTCTTTTCTAGCTAGCATCTTTTCTCCATTATCCCCAACCCATCAAGTTAGTTAACACGCAGCAGCCAGAGAACTCTGTTTCTGTCAGACTGTGACACACCTCACTTAGACGGGTCTGAAGTCTTCCCTCTTATTGATAATCCAGTCTCTTGCCACATTATCTCTTGCCACTCGCCCTTTCTCTTCACTCTCAGGAGTATGTAAGCCCCCTGAAGGCAGCCACTTCGCCTTATCCAACAGTTGCTAGTCTACCTAGGATAATGCCTGGCAAAGGGAAGGTCCTCCTGAAATACTTGGTGTATGTATACATGTATTATCTTTTTATGTTTTCCAACATCTATTGCACCCTTTCCTTTCTCCCTTTCATGTTTTTGTTTTTTTTTTCCCCAGCTAACTTATGTTCTTCTGAAAAAAATTGTTGGTTCAATTTATGTATTTCCTGTTAGGCACATTGAGATTTTTTTTTGGTATAAAGTATTATTTTGATGACTGGAATGAGGGTTTTTCATTATCTCTGTTGCAATTTCAAAGCTTAAACTTGAAATTGAACCAAATGAAACATAGTCTGTGAAGATATCACAGACCAAGGAGCAAAGAAAGAACTGGTAAATGATATTGGAATACTTTGTGAAGACACGAGCTTGTAACCTTACCACACACCAAAATCAATTCCAAGTGAATCAAAGTGCATTCACACAAGCAAATACAGAAGGAAAAACACAGGTTTTTAACCTAACCTCTAGTAATTGCAAAACTCTTTTAACCTAAAGTTATGGAAGAAAGTGCCAAGAATAGCTGGTGGGTTTTACCACACCACGGTTTTTAAGTTGATAGGTCAAAAACAAACTGAATCAAAAGGCAAAAAGAAAATCGGGGAATATTTGTGGTGGAAGTAACTGACAAACCATATGCTTAAAGTATGAAGGATGTAAGCAGCTCAACAAGAAACACAAAATCCTACCCTAGGGCCATTCAATCTCTTGCCATCTGTATCAGACACCCCCACCCCCACCCTTTCTCTGTGTGAATATTGGAGGGTGGGGAGGGACCTTCAGACATCCTTTCTCTCTACCCATTCCTTGGAGGGTCTCAGCCTAAACTCACTCATGACTTTTAAAAGTTCATAATTTATATCTTCAACTTAAGCGCTTTCCTTGAACTCCAGACCCATTTACCCATTACCTACTCAGCATTTCCTCATAGATGCCCCATATTCATCTCAAATTAAATACTTTCCAAACTAAACCCATGGTTCTGCCTCCACAAACCTATTATTTCCCATGGTTTCTTCATCACAATGAAAGTATGACCCAGTTGGTCAAGCCTTAGATTTGCCCAGACTCCTCTTTTTCTTACATCACACATCAAGTCATTCAGCAAATTCTCCTCTGCTGCATCCTGCACCAAATCACTTCTCACTCAGTGCTGCTAATTCTGAGTCACCACATCATTGCTCATCTCAGTACCATAATCTCTTAACTCGTCTCCCTGCATCCACTCCTGTTCCTTAGAGACTCTTCCCACACAGCTGCCAGATTAATCAAAGTCATCACATACCAACCTACCACTCAGAACTCTTCAACGACTCCCCAGACACTTTGGGCCAAGTCAAGCTGTTTTATTGCCCATAAGGCCAACCCTGCATGATAGGTATCCTACAGCCTCTCCAAACTTTGTTCCACTGTTCTGTGTTGACCCATTTACTGTTTTCCAGCTAGCAAACCAACCTGTTCCATCTTTAGGAACTTTGAACTTGCTTTACCCTATGCCTGGAGTCTTCCCCAAGAATCCACATGACATATTTGCTCTTCAGTCTCTTTAGGTATCATCCCTGCAGAGACCTTTTCTTTGGCTACCCTATGGGAAAAAATGAATCCCTTTATTCTTCTGTTACTGTTTTTATAATAGTCCGTACAACCTGTAGTTTTTTACCTTTTTAGAAAAACTCGTGTGTTGTTTTGGCTTCTTTTTTTTTTCTCTTGCACTAAAATGTATACACTACATATTTCTTAGCCCCTGTGTTCACAGCACCTAAATAATGTCTAGAATATATCGGCACTTACAGAAAGAGGAATTGCAAGTAAGAAACTTTTAAATCCACTGTAACTCATAACTAGCCAAAGGAAGGTAAACTCATTAAGTTGTATACTAAATGTATCCAGCTGTTTGCATGGCAATCATGCCTCAATAAAGTGAATTAATGAATAAGCTAGCACTGGTAACAGTGCATAGGTACTGTTAATAATCAATTGAGGGACTATAAATAGAGATGAATTGATTATGTTGCCAAAGAGTTCTTCCAAGTCTATATATAACCCTTATAACAACCACAGCCACATTATTTCCTGGAGTTGGCTTATCATGTCATTACATTATCCATGATCAAAACCATTGTCACCGTGAAGTCATGGGTTAAGTCCCCATTTTACTATTTTATATCAAAGATCCTTTTGCAGGGTTGAACCTTTCAGCT
>PVHY01000181.1:241137-293129 GCA_004024945.1 Uropsilus gracilis
ATATATATATATATATATATATATATATATATATATATATATATATATATATATATATATATATATATATATATATATATATACTCATGGGGAACCCCAAGAAGTGATCACTAAAGAGAGGATAGACAAGAGCCAGGCAGACTCCTGGAAAGAAGGGGCTAATACGTGCTACATCCATGGCAATAGACTTCTATTTATGTTTTGTATCCAAATAAGGGATGAGGATGTGAAGATGACATGTGATTTCATGGATAAGAATATCTCTGGAAATCAAGAAGCCTGATTTCTCTTCTCTGCTCTACCATGGATTGCTATAATTAAGTCTTTAAAAGCAAATGCCTAGGTATTTTAGTGGTAGATTTTCTACTACGTGTGGGTAATATTCACTGTGCTCTGATTTTACTTACTTGCAAATTTCATTTTAAAAATGGGAGTTGGCATTTTCTTACGCATTCAATTTTTATGCTCATAACGACAATTTAACACAAATTTTCATCCAATTTTGTCCTTAAATAACCAGAAAGTGCTTCCATAAAAAATAAAAGTACATCTAGATTGTCACCAGTTTTCAGAAAGCCCCATCTAATTGATTTAGAATCTGTGACTCTTGAAATGCCCAGCTGAATTCTTGGGATGGAATTTCATAGTTTTTAAATACAGCAATCTTTGTTTAGAATCACATACCTTCCTTATGCCAGTACATTTGTGGATTTTTCTATTTTGAAAACGACATATTATTTCTTAAAATGTTTGGTCCTTCCTGCTCTGCAGCAGTGATGAAATAAATAAAGGCACCCAAGCTGTCAGCGGTGCCTCAGGAGACCACGCAGCTTTATCTAGAGGTGCTTTTCACATGTCCCACAGTTCTCAGTCTTTTAACTTGCTTCAGCAAGTTTTGTCAACAGAATGAGATATTGTATTTGATTCAGTTAGGCCTTAACAGTGATAGAAGAAACCAGACTTAATTCCCTGCTCTCTCACCGTATCAGATCCACCGCATTCTCTGTGCTAACATGTTCAGCTTTCCTCTGCCCCTTGTTAGCTTCAATGACTTAATTGATAGCAGTAATGAAAGATTCCAGGCAGGCGCTCTACCTTGCAGGTAGACCTCTGTAGAAGGTCTCCGGTCGGACCCCTGCACAGGATTTAAGAGGAAGTCAGACTCCAGAAAGAGGCATTTAGGACCAAGGAGGGTTTCTGGGGCTCTGACAGTATTTCCCACATTCCTCAGCTAAGATCCATATGACAAAAGATAATACATCTGGTATACTCCTACCCCAAGAATGCCTGACAAATTCCAAGTTTTTATTTCTTCCTGGATCCAGATCTGCCTCAGCTTAGGCATGCTCTGCTCAGCTCTGACATATCTTGAATATCCTGAGAAAATATAGAATCCCAGGGACTGCTAGGATCCTTCCAGCAATCCCATATACAAGAATGTTAGCATTGCAAGAACATGGCGTCACATCTGTCTTTGTATTGCTGTTTCCTTTCACCTGGCACAGAGAACAGATTCGAAGGTAGTGATATGAGTGGGTCTTTTTTAACTTCACTTGTAGGATAACTCATGTCAGGATCTGGGTCTTAGAATCTTGATATTCCCAGGGCCTATTTGACATTTGTTCACAGAATTCAGTAAATGTTTAGTTTCTTGACTGAATAAATAAATTTCTGCTGGAAAATTTACATTTTATATGGTCAAGATCTATTCAATTAGGCTTTATTATGTTTACTAACATAATGAATATATGTTTTCAGACGTATTATATTGCTAAAATTCGGTAAAGAATTAAAATACTATTACTACTTCCCAACTCATCAAGTCAAGATTTTCATGGTCATCAGTGTCAGAAATTAACTCAGCATAATTTTAAAGGATTGTTATATTTTTGTGCTCAAATAACTAAGAATTTGTGGTATAGATGCATCTTTGCCTGAAGTATTCTTTTTTTTGTTTCGATAATTACGAATTACTAATAATGAAGATAAAATAGTAACACTGTCTCCTATTTAGTCCAATTAATCTTTTTCTTTTCCTATGTAATTTATGTATAACTTGTAGATTGCACAGAAACCTAACGTCTGATGAGTTTTGACAGTGGCATATCCCCAGGTAGACACACCCAGAACTATCTGGAAAGAATGTGTTCTTCATCTTAGAGTCCCTATGTCTCTTTACAGTCAGTTTCAACTCTTCCTCCCTAGACACCCTCTTTAAATTTCTGTTACTGCCTAGGTTTCTTCCTAAGAAATCTTTACTTGCCCTCAACCTTCATTATAGGGGTTTCTAAGAGCACCCTCAGCTTCAGTGAGCTAGAAAGACTCACAGAACTTAGAAAAGTATTGTACTCTGGGTTACGGTTATATTATAGCAGAAGTATACAGGTTAAAATCAAGAGAGGAATAAGGTTGGAATCTGGGAGAAGTCAGGTATATGGTTTCAGTTGTCCTTGCCCTCTAGAATAGTTGATTCTCCCAAGAGGACAGTCCATGTGAAATGTTGCCAACCAGGCAATCTTAGTTGACCTTGAGGTCATACTGGCACAGTGTGGCAGATTCAACACAGCAAAGAGTTTTTACTATAAATCCCATTGTTAGCATAATTATTTGGGGTAGCCCAGGACCCCAGGTATGCATCCATACTCTTATCAGGCAAGAATCTCAAGAAGTAGAAATTCTCTCCCAGGAGTTGGTGAAGGGCCAAAGCTAACAGCTTTGGACAGCCCAGTCCTGCTGAGTCTTGATAGTCTTTTTTTTTTTTTTAATTTTAAAAATATTTATTCATTAAAAATATTAAATATTAAAGGTGTTAGGAATAACATCATTCTTTAAACATTTATAGATATATAAAACATCATTGTCTACCCTGAGGTTCTCCCATCACCTTGTCACCTGTGAACCATCTTTATCTTGTTCCTGTCCTCTCCCCTGATTTTACCCTCCTCCCCCTCTCTTGCTCTATGTTTCAGTTTTGTTGGCAGTTTAAAACTTTCTTGTCCATTTGTTTGTTTGTTTTCCCTGTACCCTCATATAAGTGAGACCATCCCATATTTCTCTCTTTCTTTCTGACTTATTTCCACTAACATGATTCCTTCTAGCTGCATCCATGTTGCTGCGAATGACATGTTTGTCTTCTTTGACTGATGAATGGTATGCCATTGTGTAAATATACCACATCTTTTTCAATTATTCATCAGTTTGGGGACATTTGGGTTGTTTCCCTATCTTGGCAATTGTGAAGAGTGCTACAATAAACATGCACGTACAGGTGTGCTTGTGAATGAGTGCTGTTGTAGCCTTTGGGTAGACTGCCAGTAGTGTGATTGCTGGATCGGTCAAATGATAGTTCCACTTTCAGTTGTTTGAGGATCCTCCACACAGCCTTCCTAGTGGCTGGACCGGTTTACATTCCCACTAGCAGCGTAAGAGTGTTCCTTTTTCTCCACATCTGTGCCAACACTTGTTGCCTGTGTTTTTTTTTTTTTTTAATATGGACCATTCTTACTGGAGTAAGATGGTACCTTGGTGTGGTTTGAGTCTTGATAGTCCTGATTAGCATATCACGCTAAAATCTCTTTGGTTCTAGTATTTCTGTATTTAAATTTGTGGCCCACCTCAAATTAATTTTTGTGTGGGGAATGTGGTAAAAAAGAAAAAATGAAAATCTATTCTTTTTCGTTATAGATACATAGCAGTCTAGTACCATTTTGTTTAATTTTTCCTTTCCCTTTTGAATTAGATTGCATACATGATTGAAGATCAAATGACTGTCCGTGTGCATCTATTTTTGAGTGTTCTATGTGCTTTCTCCACACTGGCTTTTAAATCACACTGGTGTAATTATTTGGCTGTTTAGCAAGTCTTGATTTTAAGTACTCCATGTTTTCCTCCCTTTTTCTTTTTCATTATTATTTCTAGTCTAAATTCTTTGCATTTTCATATAAATTTTAGTGGAATCAACTTAATTTCCGTTTAAACGTATTGGGATTTTATTGATTCTATTAAATTTGGAAGGAACCAATATCTTTATATGATTTGCAGGATTTAATCCATGATCGTAAATGATGTCTTCAAATGCTCTCAATATGTTTTGTAGTTTTCAGTGTAGACATCTTGTAACTATTTTTAATTAAAAAATAAATATATCTCTTCTTCCTCATCTAAACCTGTTCCTTCCATTTTTAAAATGTGACTGTTCCTTGAACTTTTTCACTGGCTCACAGGTTTCTTTCTTGCTTTTTGGCTTGCACAACTCCTGCCTCAAAATTTTAACAATTTGTTCATGATGTATACTTGACTACACTGCTTGCATTTTGTCTTTTCTTAATTATGACTAAGAAGCTGTATAGTGACTCTCAAAGTAAGGGAAGAGCAACAAAGTGGGCAAAACTTCCCCAACAGGTAGGCATCTCAGAATTACCACCTCTTCCACTCTGATGTGCTCCTTTAGGCCAGAGACCCCCCAGCCCTAGAAAGACTCTGTGCTGTTGTGAACATGGGTGCTGACCATGGAGAGATTAATATCCCTCAGATACAGTGAGGAAAATAAATTAGTTGGAAACTACTGTTCTAGAAATAGAAAACTCAATAGTTATTCCTATACACACCTTCAGAGAGTAATGATTTCATAGGCCATGATTAATGTGTAATTGCTTACTATTTGTTATGTCAGTGTAAGCAGTACTACAAAGTGCATTCAGACCCCACTAGGTGAGCCTTGCAGTCTGTCTTATGTCTCACCTACTCATCATGGCCTGTGTTTTCATTTCTAACAAATACTGCTCCTTTTTTTAAAAAATAATTTATATATATATATATATATATATATATATGTGTGTGTGTGTGTATATATATATATATGTAGTCCCTGGGTGTCACCCACCACCTCCCCTCCCCGACTACTCCAGCTGGTCCCTACCTTCCTGTTGTGTACTTTCATTTGGTTATCCATATATTAGTGAAACCATTTGGTTTCTGTCTTTTTCTATCTGGCTTGTTTCTGCTAGTATAATTTCTTCTAGGTACCAGGTTTCCATAAATTCAATAAATTTGTCATTTTTAATTGATGAGTAATACTCCATTGTGTGTATATACACCACATCTTTTTCATTCATTCATCTGTTTTGGGGCATTTGGGTGTTTCCATAGGGCTCCTTTTGTACCCACACTCAGGTCTCCTTTGGGTAGATTCCCAGAAGTGCGACTGCTGGGTCAAATGGTAGTTCCATTTTCATTAGTTTGAGGGTCCTCCATACTGCTTTCCATAGTGACTGGACCGATTTACATTCCCACCAGCAGTGTAAGAGTGTTCCTTTCTCTCCACATCCACACCAGCACTTCTTGTTGCCTGTTTTTTTGATGTGGAACATTCTTACTGGTGTACGGTGGTATCTCATTGTGGTTTTGATTTGCATTTCTCTGATTGCTAGTGACATTGAGCAATTTTTCATGTGCCCGTTGACCATTTGTATTTCCTCTTTGGAGAAGTGTCTTTTTAAAAGTTCTTCTCCCCACTTTTTGATTGGGCTTCTTGTTTTGTTTTTGTTTAGTTGTGTGAGTGAGTTCCTTGTGGATCTGCATTATTAAACCTTGTCACTCTTGTGGAGGGCAAAAATGTTTTCCCACTCGGTTGGGCTTCTTTTAGTTTTTTCTGTTGTCTCTTTTGTTGTACAGAAGCTTTTTAGTTTGATGTAGTCCCATCTGCTTATGTTTTTCTTCAATTTTTTGCCTTTTGCAGATGTTTCCAGAAAGGGATTTCTGAATTGTAATTCATGGAGGGTTTTGCCCAAATTTTCCTCTACGTATGTTATGGTTTCAGGTCTGACATCTAAGTCTTTTATCCATTTTGAATTGATTTTTGTACATGGTGTGAGGGAGTTGTCTTGGTCCATTTTTTTTTTTTTTTGCATGTCTTAGTCCAATTTTCCCAGCACCATTTACTGAAGAGGCTATCTTTGTTCCAATGTAAGTTTTTCACTAATTTTTCAAAGATTAGTTGATAGATATGTGTGGTTTTATTTCTGGGCTCTCAATTCTGTTTCATTGGTCTAATTGTCAGTTGTTGTACCAGTACCATGCTGTTTTAATTATTACGGGATTTTTAGTGGAGCTTGAAGTCTGGAATAGTTAGGCCTCCATTCTCTCTTTTTTTGGAGAGGAGGTTTTTTGTATTCGAGGTCTTTGTTATTCCATATGAATTTTTGTTATTTTTGTTCTATCTCTTTAAAGAATGTCATTGGAATTTTTATGGGGATTGCATTGAATCTGTAGATTGCTTTTGGTAGGATGGCTATTTTGATGATGTTAATTCTTCCAATCCATGAGCAAGGAATGCCTTCCCATTTCCTTATGTCTTCTTCTATCTCTTTTAGTAGCATTTTAAAGTTTTCTTTGTATAGTTCTTTCATGTGTTTTGTTAGGTTTATTCCCAGGTATTTAATTGTTTTTGGTGTGATGGTAACTGGGATGACTTTTTTAATTTCTTCTTCTGCTTGGCTTTTTGCGTATAGGAAGGCTACTGACTTCTGTGTGTTGCATTTTGTAACCAGCTACCTTACTGAATTGGTTTATTGTTTCAAGAAGTTTTTCTGTGGATTTTTTGGGGTTCTCTACATAAAGAATCATATCATCTGAATATAATGATAGCTTCAGTTCCTCTTTTCCTGTTTGTATCCCTTTTATATCTTTCTCTTGCCTTATTGCCCTGGCTATAACTTCCAATACAATGTTAAAAAATCTATTCCTTTTGTTTCATATCACATTGGCAAAGATTTACTACTAAAAAATATAAATATTGTCTCTATAAGTTTAAAGGAAACTGATGTTTCACTTGACAGATTCCAAAGGGATAAATAAGAGCAAGCTAACTTTTTTCATCCATTTTAATAAAGTTCTATAAAATTAAGAGTTACTTTCGATGTAGATGTAGAGTTTACTTTCTAAGGTAACAAAAAACATGCAATATGGCAAAGAAATCAGAATTCTTTCTCTCATTAAAGCAAATTTGATGGACTCAATTTCAAATTCAAGAATTTAGAAAGTTTTTTAAAGAAATTAAGAAAGCTAAAAATTCATTTTATAAAATTTGAATTCTTCATATTATAGAAATTGCAAGTAGAAATGTATCATAAATATTAGCTCATGTTAGAATATCTTAAAAAAAGTCCTGTATTGCAGCCCAGACCTTTTAAAATTTCCAAATGAAAAACTGATGTCTAAGCATCAAACAAATAAATATGAATAATATTTAGTCTAATCTAATGTATTCATATTTAATACTAAACTTACCTGGTAGATTGATAATTTACCTACATGATTGATAATTCACTTACATGGTAGATTGATAATTACAGGCTCATAAACATACAGCAGTACAAAGGGAATTATTGTTTCCACACAAGACCAAAGTCACATAAACACTTATTAAATATATAATATTTGTACTTCTAATTTATATTTATATAGTATGTGCTTATAATGTAAGTTGTGAATCTCTATATTTATCTATCAGTCTCTCTAGTATTTCAACAGCATTTTGCTTGGTGACCTTACTCTTGAAGTTATATTTAAGGAAAGTTGATTTTTCTCAGCTAAGCATTTTACTTGTTGTTAAACAGACTTCCAGGTTTCTTACAAAATCAAAATATAAGCCAGAAGTCCACTCACCTAGTATTAATGTAGTCTGAGAATCAGATTTTTTCTTCATCAATATCACCATAGGTCTTGTAGAACAAACCAAAACATTAATCTTTGGGAGTTTGGTTTTTTATATGAATTCACATAATCTATACCTCCCTATTCCATATATAATGTGTAATTATAAGAAGTTTTAGCCTAAAAGAAGAAGATTTTATTTACCTTTGTTAAATTTTATTTCTTTAATTCATTTTTCCCTCTGAGTCTACTGAGAACATCTTAAATTTTGGTTATTTTATCTGATTTATCAGGTGCAGCCTTTGGTCTTGAATTCAAGCCTTTGCTCATGAATTCTCTGCAGCCTTTGGTCTTGAATTCAGTAAGCATGTATTTTCTTCAAGTCACAGAATTGTAGGTTTTTCTCTCAAAGTGACATAAATATCAAATAATTCAACCCCTTTGTTTTAAAGAAAAGGAAATGTAGGTCCTAATAGCAGGATAAACTCCAAGGTAGCACAGCTCACTGGCAGTAAATTTTGTCTTTAAAACACTGACTGCTGAGCAGATCTGTGAACCAATTTGAGATACACCTCCTCAGGGCCCCTGTGGGCACTAGAATGAATGTTGGACCTGAAATACAAATGTTCCACTGTAACCAAGCATGCATTTTTCTACATGTCCACCAGCGCCAGTTCCTCGGTAACTCTGGTTGAGTTTAACTTCGGACAAGAGGAAGTTGCTAGCCAGGCACAGTGGCGTGTGCCTGTAAGTGACAGCCTATGGAGTCGTAGCTGGGACTGGGGATTGCGGTTCGAGTCCTGCCCAGGGCAACACAGTGAAACCTAGTCCCAAAAAAATTCTGGCCATGGTGGCACACGCCTGTAATCCCAGCTACCTGGGAAGCTGCAGCTGGGGATTGCTTGAGTCCCTGGTACCACAGGCAATGTAAGCCTGCAGTTCCACGGGCAAAAGTAGCAAGACCTAGTCTCAAAAAGAGAGAGAGAGAGAGAAAGTTGCTTTGGAACAAACTAGCTACTTGTAATGAACTACATCTATTGCCAAGTAATTAGTGAAAATACTTGAGAAGCCAGTTGGGTGTGGTGACGTGCGCCTGTAATCCAAATGCTGGGAGGCAAGAGGCCAGGGATCACTTGCTTTTGCAGGTTCAAGACTACCCCACGCAACATAGTGAGACCTGGTCTCGAAAAAGCAGACAGGCACAGTGGTGGGCGCCTGTAATCCCCAGCTACCTGGGAGGCTGAAGCTGGTGATCACTTGAGTCCACAGGATTGGGACCACCCACGGCAACATAGGGAGACCTACTCTCAAGAAAAAAAAATTAAAATAAAATAAAAAAAACTTGAGAAGCCAGTATGTTTTCCAGTTCATGTTTTCTAAAAGAACATTTCCCTACTTCCATTCTTCTGATAATTAAGAAAACAAAATGGAGACTATTTAAATGCAAATAAACCCAACCTCTGAATTTTTAAAATATACCTAAAATAGCAATTGAGATCACAGACATGTGCATGAGAGGGCAGTGAGAAGGCTGAAAGAGAGAAAAATCATTCAGTGAATAAATGACTGAAACAACATTTTGGAAGCACCAAAAAAATTTAGGAGAGTATAGATCAGGATATAGAGAAAAATAATTTTAAATGAATTAAAAAACTGGTTATTTGCCAAAAATAAAAATAAGCATCTAAAAAAATTGTATCACCAAGAAAGAATGAACAAACATTAGATACTTAACATCAGACCTAAACAATTAAAATACAGGTCATAGGGACATAAACCAGGATGGTTTAGGTTATGGAAACAGCTCCAAGACTGGCAATTCAAAAGACAGGGAGTCTAGAAGCTCTCTGAAGAATGTGGGTTAGAAAGCCAGATCAAGATCAAGTAGCTAGGACGAGGCCGTCAAGAGTCCACCCATCTCCAGAGTCTCTGAGCTTGACAAACAGCGTCCAGCAGAGAGGACAGGTTGGATTCTGGTATAGTATTTTGGAGATTTCTTAGATCTTTATAAAATCCCCCTGTTGTTACTGACTTAACATGCAAAATGCAGCCTTACTAAAAGTAAGTTCTTCACACCATTTCAAAACAATTCCTCCTATTTGGTGCTCTTTTCCCTAACAGTACGTAGTAGACAATAGTAATGAAAGACTTTGATGCCGCAGAATGACTCGTTAATTTGATATTTAATGTCTTGTTAACTCCAAAATCTTCTTACTCTGTCAACACTATTTACACACCGCTGTCCATCTTTCCTGCAGTCTAAGCCAGT
Source organism: Uropsilus gracilis (assembly GCA_004024945.1). Lineage (NCBI taxonomy): Eukaryota > Metazoa > Chordata > Mammalia > Eulipotyphla > Talpidae > Uropsilus > Uropsilus gracilis. The sequence continues at coordinate 251,060 of PVHY01000181.1, forward strand.
CCTCACTGTCCATCAGATCTCTGACAACTGCATTAATTTTCATTCATTTAGCACATATGACTTAATAGTATCCATCACAGGCAGCAGTATTTGTTGCAAACTGGTGAGCATGCCTTGTGAAGAATGCCACAGCTCACACTTGAAATTAGTGAGCTTTGTCATCAGAATTGCCGTGCCTGGAAAACAGACCGCCTGTGCTCATCATGCTTTCCCTATCAACAGAGAGTTTGCAGTTGTTCGTATCTGGAAATACACAGAATCATCTTCAGCTTTGAAAAGAAACTATTATTCTGGAATTCAATATTGGTATTGAATGAGGAGGAAATTGGTTAAAAAAACAAAAACAAAAAAAAATACTCCAAAAGGATAACAGCGTTCATCCCCTTTTAAGAGCGATTCAGATGAAAAATGGCTCGGCATGCGCTTGATCTATATGTTTTTTTGTGGTTATTAGTAGTAATGAAGATGCATTAACCATATTCTCTAGATAATGCTCTCGCAGCTTCTTAGTACTTTTATCAACATATAAATTTTACAACCGGCAATTTGGGAATTTGACTAGTACATTTTTGTTTATAAAAAAGGGTAACAACATTATAACTTCTTCATATCTGTGAATTATGGATCTTGACTTGCAAGCAGGCAAAACTGAAATGTAATAGAACTTCAGTGTCTTGATAACTCCTCTTTCCTACTACCACTCACAAGAAATTGGAGTGCAGACAGGCTGCTGCATGGAATACAAAGCCAGAGGTGAATGCCTTTTTAATCCAGAATTTATGAGTTCTTTTCATTTTATTCATTCTTCTCAGTAAACAGGTATCCAGTGCCTTCTCTGTCGCTAACCTCAGTGTCTGTAAATTGAGAAGGCTCTATTTCATTAGGAAGCAGCTGAAAACTGGAAGTTAAGTGGTACATAATCATGGTCTTTATCTCCTTTAGGAAAGGTGGTTTTCGACAGTTTCTAGAAGGACATTCAACAGCTCTGTTCTTTAAAAGTAAAATCCATTCGATCCATTTGAAAAATGATTTTCTCACTTTTCATTGAGTGACAGATGAGTAGATCTTTCATAAAGCTGAGATCCAGGTTTTAAGTTTGACTTGTCCTAACTCTAAAACAATGTCATCCTCTAGTCCCTGGCCTATATATAATGTTAGTCTGTACATTAAAGAAAACTTTCTGCAAGAAGGAGGCAGGGTGTTCTTTCCTTGTTATAGAGCGATGGCTCAGTTCCATTTGTGGCTAATGCCAAGGATGAAGCTTCTTGAAAAAGCAAGAGAATTGCTGTGCAAGTGCTGCCTCGTAGATCTGAAAGGAAGAAATGATTGTAAAACTTTAGTTAATGAAGTCTAATAAGTGGATCCCTGATTCTTCGCTTTCAGTTTTTTACTTTGATGGCAGGGAAGTAAAGTGTGTAAAATTCAGCATCTAATTATGATTGGGGCAATAAAAATGCAAACTTTGGTATAATTTTCATGGAGTTGAACTACCTCCTACAACTAAAATAATTACAATCTTATCTGGTTTTCCAGATAGTAACCCCAAGACACTGCAAGATTATAGAGATAATGGTCTTTTCTTGGTGACCATTTGCTGACTATAACACAGACCATGGCACAAACCATGGGAGTGTGTGAGATTACAGAGGCTATGGTTTAGGGAAGGGCTGGCTGCCTGAAGGTAAAGAAGAGTGGGCCTTTGGACCTACAGTGCAGAAGTCTTGTTTACCTTGAGTGGTTTCCGAGCAGTAACAAGAAGGTTTAAAGACTGAAGAAATGTGTTGACACCCTTTGGAAAAAGAATTTGGGGTGTGGGGAGGGAGAGAATTGATAGTAACTAGTTAAGAGGTGCAGATTAAAAGAAGTTAACATGTACACACACACACATGCACACATCGGACCCTCCCCCCCCCCATACTAACAAGAGGGAGAAAATGATGATGCAGGAGAGGAAAATGTAAAAGCAAAACTCTCATAAAGTCAGAGGCAAAAATAAAATTAAAATTAAAAAGTCAGAGGTCATGGGGTCCAGAGCACCAAAAGAGATACTGACCATGGCTGGGAGTAAGGACTTGCCTTCCTCTGAAGAGTATCGGTCAATGCGACAGTTCCATAGCACATATTTATCAGATTCCCTAGAAGCAGTGAAAATATATCAGTGAACATGCTTTTATGAACTTTTGTTCCAATGGGGATTGGAAAAGGCAGGCAAAGTCATTACATACATGCATACGTACATATCATACATGCATACGTACATATCCCACATGCATGCGTACATATCATACATGCATATGTACATATCATACATGCATACATGTACATACATGTACATTTTTATTCAGATGTCTCAAAATGCTATCAAGAATATCACAGCAGGGATGTGAGGAAGAAGCATATGAAGAGCTGGGACTAGAGGATGAGGGTGTGGATTGTAATTCTCATGAACTAGACACTTGATGTAACTTCTGTGAGTTTGCCAAGCTCTGATTCTCTGGCACATTTTCAAAATCAGGTTGAATTTATCCTCGTACCTGTAAACCAGGGCACATGTGAAATTTACTCTCAACCTTGTTTCCCAGATCCTCCTTCAAGTAGCCCCTCAGGCTTGCCCAGCCTGTGCTGCTTCTGCGTAGTCTTCACACAGGTCTTAAGCATACATTAATTGATGTCACTTTTTGATTCATTGATATCTTTCCTACTAGATTCCAGAGGAACTCAGTTTGGGGAACTGTATCTGTTCTGGACAGTGGCAGCCTGAGAACCCCGCACTTTGCCTTTGGCGTGCGATAGGGCTTATCTATTGAATGAATGAATGAAAAGGAAACGTCTATTTCCCAGAAGTCACATCTTTAAGAATCTTGTTACTTCATTATTCTGTGGTCATTTCTAAACGCTGATCTGATCCCATAAATGGTCTTTTTTAAGGCAAAGACGCTGTTTGTATACCACAGTGTGAGATAGCGCTGTCCTCTAAATCTCCATCTCTCTCTCTCTCTTTTTTTTTTTAAACAGGACTAACACCAAAGGTGCTCCCCTGAATATAAATAAGGTCTCTAATAGCCTGATTAATTTTGGAAGAAAGTTGATTTCTCCTGCAATGGCCCCAGGCAGTACGGGTGGCCCTGTGCCTGGGAGCAATAATGGCAGCTCCACCACTGCTGTGGTTCCCACCAGGACCCCAGCAGAGGCCCCCAGGCATCATTTGCAACAGCAGCAGCAACAGCAGCAGAGGCTGATGAAGTCAGAAAGCATGCCCGTGCAGCTGAACAAAGGTAAGGAGAAAGCGCCAGACGTATCAAGAAATCATGTACACTATAGCCTAGGATTTCCGTCCCCACCTGTGAAGAACCCACAGCCAACAAATCAATGCAAACCTTGTTTTGGAAAAATCTGGCAGATTAGATACTGTTTAAATTGAGACATCAGATGCTGTGTTGTTTTTAACTCACATCTTCTGAGGTTATACGTTAGGGTGTTTTCTGTGTCCACTTGCCTTTGAGTCCCGCGGGTGCCCGTATGTTTGGCACATGCTGTCACAACACAGACCTTGACGTCGGTTGACTGTGACGGCTGCTCACTTTGGGCAGCCGTGCTTCTGGCAGAAGAGGATCTGCAGCGGTGGGTGCTGATGGGCTTCAGGCACTGCCTTCCTCAGCGCCGCAGTTTGGAGGAAGTGCAACCCTGGGTGTGCCTTCTCCCAACGGGCTTTACCTCTGAGGAATTCAACCTGGAACCCTCAGAGGAAGAAAAGCTGAACAGAATCCCAAGCAGCCAAAGGATCTGAGTCCCTGCACACGAAGTTAGAGCCACAGAGGGTGAGAGCAGAGGAAGCCTGGGAGGTCATGGGCAAGTCGGTCCCTGGGTAAGTTCGAGGGCACACTGCTGGCACCCAGCCCACCCCGCTGCTGCCCTCAGGCATGCTTGCTGCTGATTCTGGGCCTTCGGGGGCTTCCCTTGGAGGGGGCTCATTCCTAAGAGAGTCCCTCAGTCTCCGGCTCAGAACCTTTCCACTAAAATATCAGATCTCCCTGTCCATGTAGCAGAGTGGAGACAGTTACATTTCGTTTTAATGAGATACTGTCTATAAAGAAGACGGAGATAGTCACACAGTATGAGAAAATCTAGAAAAATCCATTCTAAGACCTCACAAGGCAGAGAGTCTGGGACCAGTTGGTGTCAGGGCCAATATCCCACCCTAGGCCTTGTACCTATCTTGGAGGGGTCCCTGTGTTGAGACTTGTTCGCTAACAGGTGATGACAGTAACAATAGTAATTCCGAGAAGTGAGAAGACCTTGCAATTCTTCCATACGCTCTTTGTAGGGGAGATTGCATCCAAACTTATTAAAAATTGTATATTCCTGCATTTAAATTGGTGAAGTTAAGTTCAATGGACTTTATTCCCCAGTGATACAAAATAGTGAATATTATTCAATAATGAGTATGTTTTCTGTGTGTGTTCTCTTGTTAGTTACAGCACTTACTTACGATCTTTGCCTACATAAAGTATTAGAATTTATATAATTAGTATTAAATTTCTATTAGAATATTCACTTTACCTTATATAAGATCTCATTTAAAATTGCATTCTTTTTTTTTAAATGTAGAGCTATCACAGATGATTTAAAGAAAAGGAGATTTCAAATCATTAACATGTTGTAAATGTATTTTAATGCCAGGAGACATGCCCACTTCCAGAATGGAAATGAATGTTATTTTATATATTTCTTAATTGTACTGTTTTATTGTTCTAAACAAATATGATTTCAATATTGCTTTGATAACAAGCTATAGTCAGTAGTAATTCTAACTGATGGCAGGCAAATGAGTCAGAGAATCTCTTAATGCTGTAGCTTAAATTTTCTGAGGAACCAAGCCAAATGACTATAGAAATATAAAGTTGTGTCTCCAAGGAAATGTCAAGTATTAATATCACAGTAAGTGAGAAAGGAAGTGCATGAAGATGGAACAATTGATGAAAACGAAGTCCCCAGTTATAAGGCGACAACAGGGCGCTTAAGCAGAACATTTGGAACATGAATATCACCGGGGCCTTTTGTAACCGATCCCTGGGCTGAAGAAAGTAGTCTTGTTTGGCAACTCATCTTTTTATTTCTGGTTCGTTCTTCTCCTGTCAGTCTACAGAAAAACATATCTACGTCCATATTAAAGACAACTATACCTGCCCAAGCCCCTCTCTGCACAAGAATCTGAATAGAACAGAGCAAAAGGCAAAGAAAGCAGTGACTCAAGCAGAAGCCAGTGTAGGCTGTGCTGCTGCCTGGTTCACTAGAGCCAAGAGCACTGACCCTGCTCCCTCACCCTCAGTAAGCCTTTGGGACCCATCCTGAGGGAGCCTCCCCCTCCCCAACCCCCCCCCCTCCACCGCCAGCTGTAAAAATCTATGGTTCTTTTGATGGGAGCTGTGTTGGTGAACACTGATGAGATATCATTCCAACCTTGGTTCTTTGAGCTGGTGTTTTCCCCAAGTGTCACGCTGTGCAGTGACACTGACAGATCTGCCAGTGTGTAACCTGGGCCCAGAGATGAGAGCGCATGAGGCTTTAGTCAGCCAGGAGGCTTGTGTTGAAATATGACTTCTGACTGTCTCCGAGCAGAGCCATCTACTTCGTGCCTTGGAGGAAAGATAATGCAACAGCCTTTTTAGTGTTCTCTGTTGGAAAATTTGAAAGTTGCTTTGAAAAATGGTTGTTTGTAAAGAGGAAAATGCTTATGGTTCTCATAAGTTACTTAACTCTCCATTATTTGTGCTCATGTACGGGAACAGTTGTATGGAAAACCCAAATGTCATGTATGTGCTGCTTGAAACATGGTCTGTAGTTTTTGTATGTGTGGGGTTGAGGTTATAAAGAAAGGAGGTAGGCACATATGTGCCTCCATCATTTTCCCGGTCATAATTAATATTATAATTTGCGATGGATCTCTGTAACCTAATAGGCGAACAGAGGCAACAGAGTAAAGTGCGTACTAAGTGTAAAATTTTAAAACTCTTCAAATCATACAGAAAAATAGGCACACCACGTATCAACAAGTTGAGCCTTAGCTGTATTATGAAAATTCAGGACCTGGTATATCCCACCCATAAGCTCTTCGTCACTTATATGGGGCATGTACCTATTTATAGATTTTATTTCACGTATAGGAAATTATAAATGTACGTACTGTTAATTGAAGGGAATGATATAATTACAACTCAATCATTTCCAGATGAGCTGGCCAGACTGTAAATTATAATTGCAGCAAGTGGTCAGGGCACTGAGGGTGCTATTAAATTTGAAACTTAGTATTTTTTGATACTATATAAAGGCTCAGGAGAAGCAAGTATCAATCATACATTATCGTACATAGAAAATATGGTGTCTTTTTTTTTTTTTTTTTTTTTGGTTTGTTCATCTCAAAATAGCTAGGCCTTCAGATGGTGATATAACCAGAGGATCATTCTGTTGACAGTGCTCAGTGCTGAACTTTGTCATCCAGGAAGGAAATTGAAGAACCAAAAAACCTCCTCTGAATGTTTAGTGTACCTGGGGTTCTCCACACAGTTCCCTTTGTGCTCCTTTCCTTACTTTCCTCTGCTCTTAAAAAGCACTCCTCCCCACCCCCACCCCCCATTTCTTTGTCTGTTTTTGAATGTGAGCACTTAATTTATTTTAGGCATTTACTTCAGGTCCAATTTGTAAATGAAATCTTGCCTGGAGTAAGTATATCAAGTTTAAAGGGTATGCAGTTCACAGATTTATTTTTACATGTTGACATTTGTAAGTACATGTGGTAACTTATGAAATCTTTGCACTACTTAATATGAAATTAGAATTACTTAGGTTTTGATCGCTGAAGAAATTGATTTCAAGTTTAGTTAAAAATAAATTTTGTTTGCTATAGGAGATCAATTTCAAAAGAATGCTTCTTGATAAATGACATTTAGCTTACTTTTGAATAAAGATTTTTTTAACGAAATATAAAATCACACTAATATTGGTAGCATGATGAAATCTGCTCTGCAAAATCAAATTTTTCCTAGACTTTAGAAAACAGTTTGTTTTTATTTAAGAAAGCACATACAAAAACTTTTTAGGAAACACATTTTAAATTTATTTCATTTTAAACAGGTTTTACTTTTTTTTCTGATGTTGCTCTGTATTTTCTGTTGTGTATTTTTTGTAATTAGCTTGATAAAAGTATTATCGCGTTAAGCATGAAAAAAGTGAAGTTGATTTTTTTTCCCCTTTTATGAAATCTAATTTTATTTTTTTATGACATGCAGGAGATGTAGTTACAGGAAGCGATGCTCAGGTTTCTGTTCCTGTCCAGACTCTAACTGACCTCCAAGGTACAGTTATATGCCAATGTAGCATCTCTCTTTGCCTGTAGTATTATCATTACCAAAACTCCATTTTTTCCTTTCACTCACCCTCCTTCATACCGTTTATCCCATCATTCCCATTGTTTAACCACTGGGTGGCACTGTTGTGTAGAACAAAAGTAGTCCCCCGTCATGTCATACTTGGATGATGCCTAATCTCACTGCAGTGTGAGTTTTATATTAAGTTTGCACCAGTCTCTTTCCTTGCAAAATATAATCACCCTCTATTTTATAGTTATCCTAACAGTATGCTTTATGTTACAGCTCGCACCAAGGTGTTCTTTTTGTTTCACAGGTGTTCTGTGAAGGTATTTGACAAATTAGTTTTGAAATCAGATGATTTATATGCTGTTTGTATGCACATTATTGTATGAATTAATCAGTGGTACTGAGGTTTTACCTAAAAGATTTATAACTTGATTTTGAGATCAGTTTTTCTTTTAACATTTTTATTTAAGCAACCTATTTATAATAGTATGTAGGTTTTTGAGTACATGACATTTTAAAACAACATCTGTATATGCTACACTGTTAAAATCAGTTTTTTAATTCAGGTTTTGCAGTGTGAATTTTATCAAAAGGAGTAAGGTTCATTGTGACAGATTTCTGTATACAGTTACATGGTAATGATTTAAAGATACCATTTTGCAATCAAAATCATTTGTTCAGAGCTACAAAAATATTTAAAGTTGCTATGTTAACCATTTGTGATGTAGTCTTTAAATAAAATGTGCTGTAGAAAAGATCCCTGTACCAAGTGGCAGCCTAGACCAACTTTAAATATCTTTAATTCAGATTCAAACTAAAAAGATAACAGTGTTAATTAAAACTCATTTTTCTTAAAATATCTATATAATATAGTGATGCTACTAGTACTAAAGTACTCTTCTAATAGCAGTAGGTCTTTATAATATTCATTTTTTTCATAAATTAACAGAAAACGAAGTTTTGTGATGAGGAGATGAGTGACGTGTTGGCTTAGCTTTAAACATACACACTCACGCATGCGCACACACACACACACACATACACACACATACTGCAACAACAGGAAGAAGACCTTACTTCTATATATAGTGCTTCATCAGTACAATTTCTGTGGATATTTTTGGTCATTCACCTTTCAGAGATTTTTAGCTTGGAGACTCTGTGGCAAGCTGCTGTTTACTCTTGTCGACATCTGTTACATGAGCAATATTGTAGGGGGTGAGTGGCATGTACAACAGTAAAGGCAGATAATTATCAAGTGATTTATCTTCAGTTTTGTCGATTATGCAGTTGTATGAGTACATCTCAGTGGTGTTGTGTGATAAAGTGAGACATTATAGGACTTAAGTTTGTTGATTATAACTAAAATCTGCGCCACAACTACCACCTGCAACTTTTTAGCAAGGATTTTACAAATTGTCAAATTAGGCTACTGACGTCTAAAAGTTTGCTGCAGAGCAGATCTCTTGGTGCTGGAAGCCCGGTCCCTGCCTGTGGAGCAGCAGCAGAGAAGTCGGAATAAGCGAGGGGCCCTTTCCCCACAAACCAGGAGCACAAGGCCCGGTGTTACTGTTGCAACAGAGTCGAGTTTGTTTACTGAGTTTGGCCTGTGATCTGCCAAACTGCTGGTCTTGGTCCAGGCTTTCCCTGTAGCTTTGCCAGCTGTGCATCAGCCTGTGCTGTAGGTGACCCCACAGGCCTTGACAGTTGGGAGTCTGCTCTTTCCTCGGGGTCCCTGTTCAGGAGTTCCTGATCCTGCCGTGTGGTGACAGAGCCTTCGTGAGTCCCCAAGGGAAGACTGCAGCTGCTGTGTGGCCAGGAAGCCCCCAAAACATTCCAGTGTGTGGTGACCTTGACAATGATGAGGAGACCATGAAGTGACACCTTCCCCAATGGGGAAGGCCCTGAGCTTCCTCAATGCACTTCTGCAGCATGGAGGCAGGGCATGTAGAAGGACGTTCAGGTCGTTAGTGGTGGCAACAAAAAGTTTCTGACAATCTGTTCTTTGTAGGAACAGTAATATTAGTGGTTGGAGACCCTCTTCCAGGGTGCCAGACCTACTGCAGTCAGCACTCTCTGGAGTATTACAGGAGTAAATACTTGTTGTTTCAGGGATAGAAAGCCACTTAGGCTTTACCGAGTGGCTTTTTTTCAAAGTCCTAAGTAAATTTCAAATATGAAGTAAATAACAATATTTTTTAATGATTGTTTGCATATATGTATAGTCTTTCTTGCCTCATGAGATTCCATCCTTACATCTTTGCTTTTTAATATAGTTATATAGGTTTTAATTTTTAGAAAGAAAACATTGACCATAAATTAAAATTTAGGTCCTTTGTTTGTTTGTTTGTTTTGATTCTTGTTTTGATTTATATTTCAATGCAGATTGAAATCATTTTTAAAAAGTGTGCCATGGGAGTTTTCATTTCTTAAGACTTAACTCAAAGTATTTCTGCGCAATTATTTTTGAAAGTTGTACTTTTTTGTAATAGAAACTTTTTTCAAGAGATATTTAGCAATTTATTCACAAACTAAAAAGCTTTAAGTACCAGCACATACACATGCAAAAATGCACAGACATTACTTCCAGAGAGAATTTAAAATTCCCAACAACAGAATTATATGACTTCACTGTCTAAAGAAGGGACCACTAGCTAGTAATTTAGATTTCTTAAGTTAATTTCTTAAGTTAGATTAAAAATTTATGCTCTGTATTTGTATTTGGGTTATGCATGTAAATATATACATACATGTACACAGAGATGATCACTGTATAATATTTATCGGGTTGTTTAGAAAAATAGAGAAAGTCAAAAAAAAATCCCTGTTCCCATTACCTGCTTGAAATCTTCAAGGTAAAACTGAAACACATATAACATTAACCCCAGTTAATTAAGGTCATTAAGTGGATGAGAAAGAACATTCCTCTTCTCTTCCCACTTCTTTCTGCCAGTTCATTTCCCTAAGAGCTGTTTTCTAAGCTGACGAGTAACACACAATCACATTAACTTGCTAACAGCTCTCCTGCCTAGACAGGACTTTCCTGTGCATCTCCAAGATGAAAACACTGCCAGAAATGTCCCCGGCAGATGGGCAGCAGACCCGTGGCACAACGAAAAGGAAAGTCGAGTCACCTAGAGTAGGACGTAGTAATGACAAAGAGTAGAGATAGGACCTTCTCACAAGGGAAGGAGGAGGCCGAAGGAAACACTGGCCTTGTCAGTGACCCTGTTCTGTCTCTCGGCTTGTTGTTGAGGAAGGCTCATTGAAACAGAACAGTTTGACTGCGTTCTGGACAATCACGTTAAGAAGGTTGAGGAAAATAATACATCAAACAGACTTGGAGAAAACTTCAGTTCCCTGGAAAATACACTTTGGTGGAACATCTATCCCGAAGACATTGATTAGACAAGTTGGGTTTGGACTGAGAACAGTATCAGAATTTGCCCTTTTGCTTCTCAAAACCTCATACCATTTGAGCTAATTGAGGCCACATTTCCTCCAGCCCACATGGCGCAGCCCTTTTCAGGGGGCCTAGGTGGTGCAGGTTGGCTCCAGTGGGCTCTGGAATCAGGCTGAGCTCGACTTCTGACCCGCCCTGCCTTGCTGGGCAGCCTCGGGACGTTACTCAACCTCTGACGTGTGCAACAAGAGCTTGAGTGACCGTGTGGGAAGTGACTCCAGCACCAGCCCACAGTAAAGGCTCGATGGTGCTGTCTGTTCAGGTGGTCATGGGGGTAATCACAAGGAGACTCCCCAGATACCTCTGAGGTTTTCAAAGTTAGATTATGAAAGCTATTCCTTTTCTTTCTTGTTTTCTTTCAATATGCCTTTTCTTAACACTCACTTCTGATATTCTAGAACCACATTGGCTTGCAGGCAAGTGCCAGATCTGGCAGCCTGGTTCAGGCCAGAACAGGCCAGGCGAGGGAATCTGGGGACAGCCAGCTTTGGTTCACTCTTCTGGGTGCCCAGATGTAATGTTCTTAATAAATAGATTCACCCTTCTTGCCATCTGTCACTCAAGTCCAAGGTTAACAAAATACTACCAGGTAAGGACCAGTACCTCTTATGCCTCCTGAGTCACGTCGCCACAGCACTAGGCTTCCAGCTGTCCCCTTCCTGCTCTTCAGGGCTGTGTCCCCTCTACCCCAAGCCCCAGGACTTGCAGACTTCATGGTCTGAGTGTACTACCTTTGGGTGACCTATGGCCAGCCCCCTCAACTGGTCTAAGTTTATAGGGGCTCTGCCTTTCCAAGTAGGGAGACACCCCAGCCCCTTTCAGTTTCTCATGGAGTCTGAGGGAAAGACCATAACGTATTCAGGAAGCATAGCAAAAACTTACTGATGAATTTCCCCTACCTCTTCCCCTCCCTCCCAGCCACTCTGTAACCAGGGCTCCTGGCTGATGCCTAGGAAACTCACTGGTCAACACAGACCCTTGACAGATAACTCGGACACATAGCACCTGGCACTCAAAACTTTTACTCACTGTTCCAGAAAGGGAGAGAATGAAGGACAGGTTTCACACCCCTGGATGCAGCTCTCGCTAGTCCAGTAGTACCTTGGTGCACTTTTGAAAAAGGTGACACCCCACTCACAAGAGTTAGCAGGCAGCAGGGCTGTGTGCAGCGTGTATGGTTTTCAGAGCCTGGAGCCAGTTGGCTGACGCCTGAGAAGCTCAGCCAGTGGACAGACCACCCCAATGGCTAATGACCGGGGGGTCCACAGGGCACTGTGACTCACACTACCTGCTCTGCATTTACCACTCACTCAGCTTGGCTCAACATGGCTTCTACCTGCCAAGTTCTTCTCACACTGGGCACCACAGTCAGCCCCCGCAAGACACACAGGACCCTCTAGGACACATGGCCTGTGTGAAGCTTCACTTGTAGATAAGCAAGGTGGCTTGTGGTGAGTCAGTGGTTCATTCAAGGCCCACACTAGATAAGCAGCTGAGCTCCAACTAGCTGTGCTTGGCCCAGCAGGCACTCTCTTAAGGAATTCTACCTTTTTAATATCTCATATCTCCTGCCATGGCCTTGGTATAGGCCCTTACAATAACCCTTACCCGGAGCAGTGCAGGCGATGCCACATCCAGCCACACTCTGTCACCCTCAGTCTCCTCTCCTGATTGAAATCTATAGAGACCCCCCCCCAATCTACCAAGAAGAGCTCTTAGCCCCCAAACAGGGCACTTTTCTGAACTGCTGTCCCTGCTTTGGGGGCCTCGCCTCTTTCCTTCCTTCCCCACCCCCGGAGCCAGGGGACCAAGAGGAAACTGTACCCCTGTTCCGTAGGCCTGCAACTTTCAGAAAGAATGTATTGGGTTCCCTCCTCCCCCAGAAGGTCATTGAAGTCATCACCAAATGAAAATGAAGGTCTCAGTTGGACCTCATCTCATTTTACATGGACTTTGGTGTCATTTTCAGTTTCATGGGGAAAAAGGAAGTGCCAGTAGTTTTAACCAGCCTAGATGTCCCCAGAAGTCTGCGTGCCTTGTAAAGACTTCTGTGCCAGAGATGACCACCCCTGAACCCAGCCGTCACCACCTCCCCACTCTTCAGGTTTTAAGCTTTCGCACACACATGTGACTGCCTGAGAAAATGCAATAGTCCCTCTTTTGTGCTTCCAGAATTGTGGTTGTGTTTACTCTTACCACCTGGGAGTGTACGGTCACTGGCGTATTTCCCTTGATCTGCTGTTTGGGGCACTCCGAGGCGCCCCAGAGCTCCTAGAGGTGTTTTCATTCTAAAAGCAGAATCTGGGCGGGGCACGGTGGCACGTGCCTTTAATCCCAGCCAAAGAAGGGAGACTGAGACTAGGAATCGCTGAGTCCGTGGGTTCAACACCCACCCGGGACAACATAGCACTAGACCTAGTCTCAAAAAAATATCTGGATGTGGTGGCTCACACCTGTAATCCCCGCTGCCTGGGAGGCTGAGGCTGGGGGTCACTTGAGTCCGTGGTACCCCGGGCAAAGTAAGTCTGCGGTTTCCCGGGCAACATAGCAAGACCTAGCCTCAATCAATCAATCAATCAATATCCATCAATAAACAAATAAATGCAGAGCCTGCACAGCGCTTGTGCCCCCCGGTCTAGTTATAAACAAAAGACTTTTGCCAGAGGTGGCCTGAGAAAGAGCCTATGCCAGTATTCTTAGAAGACCTCGTAATATAAAATAATTTTGAATAATTGTCTCGTGTCAGCATTTCCGAGAAACTAAGATCTGCGCACAGGAAGCATTTTGGAGCATGGCCTCAAGATGAGCACCTGGGGGCGAAACAGCTTGAACTGAGGGGAAGCTGAGCTGCCTTGGCGCTGGAGCCTCTGGGCCTGGGGTGCCTTTTGGAGTTGTCTGCCCCCCCTCCCCCTCCCCGGCAAGGGGCCCGGCTGGATTGGTGCCCATCTGGGGCAAGGGCATGACCCCGGCAAAGCAGTTCACCTCAGCGGCAGGCGCCTTGCACAGAGGAGTTTTTCAGGCTAGCCTTCCGAAGCCGGGCTCTGGCCACTGCGGGAGCAGCAGTCCTGAAGGGGGAGCTGGCCAGGCCAGCACAGCAGTAGATTGAAGACTGCACCTCGAAGCCTGGACTTGAAGTTACAGCACCCCCGAAGAAACGGTTCATGCTGTTCCATCATGAAAAACCTTCGACCGTTTGTAGGGCTTTGGGGCTCCGCAAACAGCGCAGCTCGAGGGCTGCAGGCACGCAAGTGCAGCCCTCCAAGCTCAGGGCGGCCAGGTGAGGCGTGGTGATGTACTGAGTGTCCATACACCCTTTGCACCACTCCAGGTCTGTGCGAAGAGGGCAGGAAGGTCTAGTCCTTTCTTCTGACTCAAAGCAAAACGGTTCCACGCACCTCGACCTTTCTTAGAGCTCTGCATAGCGAGTACTCCGCCATCAGCCTCTTGGCAACAGCCTCTAGTGACGCTTTCATTGAAGTCTGAATACTCAAGTTCCAAAAGAGCACAAAAATGTTAGAAAGCAGTCTTGCACCTGTGCCTGGATGTTTACTGCAGCACTATTTATAATTACAAGAACTTGGAAGCAACCTAAATGCCCCAGAACAGATGACTAGAGGAAAAAAGTGTGGTGTATATGCACAATGGAATATTACTCATCAACTAAAAATGCTAAATTTGATGATTTTATGGTAACATGGATGTACTTAGAAGAAATATTAGCAGAAACAAGTCAAAAAGAAAAAGAAACCAAATGGTTTCACTAATATATGGGATATAGGGAAAAAATAAAAGCCATGAAGAAATGTCAAAACAAGCTAACCACCAAACTAAAGCACACAACTTGGGGCAGGCTGGGGGGGGGGGGGGGCACAGTGCAGGGCGTGAATCCCTGGGATTACAAAGATGTGAAATTTATCTATAAATATTTTTTTTTTTAAAAAAAAGCAGTCTTGGCAATTGAAGGGGAATGTATTCTGTACAAGGTTCTTCTGTGAGGTGTAGACCAAGAGCACTGTTATTACTACCAGCCACCTGCAACTTGGTCATTCAAAGATAAATTCTGACGAGAGCTGACTTCAGTGTTAGCTCTGAAAGGGTGGTTTGCTGAGCAGAGAAATAGCTGCAGAAGAAATCTGTGAGTGTTGTTTTTCCCTCGGGAACCAGTTGCTTTCTAATGACCTCTTAGATACTTACTCTCCTTCAGCAAATAATCAGTAAGTTAATTTATTAAAGCAAGTATTCTGAAAAGTTCTCCTAGATAAATTGTGTTTTTATTTTGTTACTGTTGTTACCTAAATGTACCAACCTGCATTTTGTGAAAAACGTCTGGAAACGCGACTGTCCATTAATTTATGCCTGCGTCGTTCAGCATGCTCTCCCCAAACACATGTGGCCACTGAGCCTTTGAAATAGATGTTGTTGAGCACAGTATGTGAATTGGATTTGGAAGACATAATATTAAAATGAATGTCAAATAGCACTGTAATTTTTTTTGTTTTGATTGCATGCTTGATTGCATGTTAAATGATAATAGTTTGCATATATTGGGTTAAATAAAATACACTTAAGATTAATTTCCCTTTACTTTTTAAATATGGCTACTAGAAATTAAGAACCTTCTATGTTGCTCACATTACATTTCTGCCGAACTGGGCTGGTCTAAACAGTTCTCTTCAGATACTCTGCCCTGAGTGCAAGCTGTCCTGTATCGTAGCCCAGGACATCACCCACCATTGGTGTTCAGAGGATTTGAATAGACAGTTCTCAAAGAGACTCAGATGTCTTGTAAGCACATGAAAAGGTACTCAACACCACAAGTCATTTGTATTGGGAAAATGCCAATCAGAATCACAGTGAGATACCACTTCATACCTAGTGGGATGGCTAAAATAAGAAGCAATATGTGTTAACAAGGATGTAGAAAAATTGGAATCCTCCTAGAGCACTGATGCCCAGCTGTTGGTGGACCTGAATTCTCAGTGACAGCTTCCGTGACCCTTTAAATTGAATGTTTAAGTCCCTCTTACTGCTTTGCTCTCTATAACTCTCACCACTATCTAAAATCATATAGACATTATATATATGCACACATTTTATATATATATATCATATATACATTATATAGATGCTCTTTCTCTCTGTGTGTATATGTATGTGTGTGTATAATGTGTTGATCAGTCTCCCCTCACTAGAAAGTCAATTCCTTGAAGAATGGGATTTTTGATGATTTTAGTTCCCAGTGTGTCCCTGCACCCTGAAGTGTCTGGCACATACAAGCCTTTGTTAGGGGTTGCCTGAATGGATGTACAGCAACTATGTTTCTTGGTCCTAAGTCCCTACATCATCTTGCAGTGGTGTCCCCAAGGTTTATGTGAGTCTGCATGGGTCTGGCGGCAGACAGCTCTACACACCAAGGCGCCCTGGTAGGACTCACCATCTAGGGGAGCTTTGTGACTGCTCAAAGGCTCTGAAAAAGGCCTGCTGGAGGCACCCATGAGATTCACCCACTCTGGTGTGGAGTCAGTTCTAGAAAAAGGCCCTGTGAGCCAGTTTTGGGTAGACCATGTGCCTACCATGGATAATCTAATATCTGTTGTGAAATTAAAGAAAAGAGAAGAGGTGCTTGTGAAAATGATGAAAGATTTAGATTTTTTTGGTGTTAATGTTCAGTATAATAGTTTCTGGCTTCGCTTTTAAAGGATGGTTCCATTAATGGGGCAAGTCTAGTCATTGAACCTATGATTCTAAAAATTACATCTTTCATTTTTCTATATGTGTGCAAAACTCAGATT
Organism: Uropsilus gracilis; assembly: GCA_004024945.1. Classification (NCBI taxonomy): domain Eukaryota; kingdom Metazoa; phylum Chordata; class Mammalia; order Eulipotyphla; family Talpidae; genus Uropsilus; species Uropsilus gracilis. The sequence goes on from PVHY01000181.1 coordinate 267,688, forward strand.
ATGTAGGATGAATTACATGTACAAAACCATAGCATTACTCCATTGTTTCAAAAAATGACGTTCTGATCCATAAAATGCATGTGTTTTTCACACTCCACTATGTCATTATGTTGACCGAAGAAAGCACTGTCATAATCGATCATTCACTAGAAGCAGTAAATTCTTAGTGAAAGCATCTGGTGTTTCATTATTGTGCTGACATTCTTTTACAGGACAAAGCTCTAAAAACATCAGCTCATCTCCCAGCATTGAGAGTCTGCCTGGAGGAAGGGAATTCACCGGTTCCCCACCTTCATCAGCCACTAAAAAGGATTCCTTCTTCAGCAACATTTCCCGTTCCCGTTCCCACAGCAAAACTATGGGCAGAAAAGAATCTGTAAGTATTTATGATTGGTTTCCTTCATCTCCTTCATTTTCCCATCTACTTCTGTATTTGCTAAAGGTTTTTCACCTCCTTATTTTTTCTGTAAAGCTCTTGAAATTTTTACAGACTAAATTGAATTCAGTAAAATATTTTAATTTTGTTATTACTTAGTATTATTTTCAGCTGTGGTCTCTATTACACTCTGGGTGGGAAACACTAGTTAAACTGTGTTGAATCTCAAACCTCAGCCCTTTTTCCTCTACAGATGCCCTTTTGCCAACACTTGTGGTTTTTTTTTTTCTAAAATGTTACACAGCTCTATACTAAATAATAGAGTAAGACAACTTAAACTTTTTTTCAGCTTTAAGTAGTTCTTGAAAATGAAAAAGAATTATTTTACCACTTGTTTAAAAGTTATACAAATTACATTTCAACTATGTGTTAACAGTTGCTCTCTAAGATTCTTTGTATGCTTTACTCAAAAGGACATACTTAAAGTATATCAGCTGCTTAAAAAATATAGTTGAGTCTGTAATTTTTAAGACAATTTTGTAAGAAAAAATGGTATTTAGTCCATTCTATAGCTAGCTCAGCGCCTAATATTGAAGTATAAATAAAGGATTCATCTGCCTACTATTAAAGGATGCAAATATTGTGTGTAACAGAAAAGGTCTGACTTCTGCTGAGATGGTCCTAAAATAGGAAGAAAACAAATTGTGACACCTATGAGAAGTAATTATTTATGGTACATAGAATACATAGCAGTATGATATCTGTGTGTGTGACTTTTGGCAAGACTGTCAACATTTTGCAAAGGAAACAACATACTGGCTCTGAAGGGAAGAGGTAATGACATACTCTGTTGTTCCTTTGATTGTGGAAGATCTGTGGAAGAGCAGAATGGAATTTTTGTTAAAAAATGGTGGCTTTACCTGAGGCATCCAAGAGGGAAGGGCAAGAAGAAGGGAGATGGGGTGATGAGAAGATGAGAATGGGGTAAAATAGGAGCACAAAGGACTATGGTGGAGAATTATGGGTGCTTTACTGGTAGGAAAGTTAGAATAGCCATACCTGAGAGGCAAAATCCTACATTGTCAAAAACATTAACAGAGAGGTAAAACAATGGTACTTCATTAATTAAAAAGATTTTAAAGATGGTTGCTTTAATGTATGCAGTCAGCTCTGCTCCTTCCTCAAGTTCCATTGAGGACAGTTATCGTAAGTAAAGGTAAACCTTTACTTAAGATGGTCCTCTAGAAGCTCAGGACCTGGAAGTACATTGAAGGTGAAACTGAAGCTATGAGGCTTGGTCACAGCCTCTTCAGGAAACAGGGAGACCCTCTTACTTTGCAGAAGTCTGGAACCTACGCTACATACTGACCTTAGACTACAGGGCAGAAAAATACAAGGGAGAAAAATATAAGAAAACTAGAACACAAACCCAGGAGGCTGAATGATCTAAGATGTAGGCATTCTCAAGAGAACAGAAAACATGGAAGGAAGGAAATAATCAAAAATACAATTCAGTAAATGTTTCTGCTAATGAAGGGCCTAAGTTTTCAGATGAAAAAAATGGTCATAGATGATCCCACAGAAGTGAAAACCAGTGCACAGCTAGATACATCTCTGGAAAAGTTCAGAATTCAGAAAACAAAAAAAAAACACCCAAAAAACTTGGGAGAAAACAGACTTTTTTCAATGAAGGATGAGGAGTTAGAGCAGTTACAGATTTCTCACAGAATCGCTGGAAGCAAAACAGGAGTAGTGCCTCCAATTTCAAGAGAAAATTATTTCCAACCTGGATTCGACACTTAGCCAGACTGATTATGAGGATAAAATAAAACTACTTTCAGACATTCACTATGCAAGTGTTTATTCTTATGTACACCGTACTATGTATACCATACTCAGAATCCACAGGAGATTTTGCCTTACAAAATGAGGGCATATATTAAGGATGAGGAATAAATGAGAACAAAGAAAAGAGGATGATGGAACCAAAATATATATATATATATAATATATATATTTATATATTATATATATCTATATATATATAGAGAGAGAGATATATATATTGCTCAAAATGATACTGTAAAGAGTGTGAGTCCAGGAACAGTCTCACCAGACTGGAGCATGTTGGATGATTTCAGAAAGTTTTCTCCAAAAAGATGAAATTGAAATAATGGCTAATATATCTAAACAAATTAAGAGATTTACATAACTAGGGGTTTATTTTGGGTTGGAATTAGTGATAACTTTATAAAAACTAAGCCATTAAAACACACAGCAATTGTTAACTGCAAAGAAAAAATGAAGTATGTACCAGAAAGAGAATATAGTGACAAACAATATAAAGGAGCCTCCATGACTAGAATTTTTGTTAGACATTGCAGTGTAAACCTATTAACTATAAGTTTAATCAAAATCATGATAAAAGTCTTTTGAAAAGATGAGGTGTGGGAACTGTCTTTTTGCTTGGGGAAGAGAGGGGCCAGGTGTGGTGGTGGATAGAACCTTCCATCATGGAAAATCAGCGTATAATACTCTAGAGAAATCAAGTAGTACTATAAGCTATCACTATGGAGATGGGGAAAAAAACAGGTTAAACAATTCAAAGCAGTTGCTTCTGGAGCACAGGAAGTGAAGGGTGGGGCAGTCAGTGTGAACTGTTTTTCGTAACAAGCCTTGTAGAACCATTTGACTCTTCAAGGCATTAACACATATAACTTAGATCAAAAATAATCACTACAAATTACAACAAAAATAGAATGGATCCGCAAAATAAACTTGAAGAGGAACATGTCTATGAAGACCCAGAATAAGGGAGTAACAAATGAGGAAGACATATGAAGACATGTTTCATTTGCATTCTGTCATATTTTTGTGGCATATGGATTATTCTACAGCACCAATTAAGTACTTTCTTTACTGTGATGCAAGTAACCTAAAACTGAGAAGTTGAGCCAAAATAGAAATAAAATCAACTCTCGACATAGACCTCTTGTGAACCAAGAAACTTAATGTCAAGTTATTATTCAAAATGTACTGCATTTCTAATTTGTGGGAAGTAAGTAGGCAGAAATTGTCAAGAGAAAACCCAGGGTTTTTCAAGTTATCGGCTATCTTAATATTTTTGTAAGTATTTGTAAATTCTTGTTTAATCAGTTTTATTTTATTTTTATGTACATAAAGTCAGTGCTCTTTACCAAATAGTTCCAGTTTCCTCCATTCTAGGCCCTTGATGGGATTGCGCTTCCATGTCCCTGAGATCTGTCAGAGCCTGTGGTTAATTTTGCCCAGTGATTTGTGAGTGGATAGCACCCAGCCGCTTGACTGGCATTTCCAGCCCAATTTTGTGACGGCTGAAATAGTTCCTGGACATTTCATGCCCTCAGAAAAGTTCAAGATTGTTTCCAGTTAATATCATTATCTTTATTTTCTCACACAAACTAAAATTTGTTTTAGCTGGAAATTGAAGCTGAGATCCCTTTTGCTTCAGGTCTGTAGTGCCTTAAACTGTGTGATGCCTTCCAAAGTTTGATGCTCTACTGATCTTTTAAAAATGACCCAGAGTCAAGAAATTGTTTATGGCAACTGACAAGAGGCTCAAATAGCAGAGAAAATCCATCTTGAAAGTTGTCAAAGCAGAGACTGTCTCCTAGCAGCGATAGTAACTGTCAACCTAAGTGTGCTGAAATCAACTTGTAATGGTTCTGCTCTAATCACTGTGACACGACTTGTAATTATTCGAGGTGTGACATATTCTTTAGGTTGTAGAACCTAAAGGTCAGCCTGTAAAGCTCATTCCTTCTTCGTAATGACTTTTCATGTCTCATGTAAAGCCTTTCTGTAATCCACAGGCTGTGTGATAAAAGTATAAAACTCAGCTAAGTCTTTACAGAGAGAACATGTTAAGTCGTGTTTGTGATTTTATAAAGAACATCATTATGCTCCTTTTCTGAAATTTGAACAGACTAGTAGCAAGTTTTAAGTTTAACTTTGCTTCATAATCACTGGATGTTTTAAGGTTTGGCATTGAAAGGAAGACAATTTTCTCTCGACTTTGATTCCCAAAAGAGGCTGTTAGGGATTGCCTGATTCAGACCCAGGTTTTGAGGAGAAAGTCGGAGATTTTGATGCTTAATTTTTCATGCTTTATTTTCCATTGTAATGTAAATGCCATCCAATACTTCGTTCTCTGGGAATTACTTCAGTCAGTTGTTCAGAGTACTGTTAAGTACTACTAGTTTGCTTGTCTCAGCCCTGTTAGTCATGTTCAGTGGTAGTGGTAGACTGACTTCTAGGCAGCTTTCCTTAGACTGGTGGCTGGAAAAAAGATAACTGAGCATTCCCAGTAGGTCAGAATTTTCCTATTTACTTGATTCTCCTTCAGACAGTGATGACTGAAGGAGGCGTACAGTACGTCCTAAAAACATTATTTGGAAAGCATTGATTCTTTAGGGGCTTCTGGATAGAGATGAAAATCTAGTTCTAGGATTTTTTTTTCAGTTAATACATATTTGTAAATTCTTATTTAGTCAATAATATTGATGATAACTAGATTAAAATTCAGTCTCATTTGAACTATGCCCACCTTTCGTATAGTTTATTGAAATGATTAATAAAAAAAATGGATACATCAGTAGTCAGGTTTTAGTGCCTTTTAAGTCTTATTATAGGAAGTTTAACCTAAGGCCAGTTTGCACGCAGATGTTTGAAGGATGACACTTTATTCACTTAATGTTACATGAACCTGTTCACATTCTTCCTGCCGTTAGGTTACTCAGGGCCAGCAGGATGGATCCCTTGTCTTTCAAAGAGTGTTCCTCCCTCCTCTCCCCATCTTTTTGCCTCACTCAGTGCGAGCAGTTCCTGTGCGAAGAAATAGGAACATCAAAGGGAGTAAGAGCTGTTTTTGACAGTGATCACGTAACGTTTTCAAGAGTTAATCTTGAAAACAGACTTCAAATCAACTTTTAACACATTGTGCTTCAATAAATTTATTTTTAAACGAGAAAGTCTGAGGAGGCCATGAAAGCAGAACCTCGGGAAGTGGAGTGCTGTACCTTGGTTGCAGCACCCTTTTTAGGGCAAAGAAGACCAGGCAGGACACCCCATCCTGCTTGTGCTGGGACTCCATTCTCCACCGTTTGTCTTCCATCCTCTCTGTAACATGAAAAGTTGCCAGGCTGTCCCCATGCTGAACACTGCCCAGGAGGCAGAGACAATAGTTTGGGGATCTCAAGTGAAGCAGTTAGAAATACTTTAAATCCCTGCCTGGAAATTCCTGTGGGTTTGAATCATGCCAAACTCAATGTGTCATTGATAGCATTTGCTTCCTTCCAATGACCTTTCTTGAAACTTGATGTTTATTTAGCCTTTCAGTGCCACGTTGCCTTGGGGACAGTAATTTGTGCCCTAAAGTGCACATATGCACAGTGAGGAAGGAAATGAGGACTTCAAACTGTCCTGTGCAGATGGAGGTCAGCAAAGGCCAGAGGCCAAATGGCAGAGGGTAATAAATTGTTCTCTTCTTTCTTCATCAGTGGCATTACTGCCTTCTCCTGCACAGCATCTTCCTGCTTGTAGGCCTTCAACCCGTCCTGTCTTCTCAGTTATTCTTTGAAACACCTATATCAACTTTTCCAGGAAGCTATGTATATGACTGCGGTAATAATGTTGATTTATAGGTATAGATAGATATAGGTTCATACCTCTTCAGTATCCATGTTAACACACCACATCCTCCACCAAAACTCCTATGATCTTTCACCATATACCATTCAGCCCCTTCCCCCCGTCTTTACCCTCTTTCCTCCTCCCATAGCCTCAGTTTTAGGCTTTTTTTAGGATTTTCAGGGCTTATTTTCTTTTACCTGTTCCTTTGTTTTATCTCTTTATAGTTCACACGTGAGAAAATTCGTCTAGTATTTGTCTTTCTCCTTTTTATTTATCTTCCATAATCCCTTCCAGTTCCATCCATGGTGTTTCAAATGGCAAAATTTATCCTTCTTATAAATAGCCGAGTAGCATTCTGTTGTGTTACACGCTACATCTCCCTAATCCACTCATCTCACCCAGGGAGCTTAGATGGTTTCCATAACTTGGCTACTGTACATGGTGCTGCAGTGAGAGTAGGCATGTGCACATCCCTTTGAAGTGGCGTTTTTGTTCTTCAGGTATATCTAGGAGTGAGGTTGCTCGATCTGTTTCTAGCAGTTTGGGAAACATGCATATTTTTAATCCACTGAATCCACTTAATCCAAAAGAATAGCTTTGCTTCTGCCACCAGAATTCCAGGGCTGCTGACTAAAGGGGAAGAGTGTTATCAGACAGGCAATCTTCACCTCTTCTTGAAACCCATGGCTAAAGGAACACCTTTTTGGTGCTATGTCCAGGAGGTCATTTGGAGACGTGTATGCCTTGACTGTGCTTCCTCTATTTCTCTAACTTTGCCATGTTCCCTCCCAGTTTTCTGGCTCCAGGATGCCTGTGTGTCAAGAACTCAATCACCACACTCTCCCTGCAGCAAGTCAGAGTTCAGTGAGGCCTAAGTGCTACCATCGTCTCTAGACAGAAGCTTTCCAGCAGATAATTACTTTTTGTGGAAAATAAATAAACCTGGTTATCATGACTATTCATCTTAAAATGAACAGTTCTCTTCAGAACACTCAGTTTTGTTAAAAGGCAATTGTTATGTTTCCCCAAATTGCCATGCTATGCAAAACCATGCACAAGGCTCATGGAGAAAAACACCCAAATGCCATCAGTGGCACATGAAACAAGGTAGTAAAAGTGCTAGCATGGTTTATATATGTTAAATGGTTAGGAAAACAAATACTACAGTAAGTATGGTGACCCTTTACCTTGAAAAACACCCGAAGTTGAGTGGGGAAGTGGACATCTGAAAGGTGCAACTAGTGACTTACCATGAAGTAGTGGGTAGATTTGGGGTGTAGCTGTAGCCCAGACACACCATGAGTATCTAGCAGATATTGAGGCACAGATAGATACATTTGTATTTCGTCTATTCCTGCCTATCTGGGTTCAATTACATGCAGTTTTCTGCATCCACCCACTGTTTCTTGTGGATGAAATTGTGATGAGTTAATGTGAAATTCGCATTACATTCAATTGTTCCTTAATCCATAATCTCTTTGGAACAAATTCATTTTCAAAACAAGCATTATAACAACTGACTGCCCTGGATATGACATGCAGCTTCTGAAAGATTGTACTTCGTTGCTTTATTTTCCATCCTGTAACTACCAATAACACCATGTTAATGAGACGTTTTAGGATAAATCCTATTTGCTAATAGTCACGTTCATCCAAAGTTATACTTACAGCTTGCCAACTGTGAATGTTGACTCCCCCTTAGATTTCCTCAGAGCGTTCTTCTCCCAGAGAGAAACCCTGTGATCTGAGGGCACATGTTGCCTTGTTCTAGACGATCTTGCCCCACCCAGTCTTAGCATCACTCCTCCTTCCAGTTTCCCCCCAGCCCTTCTAGAATGCACAGCAGTTCCAGTTCCCTCTGCAGAAGCCTGTTCTCCCGCATCTCTGGCCTGTTCTGCTCCGCTGATTCTACTGTCCACGTTCACATGGGCACAAAGCTCTTTGAGTTTCTTCCGGTCCCAGCTCAAACACCTTGTTCCTGTGGTGCCTTCCTTGTTACCCCTGGAAGGCTCTGCACACTGCCAGTCATCCCAGATGGGACCCTTGTTACCCTGAAGATCCCAGAACTCCCAGTGCCACGGAAGCACCATCTTGACACGGTGTCCTCGGTTCTGTCCAGGCACATTCTTTTTTCTAACCATGAGAACGCTGCCTGGGAGACTCTTCTGGGTACTTGTTCCCTGCACCAGGAACTGTGTCCAACATGTCCAGGAACGATAGGTGCCATGGAGGGTTTGTGAGCTGAACTTGACTTTACACATTCTGGCCTTTTCTACGTCCTGAAAATTCACCACATTTTCCAGTGGCATTACCCACCACTTGTCCAGACTGATAGGAATTGTGATATGTGGTGCAAAACGGAGTCTTTATAAACTAGGCTGACATATTCATAGAAGTACAGTAGACATGGAAGGAAACCAGGTAATTTAAGCCATTGTTTTCTTCTCACCTTTTTCTTTTCATTCTGGAAATCTCTGAACTGCTAATGTTTGTGTTCATCAAAGTTGAGTTCCATTACCAGTTGTAACTTCTCTTAAACCTTCTTTGACCCTCTGCTTGGATGTGCTGCCAGGTGCCGGTTTTCAGCCTGTCTCTAGTGGATGATCATGGCAATGAGATAGCGCAGAGAGTACACACCTCATCCTTACAGCAACCAGGCTGCTTTGCATTAAGAAAACAACCTTGGCAGAGACCTTCTATCTGGGTCAGCCATTGTGCAGATGCCCACTTTTGGTGCCAGGAACAGCCAAGGAAAACACACAGTTCTCCCTGGCCAGCAGCTCTATGAGAAACTCAGCTGGAGGCCCCGGTGCTGGCTGGGTGGTTTCATCAGTTGATGAGATCACGTGTAAGCAAGAAGGGAAAATCCCTCGTTCATTATAGTAGCATCTGTGCTAATTGGCGTGTTGGAGGGCTGTTCTGCTTTACAAAAGATTGGTCAGGTTGCCTAATTATAAAATACAGCATGGAGGTGAGAACCTAAACGTCCGAAAACTGTGGACTTTGTTCCACACGTCATGTAATTAACCTCCCAGACTAGGAGAACCTTTCATTCCAGCTGAAATATTCAAAAAACAGGCAATTGCCTTAGCAGCTCTGCTTAACATTCTTAAATGTTTTGAATTTTTAAAGACTGGGAAGTTCGTAAGACGTACCATTTATTTTTATGCCATCTATAAATTTTAAATAAAGCATTATTTAAAAGAGCTGTTGCAAGTAATAACGTTAGCAGCTATACGAGTAAGCCTTTCCTCTCTCTTTGATTGTCTTAGTTAAAGGTTCTGTTTTAATTTCCAGTAAATTTATTTTGGTATTGTTTAAGTTTATTCCATTTACTTTAGAATTCATAACACAAGATCCTATTCGCTGGTTCCACTCTTACCATTTCTGTTTGTTCTACTTGAAATAACTTCTAAAAAAGCAGAGTTAGATTACAGTAACTCATAATGTTGAAATGCAAATGTCAATTATATATTTCTCTAAAACTTAAAAGTCTCAAAGTATTACTTATTATAATTATTTTAAAATATCTTCAGCAAATCAGGGATAAATTTGGATATCATGGCTTATGGAAGTATTTACCATTTCCCCTTTTTGCATTCATGTTTGCAAGGCATCTTTTATTCTCTGATATTTATGCACAACCTCTTTATCAAGTTACAGAAGAGAGTATATACATAATCATTCCAACAAAATTAATTTTTGTTTGACTTTAAAATATGTGCTTGTGTTTACAGTAAAATAACTTGATACCTAATAATCTAAGACTTAGCTCTAAATAGATTAATGAAGCCAGTCTGTATAGAACTGATTAAAGGAGGCTGGATAGCTATCTTGGAATGCTGTCACCCTGTTTCCCTCCTCCCTGAATCCCACTCCCTGTTGAGAAGAGGTCTTTTGGACTGTTACCAAATATGCATTCAAATCGTGCAGCCATCTGTTAAAATTGCCTTCGAGCAGGGAGATAGTAAAGTGTTTCACAACCATCCCAGAGGGATTGGAAGCCCTATTCTGAAGTAAATCGGAGGACCTGGGATGGGTCATCTAAGTCCCCTTCATTTCAAATACATCTTTGTACCAACGGTGTAGTCATTCTCTGGGCGCTTGTTGGAAATGCAGAATCTCGGGCCCCAGTCCAAACCTGCTCCATAAGACCCTGCCTTTAACAGCATCCCCTGGATGTGACTGCGCATAGTCACGATTACAAAGAATCAGTCTAAATAAGATAAATTGAATACGAAATCAGAAATGAGACTTTCTATAGATAAAACCAGCTTCAATTATATCCTAGTGTGAACATGTCCTTGTGGCTAATGGCTAACGGGTAATGAGCACAGAACCCTTCCCAGGTGTGTCTCTGCGGTAAGCATTTTACATCATTAGCTCCTTCAGTCCTCAAAAGACTCAGGGGTTGGTGAGATAATTATCTTCCATTTGACAGATGAGAGAATTGAGGCATAGAAAGACTGTGATTAACTCCATCTACCAAAAAGTGGTCATGGCTGGACAATGGAGATTTCCTGCCTTGGCAGGTAGAGGCAAAGGAATAAAATGGGTCTAAGAAACTAAGATCTTTCACCCTATCATTTACAATCGGGAGAGGCAGCTGAATAAGAGGAAATTTCTTTATTTTATAAGTCTTAGATGTTCTATTTTTAAAATATCATTTACAATCCATATCCCATATGTCCCACCCACAGCCAGCACATGATCTGAGTTCATTATTTTAACCTGCCAACACCTGACTTTAACAAGCCACGGGGACTCTTTCATAAATATGCCAGTGAAGCAAGTATGTTGCTTATGTAATTGGTCAGCTCTAGGGATAGAAGTCAAGTCGCAGTTGGGTAAAGAAAATCTTCCCCTAGAAAGATGAAAGCTTCTCCCTATACTTCACCATGTTGCTTGCTCTCCAACACCTTGCAGCCTGCTACATGGACAGGGTATGGGTGGCCTCAGTCCCTTAGGACCAGCTCTGGTAGCCTGGACACACAGGAGGCTCATCTCACCCTCACCTGGTCACTCTGGAGGCTCTATTTAAAACAGACATAAAGCAGAAATAAAATATACCTTTTTTAGCATACATGTATTTCAGTGAAACTCAGTTATTACTAGTGGTGCACAGCTGTTGCTTACAGCTCTTACCATACCTCTTTTCATCTTGTAAATAGTTCTGCACCCCCCACCACCCCAGCACACACAACCCCCAGTAGCCACCATTCTACTTTCTTTGTGATCATAACTAATTATCACATATAATTGCAATCATACAGTAATTGTCTTTTTGTAATTGGCTTATTTCCTTTAATCTAATGTCCTCAAGGTTCTTCCTTATTGAAATATATGTCGGAATTGCCTTCCCTTTTAAGACTGAGTAATATTCCTTTGTGTATTTATGCCACATTATGCTTACCCATTCTTCTGTTGAGGGCAGTGAGGTTGCCTCCACATTTCAGCTATTGTGGATAAGGCTGCTGTGAACAGGGGTATGTCAGGTAACTCTATGAGACTCTGCTTTTGGGACTTGGTAAATAACGCAGTGATGATATTTTCGATTTCTGAGAAACAACCATACTGCTTTCCATAGTTGTACCATTTTGTATTACCACCAACAGTGCACAAGTGTTCCAGCTTGTCACATCTTTATCAGCATTTGTTGTTTCCTGTTGTTGTTTTTTTTTTTTAATAGTAACCATCCTAATAGCTATGAGATTGTATCTCATTGTGGTTTTGATTTGACATCCCAGTGATCAGTGATATTCAGCATATTTATTTTTGCTGTTGAGGTTTTTGTTTTTGTTTTTTGATAGGAGTTCTCCATATATTTTGGGTATTTATTATATGTCAAATATGTGATTTGAAATTCTTATCTTCCATCCTGTGAATTATCTTTTTACTCTATTGAGAATATCTTTCGATGTACAAATTTTTGAATTTTCATGAAGCCCATTTTCCGTTTTTTTTTTTTTCCTTTTGTTGTCTATGCCTCTGGTATCACACCTAAGAAATATTTTATAGTTTTTAGATCTGATATTTAGATCTTTGAAATATGTTCTTGGGTAAGACTCTAGCTTAATTCTCTTCCTAGCACCATTTATTCTTAAAAACATTGTCCTTTACCCCATCAAATGGTCTATGCACCCTTCTCAAAAATTATTTGGTCATATATGAAAATTCATTTCTGGGTTCTCTACCCTGTTCCATTAATCTATCGTCTATTTTTATACCAACACTCCATTGTTTTGATTACTGTTTATCTTTTAGAATGTTTTGCAATAAGAAAGTGTATCACTTTTGTTTGTCAGTATTATTTTAACTTTGAAATCTCTTCATAGTCATAATTTTTAGATAGGGTTTCTATTTCTTCAAAACAAGTCATCTGAATTTTGATAGATACTGCATTGAATATGTAGATTGCTTTGGAAAATGTTGAAATCTTAACAAGATGAAGTTATTCAATCCATGAACATGGGATGCTTTTCCACTCATATATATCTTTATCTCTTTCAGCAAAGTTTTAGTTTTAGTTTTTATTGTACAAGTCTTTCACCTAAGTTAATCCTAAGTATTATATTCTTTTCCATACTATTGTAAATAGGATTGTTTTTGCAATTTTCTTTTCAAATTTTTTACTGTTAATATACACACATGCAACTGATTTTTGCTTGTGAACTATATATCCTGCTACTTTGCTAAATTTATCAATTCTAGTGAGATTTTTGTGCAATCTTTAGGGTTTTCTACATATGATTAAGACCATATCATCCGCAATCAGAGAATTTTATTTCTTTTTTTCCAGTTCGAGTATTTCTTTATTTCTCTTTCTTGCCTAAATATTTTGACCAGAATTTGCAGTTCTATTTTGAATAGAAGTAATGAAAGCAGACATTCTACCTGTCTCCTGATCTTAGAGGATTTTGTTCATTCCTTCACTGCTGCTTATGATTTCCACCATGCTTTTTCCATATATGACTTTTAGTATGTTGAGTTTCCTGTTTTTGTCTGTTCTGCCAATCTTCATTTTGATTGGAGAATTTAATTCATTATATTTACAGTAATTACTGATAATGAGGGGCTAATTTTGTCATTTGCTGTTTGTTTTACATTTACCTTATAGCTTTTTTGGACCCGTTTTCCTGTATTACTACTCTCTCCTTTGTGCTTAGCTGATTTTTTTTTTTTTTTTTTTTTTTTTTTTTTTTTTTTTTTTTTTTTTTTTTTTTTTTTTTTTTTTTTTTTTTTTTTTTTTTTTGAGACTAGGTCTTGCTGGTTTTGCCTGTGGAACCGCAGGCTCACGTTGCCCAGGATACCACAGTCTCAAGCAATTCCCAGCCTCAGCTTCCTATGTAGCTGGGATTACAGGTGTGTGTCACCGCACCCAGCTGTATTTTTTTGCAACTAGGTCTTGCTATGTGCCCCCAGTGGGACTCCATCTGTGATCCCTGGCCACCGCCGCAGCTTCCTAGGCTGCCGCTTACAGGCATACGCCATCATGCCCGGCCTTAGCTGATTTTTTTATAGTGAAAACTTTAAATTATTTTCATTATATATATTCTATAGCTGTTTTCTTTATGTTTATCATGTCAATAACATCAACATTCTAGTGTTCTAGTAGTAATTTGAATTTATATCAGCTTAACTTCAATAACATGAAAACTCTGCTCTTTTATAGCTCCATCCTCCTTTTGCTTGTTGGTATCACAAAATTATGTCTTTACATGGTGTGTGCCTCAAAATATAACCTGGTAATTCTTTCAAATGGATTAGTCTCTTAAATTCTGTAGAAAACAAGTGCAAGTGCAATTGGATGCCAAAGTTAAAACATTACTACTAGCCTTCAGACTAATTTTTAAAATATATAGTGGTGTCTTGCATCATAGGGGAAAAAAAGCAATACTGCGCAAGCCATGTTGTAGTTACAGTAACTTTTCTAATTCTCCATGTATTTACCTTTACTGAGTCTTTCTTCATACCGCTCTGGGTTACTGTCCAGTGCCCTTTCACTCCCCGTAGGATTGAACATATGGCGCAGGGCAGATCTGCTGGGAATGAACTCCCCAACTTTTGTTTACTGGGAAGCATCTTATTTCTCCCTCACTTGTCAGATTTAGGAATCTTGGTTGACAGGGTTTTGTTTGACCTTGAACATTTCTTTTAATTATGTCACCCCCACTGCTTTTCTGACCTCCATTTTCTCTCTGAGAAATCTTCTGCTGGTCATCTTTTTGAGGATCCCTTATATGTGACAAGTTGCTTCTCTTGCAGTTTTTCAAGATTATCTTTGACTTTCAAAAGTTTGTTTAGATGATGTCTCAATTTGGACATATTGAGCTCATTTTCCTTGTAGTTCATTAAGCTTCTTGCATATTTATATTCATGTCTTTCATCAAATCTGGAAATTTGAATGTTCTCTACCCCTTTCTCTCTCTCCTTCACCTGAGATCCCCACACTCTGGGTGATAGCCACATATTGGCATATCACAGGTCCCTTCCCCTCAGCCCAATCTCCTTCAGTCTTTTTCTTTCTCTTCTTCAGATTCATTAATTTTCATTCTTCTCTATTCAAGTTTGTTTATTCTTTTTCTACCTGTTCATATCTGTCTTTGAATCCCCCTGGTGTGCTTTTCATTTCCATTATACTTTTCAGCTCCAGGTTTTTGGGGATTTCTTTGTAGACTTTCTGTCTCTTTATTATATGTCTCTTTTGTTCATGCATGGTTTTCTATAATTTTCCCTCTCCTTCCTTTAGTTCCTTGAGCATCCTTAAAAATTTTCTTTTAAGATCTTTGTCTAATAGATCAGATAGTCGTCAGGGAAAACCTATTGTTTTTTTTCCTCCCTTGAATAGCCATGGCTCCCTGTTTGTGGTTTTCATTTACTTATTTTTTTAGACTAGGTCTCACTATGTTGCCTGGGGTAGTCCCGAACCCGTGGACTCAAATGATCCCTGACCTTAGCCTCCCAGGTAGCTGGGATTACAGGCACGCACCACCACACCTGGCTATTTTTGTGAGATGAAGTCTCGCTATATTGCCTGGGTAGTCTTGAACCTGCAGACTCAAGTGATACCTAGCCTCTGCCTCCCAAGTAGCTGGGATTACAGGCATGGGCAACCACGTCCAACCTCGCTATTTCTTTGTATGCCTTATAATTTTCTGTTGAAAACTAGACATCTGAATCTAATAATCTAGTAACCTTAAAAATTTGATTGTCAACCTTTCCCCAGGTTCTGCTCATGCGAGAATATCATGTATTTATTTGTTTGCAGGCTGTCTCTGTACCAAAGATCAGCCTGACGTGTAAACACAAAGCCACCTCAGGTCTCTTGTAGGCCTGTGCCTCTTCCTGGACATGTGCAGTCAGGTTCTAGTTTCTCTGTAGATACAGTCACTCTTGAATCACTTGTAATGCCTGACTCTCCAAAGGAGAAAAGGAGAAAATGAAAGGACATGGGGGCAACCACCGCAGGCTCAACATCCCTTGGAAGTCACTTCTGCCAAAGGTGGGGGAGGAGGGTTGACAGCAGCAATAACCCCCCGCCTCCCACCAGCTTGCCTCTCTGTTGTCAGCAACAGCCCAAGGACAGATCTCTGCTAGTTGGCAGTCAGGGTCCTTTTCTCCACCCAAACTTCTACAAGTGGTGCCTGAGCAGACCAGACCCTCTTGTCGTTACAGACAGGCACAGGTGAAACCACACTAGCCTCTTCAGAAACAAGTGCTCAGCTCTCTGCCATAGGCTAAGGGGTGGGTACCTCTGGAAAACCTCTTGCAGTTCAGCCCTCCAGCAGTCATCGCAGGCAGGAGGTATCTTCACCCCCATTCTATAGATGGGAAGCTGAGACTCGGGTAGCTGTGCTGTCTGCTCCTCGCCGCAGAGATGGTAGGAGGCAGCCGTAGTGTAATTGCAGACCGATGCTTGGGCTGGTGGGCATGTTCTGCTCGCCCTCCAGTGTGGCGCTACTGCTCACGCGCCTGGGCTGCTTATTTTTAGCCTTCTGAAAAGTCTCTTTTGTGCTCCTCTTCCGTTTTTGCTGCTGGTGTCTTCCTCTGCTGATACCATATGCTCTGGCTTGGATTCCATCCACACCATGTGTGTGTGTTTTGCCCTTGTGTACACCACAGCTTCCTCAGAACATCCGTGGTCTTCTCACTTTTTCTTGTCAAGACTTTCCGTTTCCTTCACTTCCCACTTCTTGTTCACCCATCTGCTCCAGAAAGACTGGGCGTCTTTCCTGTCTTCTGGTTGCTATATTTAGCCTGTTCCTGCTGCCTACAGTTGGTGTCGGGTCTCTTGTCTGCTTCTCTTGTGATCTGAGGACATCCACTTGGAAGCTAAGCACAGCTCCACCCTGGTGACTTCCTACCGGACTTTCCCCCTCCCCCCCCCCACAACCAAGGCCCCCAGGGCTGTACTTTTAGGCCTTAGACGAAACAATGCTGCAATCTGTACAGTCACTGTGAGCTTGTGCACAGCAGGGCAGTGGCAGTGGCCACAACAGTCTGCACGTCAGACCCCAGCTGCCAAAACAGAGGCGTGAGAAGTAAAAAATACAACGTGTTGAATGGGCGGGGAAGGGAAGCCTTGCTGCCACGCCTTCGCTCCTGCGCGATTCAGTGATGGCTTTTCCCGTACAGGTCCTGCTTTTCTCGCTCTCTTCTCTTGTGTCCTGGAAGCCTGCCTCCTGAGACATCTTTACTCATCGCTTCTTGGGAGCCAAGGCTCCCTTCTTTACGACCTCTCAAAAATGCTGCCTCTTCCCAACAAAATCTGCTTTCCCTTCCAACTCCCCTAACTGGAAGTCATCTGCTCTCCTCAGAACTGTGAAGGTTCCTTTTTCATTTCCGCATAAGATTTTATCTTATACCTCTCTTGGCTTTATGAACGTGCTTGTCTCCCTTTTATTCCCTCTAATCTTGGCGCGCTCAGAATCCTATCTCCTTCATAGCTGTATTTCCCACAAGGCCTACCCGATACATGTGACTATGTCTGTTGAATACATGAATGAATAAGTAGAAAAATAATAAGCTACAAAAGTTTGTCCTTTTACTAACCAGGAAATAGCAAAAAAAAAAAAAAAAAGTAAGCATTTAATAAAAAACATGTAAGCATTTAACAAAAGTGATAAATAAAATACATGTATTATGAACAATTTAAATAACTGAGATATATGTTTGATCAGAAATGTAGTGAAGCATCAACTCACTTCACCCCAATAATTTGGGGGTGAAGAATGATGGAAATAGTGCATTTTAAAAAAATTTTAAAAGTATTTCCCCAGATATAATGAATATTATTCATCCTACAACTGAACTGAAAACAATTCAACCTGAAGTTTTTGAAGAAAAACATTCCACTTAGCAATTGGGGACTTAGCAGTAACATTGTCACTGGTGAATCTTTCCTAAAGGAAACTGAGCTGTAGCATTCCTGGTTATAAGGACCATCATAGTTGGACTTCAGAATTTGTGTATACACAGGGACAAAGTAGCAACACTGGACCAAATGCCTTAAGTTCTCAAAACTCTCCCCAAACCTTGGCTACCCTTGCAGAGAATATGGCCTGTGGAAGGAAGACCACGTTTTATGTAGCAGAGAAAATCTACCTTCTAGCTTCAGTGTGAGGATTAAGTAAGCGAATGTACACCAAGCTCAGCATCTGGCATACTGTCATAGCTAGAAAAGGGTTGGGGACTTGGAGTAACCACCTCCTCTGTCCTTCCCCGCAAGGTGGCCCAGTGTGGGGATGTGTTACTCACAGTGGTCTGCACGTGAGCCTACCTCATCATCTTCCATCCATTTCTGACCTGGCGCATCGATTTACTAACCAGGAATTAAGGCTCTTGGGCTCTTTTGTCCTAATTAGTCATTCTGGAATAAACCAGAGTTGGAAACCAGTACTTGGAAACCAGTACTTCCCAATAGTAAACCATTAAACCCTCTACTTAAAATCAATTTCACTGTTTCGACCTCATTACGAGCCTTTGTTTAAAGACTAAGTAATTGCCCTTATTAAGTACCTTCTGCTGTACTCTCCCTGTGTTTTCATTTTGCTCTCCTAGCAGTTCTGCAGGTGGAGGTGAGGGGATCTAGAAAGTGAGAAACTTGTCCAAGATTAGGCAGAAAGAGGACTTGAATCTCAGTGTGTCTATTTCAGCATTCCATCCCGGTCCACCCCCCTACCCCCCATCCCCCCCCCCAACCCACCCCACCCCAGCCTCCCATAATGGAAGGCAGAACATACGTGCAACACTAAATATAATAAGCATTTCTTTTCAGTGTCTTATTTACACATAAAAATGACACTAACTGGTTGTTTTCCTAAAACCTCAAGGCAATTAGCCAAGCATTTGTTTTTTATTACAGAGAACCAATTTAATGAAAACAAATGACTAAAAGCTGTTACTGTTTAAAGCATGTAGCTGGGAAGAGTGTGGCACATAAGCTAGGATAGAAATGTAAAGTCAGTTTCCCCAATTTTAGAAACTTGAGTCTTGGCTCGTCCTTTTATCTGTAATTACATAACATAGTGGAGAATAAATGACAAGCCACCCTTTTGCCTCCAAGTGATTTTGATGCTATTTATAAAGGCTGAGCGATAGTTAAAGGGTTAAGGAATATTTTAAGATGAAGCAAGCTCTGGATTTCAAACTGGATTTCAGATGGAAGAGGCCCCTCAGCCTGTCTCAACCAGAATGCTTCCCTTTTGCCTCATTCACACATTGGGCTTTTGTGTGAGCATTGCTTTGAAAAACGTTTAAAGTTTAAATGAATGAACATCCCCACTTCCACAGTGTATTCCTTGTCTGTTGAGGTTTACTTGGGATCTAGGCAAGCAAAATGCTCCCTTCATTGCCACCAGAAGCCTAAGCAAAGCCACAGACTTGGAAATGTACGTTTTTCTGGCCCTGCATGCTGGTCCAGGAGGGGCTGTGGGCCGCCACGCTCTCCCTTACGCTTGTGCTAAGTATACCTTGCGCTGTGTAGGGGGGGGGTGCTGGAATTGGAGCTTTTATTACAGTCATACTCCACTGACACAGTAACGTGGTCAGAGGAAGAGGTGCTCCACGAGCTTTGAACTTCCCTGCAACAACCCAGCACCTCACCGACAGGCTGCGTCCATCTCCTCTCAGGCGTCTGCTCTGAGTGCTTGGATTTGGGCTTTTCAAAGGAAAACAAACAGTAAAATCAGTTCATTAGGTGGGAATGACCGCTCGGGGCTGAAGCTCCTGAGAGGTTTTGTTTCTTAGCAGAAGTTATTGCTTCATCCAAGTTAAACTAACGCCCAGAGTAAATAGAGAAGCTGCTGGGCCATGTGTTCCCGGGGCTTAGTTCTCTCTGGACCGCGAGCCCCCCAATAGTCACAGGGAGAAGATACGACCCTGTGACCTGCCTCCACTGCCAGCCTCCAGGTTGAAAAGGGTGACTTGTTCAGTAGGTGGCACGGGAGCCAGGGTCCAGGACTCGGAAGCTGTTTTTCTTATTTCACACTGATTTCATCACCTCTGTAACTTACATATGGTAACTTGTATCTAAACTTCCATATTCTTCCTACCAGTCTGTAAACTGGCTGGGATTAAAGTCTCTGGCTTTTGCCTTGTCCAGAGAGTGCAGGTAGAGGATCACTTAAGGTTACATGACTTATTGTTAATGGCAGGACCAGAAATAGAACTTAAATTTCCTCAGGCCTTATCCCAATCCGGTGTTCTTTCCATTCTCCCGCCGTTTCAGTTATCTGTGGCTGCATAACAAACCATTCCCGCACCCTGTTTCTGAAACAACAGCTCTGTTACCCGTCCTAGGTATGTGGGGCAGGCATTTGGACAAGGCTCAGCCAAGCTGTTCTTCTGTTCACAAGGCATTTTCTGTTCTATCCTGTTGCTTGGGCCACTCCCTTGGCAGGCATCAGCCTGGTCAACTGAAAGGTCTAGAAATATTTCATTCACAAGTTGAGAATCTCCATGTTTTTCCTGCAGTCTCTTTCTTTCCGTGTACTCTTTCCTTGAGAAGTTTCTTCACATATGTTTTTACTTGGAGGGGGAAAAAAATAGAATTTATCCTAGATTGTCTTTAACCATTTAGTTACTCAACTGAGGGTAATTTTTTTCTACAGTCAAATAAAGAAAAATGCTCTGGTGTCATATCAAGAGAAGAAATGCAAATGTTCAATGTAGGTTTCGGGGCAAACTTTTTCAAGTACTTTGGAAAACCTGGTCTTTTAAGCATTTATCCTCATCTTGAAAGGATGAGATTTGCTTGTACAAATGGAACTCTTTGGTCTCCAAAAATATTTGGTCTGAGAGAAAATGTACTGTTTTTGTACCAGATGACTAGTGTGGGCCACTGAAATCCAGTTTACCTTCTCATACCTTGTGAATGTTTACTGAAGATACTTTATATAATTTTTTAGTACCAGGTTATATAGGTAAATATTTACACATGCATGGCACAGAACTTCTGGCTTTCTGTCAGAAAAATGTCAGATGTTTAAAACTTACGTTTTACCCTTTGTTTTGTTAATCATGTCAGTAGTGAGTTTGCTTATGTTTGTTTGCTGTTCCTTATATTTTGTCTAGAACTGAAAAGTCATTGTTGTCTTTAAAAACTCTTCCAGATCATCTGGAGAACTTTGGTAGCTTTAAGTGAATTTTTTAAAGTTCCCTTTGTTTTAACTCTTTATTTTAGGAAGAAGAATTAGAAGCCCAGATCTCCTTCCTTCAAGGGCAATTGAATGACCTGGATGCTATGTGCAAATACTGTGCAAAGGTGATGGACACTCATCTAGGTGAGTGAGCTGCTGTGGCCCTGGGAATTAGGACAGTGCTAACAGTAAGAGTCGCTGGGTCCTGTGTAAGCATTTAGGCAGCGTTACCACAACAGCCCTCAGTGCAGTGCTGCAGTGGAAGTACTGTTACTGTCCATACTGGATGGGTGAGAAAAGTGAGACTCAGAGAAATTGATACAGTTTCCCAGGATTATATCATTAGTACCTGGAACAGAAATTCACCATCAGGTGCTCTCACAATGATTTCACTAGTCAATGGAGTTAAAATTCAGAACTGAGTTATCTTGCTGTGGATTTCAAATCTTAACTGCGACACTGCCCCTTGTAAATATGTCTACCTGAAACCTCAGTGCAGGGTTGGGTTCTAGCGTAAGAGTCAGCTCTGCCATTGTGCCAGCCTGTCTGTCATCACTCATGGGCTTATTATTTTGGCAATGCTTTGTTCATTTCTAAAAATACATGTTTTTTACCACCTGGCTGAAATGCATTGTCAGGATCACATGACTTTTTTTTTTTTTTTTTTTTTTTTTTTTTTTTTTTTTTTTTTTTTTTTTTTTTTTTTTTTTTTTTTTTTTTTTTTTTTTTTTTTTTTTGGTCTGCTCTTATCATCTAAGAGCAAATCAAATGACCTGGTTTGAAGTTCATTTTTGCATGTGAGTCACATTAGAAGGACTTCAGGCACTGCACTCTCTAGCTTTGTGAAAATGCTGTGTTTTGTATTAGAAATGTCTCCACGGGATCATGTATATATGCCTTCAGTAATTCTTTGCTGCAAAAACTTTGGTAATGCCCTATTGTTACTGTTTCTCAGTCCAGTAATGGCCATCTTTCTCCACTCTCCATTGTCTAACAACTATAATTTAGGAGCAAATTAGTAAAATAAGACCTGTGCCCTCAGGGAAAGGACCAGCCTGCTGCTCTCTG
Source organism: Uropsilus gracilis (assembly GCA_004024945.1). Classification (NCBI taxonomy): domain Eukaryota; kingdom Metazoa; phylum Chordata; class Mammalia; order Eulipotyphla; family Talpidae; genus Uropsilus; species Uropsilus gracilis. The sequence goes on from PVHY01000181.1 coordinate 289,441, forward strand.
AGTGTGGAGGAATGGCAGTACCAGGCATTGTGTGACATGCAGACATACTCCACCTATGTGGGGAAGCCAGAGAGCATCTAGCAGACCCACCTTACTGGCAGGGACTGTCATGAGTCCGCTGCATGTGATCAAAGTCCCTGGCGTTAGGCTGTGGCCCACAACAGCCTGAAGGAATCGGTGTTCTCTTAAGATCTCAACAAGATGCTGACCTGCATGGCTGGCAGCTCCCCACTGTCTTGTTAGGCATCTGACTGGGGCCTGTGTGACCTTACATTGTGTCTACCTGCCCCACTCCTTCAAAAGAGGGACCCAAGAGGAGGAAGCAGGACCAGAAGCCCTGGCAGATGATCAAAAGAAGGTAGACTCTCTTGCTACAGCAAGAAATGTTACCCCTGCCCATCTAATTCCATACCCTTCAAAATCATCTATCTGTATATGTCTTCACAGTAGTCTAAAACTCTTATGAAAATAACTTTACATGAATTTCACTTTAAAATTCATCAAAAGAAAGTGAAGAGCTGGTTTACAGAAATAGCTAATATAAATTATGGAACTAATTATATTTGATGATTTAAATTTAATTTTGATCCGAAGGGGTATATGCACATGTGTACCATCTATGCCTTTTTCTTTTTTTCCTCTTTACTTGCTTCTCTGGCTATGTGCAAGACCTTCGCGTTACTTGATCCTGGTATTGACCAAAGTAGGAGAACAAAAAGTGACTAAGGGCAAGATTTACTTGGAACCCTAGGAAATCTTGTTAGAAAATTTCCAAGTTGTTGAGTCCACAGAGCAGCTTTTAAAACAACTTTACTTAAGCCTTGGAATTTTCAAAGAGCTTTTGCTCTGATTTTTTTGTCTTTTAATCAGCACTGAGAGAATATTTTCTTATGGAAAGGGAGGGGGGAAGCCTTTAATTAAAAGAAATGCCTGTGCAAGCTGTGAATTTTCAAGTAACCACAAAACTAGATTTGTTTTTGTGTGTAAGTTTCACTTTCAACCAGAATCTGTCAAGTAGTTGTCTACTTCTTCCTGCCATATAAATAGTATTACTGCGTTTTCTGAGTGGGGTTGAAGGATGCTAAGAAGATTTCCTGGCCCCAGGGCCCACAGATGCATTTCATTTTGATAGGGTGTCCCCCCCCCCTTTATTGTTTTTTGTTTAAGATTGGAGATTTTAAGGATAGGTAATGTTAAAATGGGAGAATGACTTTAGCTGGAATTTTTCTTTAGGGGGATGTAGGGGGAAAGAAAGAAGTGAAATAGTTAAGGTGAAACAGATTTCCTGGAAGGCAGGAAATCAGGGTATATAAAGGGTGTGCAAACAAAGAGAAGGATTGGATTTGATTGGATTCAGGTTGGAGATTCGAATATGGAGACTGGGGATAGAGAGAGGTTCAGTGGAGGAGAGATGGGAATCGGCCATCTTGTAAAGATGTGAGCCATGTGAGCTTGGCCATGTGGCCACCGAGGGCCTGCAACCCTTGGCTGACCCAGGCTGGCAGCATGTGTGCTGAATGCAGTTAAGGAGTTTGCAGATTTAAACTCCGTGTTAAAGTTTGTTTTGCTGAGTTTGACTTGTGTCTGAAAGAAGCCCTGCAAAAGTTAGGCCTGAGAAGAAAGTGAACTTTGCTGGTTCAGCACCATGGAGTTCCTGCTACCTAAAGGTGACAAGGAGAAGACAACATGGAAGACAAGGAGGAGCAGTCAAAGGAACATGTCTTCAAGTGTCTGGAGATAAACTCTGTCTAAACATTGGTGAGATGATCAGGACTGAGAGACTGAGGATTTGAGGCAATCTGGGAAAGGACTTTAGACAATACAGAGAAAGGTTTTAGACAATGTTAAAGTATTCTAAGTCTTACATGTTTCTTTTGTAGTTATTAGGATAATTAGAAATCACTTTGTTAAAAATAAATTAGTCTGTACTGCACTGATAGTCTTACATTGGTTTGGCATTTTGTTTGAGAAGGCTGGGGATGGTGGTAAAAACCCACAAGTAAAAAGTTTAAACTGTGTTTTAAAGTTTTTCTTTTCTGCAGTTTTTAAAGCTGAAAGCAGAGAGAAGCTGGTAGCTGATGTTTGCATATCAATGGTAAAGGTAATCAGTAAAAATGCTAATAGTGTGTAGCCTGCTTTGGAGACAAAAGCAGGCAGATAGCTGTATCCAGTTAAGTAAAGTCAAAAAGTCTCTTTTTACCCACTTTCAAAACATGTCTTCAAGCTTCTGGAGATGGACTGTGTGGACATTGGTGAGATGATCAGGACTGAGAGACTGAGGATTTTGGGGCAATCTGGGAAAGTACTTTAGACAATACTGAGAAAGGTTTTGGACAATGTTAAAGTATTCTAAGTCTTACATGTTTCTTTTGTAATTATTAGGATAATTAAAAATCACTTTGTTAAAAATAAATTAGTCTGCACTGCACTGATAGTCTTACATTAGTTTAGTATTTTAGTTGAGAAGGCTGGGGATGGTGGTAAAAACCCACGAGTGAAAAGTTTAAATTGTGTTTTAAAGTTTTTCTTTTCTGCAGTTTTTAAAGCTAAAAGCAGAGAGCAGTTAGCTGGCTTTTGCATATCAATGGTAAAGGTGATCAGTGAAAATGCTAATAAAGAGTGTGTAGCCTGCTTTGTAGAGAAAAGCAGGCAGATAAGTGTATCCAGTTAAAGTTAAAGGTAATTGCAAAAAAACTGCTTATAACCTGCTTCAAAAAAAAAAGCAGGCCTGTATGTGTTAAAGTAAAAATAAAAAGCCCTTCGTGGTCGCCCTGTTTCAATTTCATGTGCCTATTGTAACTATGGCTTACTAAAAAGTGTGTTCTCCAGCCTAGGAAGCCGTGGCCGAGGCCAGGGATCACAGTTCAAGTCCCACCAGGGGCACGTAGCGAGACCTAGTCCCCCAAAAATAGCTGGGCGTGGTGGCGCGCGCCTTTAATCCCAGCTACCTGGGAAGCTGAGGCTAGGGATGGCTTGAGTCTGTGGTACCCCAGGCGACAATGTGAGCCTGCGGTTACACAGGCTAAAATAGCAAGACCTAGTCTCAAAAAAAAAAAAAAGTGTAATCTTGTGTTGTGGGCAATTTCCAATCTAAGCAAAGATTTGAAAACCCAAAGATTAATTAAAGTGAAGTTCTTGGTTTACTTTTTGACTTATACTTCCTTGAAGTAGTACAAAATTGGAACTGAAACATCCATTAGTGATTGATTATAAAATGGTATGCAATCTTTATAAGATTAAAATAACTTTATAATTTATCATAAGGAGATGTCAGTGATGTTAAGTGGGGGAGGGGAAACTGGTGATAGTGAAAGTGTGTGAAAATGAAGACTTTCTGACTTGACTTAACTGTTTACCCCTATCTGCTTGCTTCTTTCTCCAAAGCAGGCTACAAGCAGTTCCTTTGCAATTACCTTTAACCTTAACTGGATACACTTATCTGCCTGCTACTCTCTACAAAGCAGGCTACACACTCTTCATTAGCATTTTTACTGATCACCTTTACCATTGATATGCAAAAGCCAGCCAACTGCTCTCTGCTTTCAGCTCCAAAAACTGCAGAAAAGAAAAACTTTAAAACACAGTTTAAACTTTCCATTCGTGGGTCCTTACCACCATCCCCAGCCTTCTCAACCAAAATACCAAGCCAATGCAAGACAATCAGTGCAGTGCAGACTAATTTATTTCTA
>PVHY01000182.1:0-68942 GCA_004024945.1 Uropsilus gracilis
ATAACTTGAAGCTGCTCAAAGTTTACATTGGTGATAATTCTCATTATTAACGAACACTTATAGCAATGGTATTAAGAAGTCATTTCATTACTACTGTATATTTCTTTAATGTCTACTTGTATAAGTACTAGATGATATTTGCTTTATTCATTATGAAAATTTTAAGAATATGCTTATGTATTATAACTTGAAGCTGCTCTCAAGTCACTCTAAGAGGTGCATAAACCATTCATCTTAGGTCACTTTCTCATGTCTTCATAGTAAAGAAAGGAAATAGAAACATAGATAATAATAAAGCATTAGAGGAGTTTCAAAAATGTACAGAATGATAATACAGGGATATTATTTTAAGTGTCAATGCAAAATGTTCATTTAAAAGCAAATAACTTCAAATAAACAAAATCTACAAGAGGGCAGTGTTAGTCTTGTTTCTTAGTCCTTCAATACTTGAGTTACCAATTCCCTATTGAAATTCTGCCTGTTGAGATAGTTTCTATTTTCCAGACCTTGATTGGCAGAGTACTTGGTATCAAAGATATCATTTTTTAAATATATATAAATTTATGAAATCAAATTAAGTTATTTATGAAAATTAAGTTAAAATACTAAATGACAATACTGATGCTTAGCTTATATGGAAGCAACACAGCTTAATCGTTAGGTGTGTGGGTGCTAGAGTCAGACTCTGTGTTCAAGTCCTTGCACTGCCCTTACCTGAGTTCACATTGTTATGGACAGAAGGTATTCTCCCCAAATTTGTGCGTTGGAGCACTAACCCTCAAATATAGGGTATTTGAGAGTGGGTCTTTAAGAGGAAATTAGGATTGAATAAGATCACCTGGGTGGGGACTTCCTGATGAATTAGTACTCTTATAAGAAGGTACACCAGACAGCTTAGTCTCACTCCCTCTCAGCCATATGAAGACTGACGGGTGGCCATCTATGAGCCAGGTTCTCACCAGATTCTAACCACAATGGCACCCTGATCTTGCAGCTTGCAGAAACTATGAGAAAAACTAAATTCTGTTTTTTAAGGCACCCTTTTTATATCATATTTTATTGTGGCAACCCAAGTTAGGGCAGTAACCTTGGCAAATTACTTCACCTTCTTACATCTTAGTTTTCTCATCTGTACCTTACAGGGTTGTTATGAAGATATGGTAACAATGAATTATTATATCTCAAGCACAGAGATCAATGCCTAATGCATAGCATGGTAAACATTAACTGTTCATATTATTAGCAGGAATAAAATTTATTCTTTAGATGGGAATAAAGATGGGCTATTCATTCATATGTTCATGTATATCCTGTACTGATGATTGATGACACATTTACATGCCTGCTAGTCAAGGTTATGCGACACATCTAAATTGATAAGTAGTAAATATGGACTGGAATGGATTTCCTATCAACAAAGATATTTCAATGATCAGAGCTGAATATTAAAATATTGGTAAATATTGATAAATTAGTAAATGTATTTTCATAAGGACATTAGCTTCTTTCTTAGTTCATTTAAATTCAGTTTACTTCAAGGTGTTCAGTTAATTTTATACTAGTTTTCTCAGCAGTACTTTCAGTGACTGCTAATTTAATTAGACTCTGACCTCTGTGAAATAGAAAAAAAACTAGAAATGAGGGTAAATATCTTAAGCAAAATCCCTATACATATGAATGACTCAACTAAATGTGTATAATGCAAATGATCACAGGAGGCAAAGGGATGTTTCACACACACAAGAAAAAAACCTTTACCTGCTCTTTGCTTGTGAAAAGAGTTCCACTAGTGTGTTCTCTCAGGACACACACACACACACACACACACACACACACATTATAAATGAGCACATCTTAGCACCTGATGTGGCATGGCTGAAAATTTATTTTCTCTTGCATTTGTCAGTGTCTAGGAAGCTAAAAATATTAATGTTCAAACATTACAAAGAGTTTCAGATTTAAGTATATATATATATATATATATATATGATGTGGACTATGGTTTTCTAAGGAAATACCTGTAGAAAGCTGTCTAGTAGGCTCACAGTATTTCTGTAGGGAGTTCCATACTGTATTTTTGGAGCAGACTAATACATCGTTCACGTAGACATCCAGACGCTGAATTGTTGGGAAAAAAATTCCTACCAGAATAGCCTATTAAAAATAAAAAGCATCTTGTGTTTTACAAGAATAATGAAACAATGAAACAATATTTAGAATTTTGCACTTAAAATGTCCTTCAAAAATACATACCTCCTGTAAAATAGTGAAACCAAAGTTTTGTGAACTTGAGATAAGCATTGAGCTAAGATTTTAAATTGACTTACATTCAACCATCATACAGGTGTTAAAATTTAATTAATGATTTTGGGTAGAAACATGCAATATAAGAAGTCATTAGAGAAATGTTTCTAAAGTAAAGTAAGGGTTTCTTTAAGAGGCAAAAAATTTCAACTCTAGGGTCAGGAGCCAAATAGAAGATTTAATAACATTTTGTATCAGGCAGCCAAGGGTAAAGACATATGAAGAAAAAAAAGTGCTTTTCAAGAAGTCCAATCAAAAAACGGAGAGAAGAACTAAAAATACCCTTCTCCAAAGAGGAAATACAAATGGCCAAGAGGCACATGAAAAATTGCTCAACATCACTAGCAATCAGGGAAATGCAAATCAAAACCACAATGAGATACCACCTTACACCAGAAAGAACAGCCCACATCAAAAAAACAGGCAACAACAAGTGTTGGCATGGATGTGGAGAGAAAGGAACACTCTTACACTGCTGGTGGGAATGTAAACTGGTTCAACCTCTATGGAAAGCAGTGTGGAGGATCCTCAAATTAATGAAAATGGAACTACCATTTGACCCAACAATAGTTCTTCTGTGAATCTACCCCAAAAAGACGTCAATGTGGGTACAAAGGGACACCTGTGATTGGATGTTTACTACAGCACTATTTATAAATGCAAGGACATGGAAGCAACCTAAATGCCCCAAAACGGATGACTGGATGAAAAAGATGTGGTATATGTACACAATGGAATATCACTCATCAATTAAAAATGACAAATTAGATGATTTATGATAACATGAATGTACTTAGAGGAAATCATATTAACAGAAATGAATCAAAAAGAAAAAGACAGAAACCAAATGGTTTCACTATTACATGGGTCATATGAAAAATAAACAAAAAACCATGAGGAAAAGTTAAAACAAGTGAACAACCAAATTGAAGTACATAACTGGGGGGAGTGGGGCAGGAGAGGGTGGGAACGGTCAGGGAGGGTGGGGGGGTGAATCCTGGGTATTACAAAGATATGAAATTTATATATAAATAAATTATTTAATTATAAAAACGCTTCTCTACAGAAATTTTGGTAGTAAGATTTATAAAAATCAGTAAAAGAACCAGTCTCACTAATTCAATTTTGTTTATTTTTCATGTTTGTACTCCCCCCACGTTTCATGTCATCAGATATAAAAAAATGAATTTTTGCAAGAGCAGGAAGGAATTAATAAGCCACATATAGTTTTGAAATCACCTTTTGAGATTTATCTTTAGAAGCTCAGTATAGCAACAGTTACATTACTTTATAGTTGTCATTCTTATTTTAAAAGTTAAGAAAACCCTCTCTCATTTGAATATGGAGTGCCTATCGCAACCAGGCACTACTACTCTGGCATTATCAAAAGTCCCTGCCCACTTTGAACTTACACTCAGAGGGAGGAGAGAGACAAAACAATAAATATGAAATATGATGAAATAAATATGAAATAACAAAAATGAAGAATACTAGAATATGGTAAATACTACAAATTAAAAAGAAAAGCTTTTGGAGCTCCTGAGAGAATGAGATGAGGGAGATGAGGGAATTAGTTTAGGATATGATGTTCCAGATTGACTTCTCATCTGAAACAGAGACCCAAGAAGTAGCCTGTCTAGTGTCTTGGGGAACTTCAAAGAGCCCAGTCTGGCTGGAGGAGTCGAAGTCAGAGAGGTAAGAGATGGGGAGATTCTCATAGGTTCATTGTTTTACAACTATCCTAATCCAGGTAGGTTTATCATCAGTTCTAGTAGCTTAAAGAAGAATGTTGGTGTCCTTTCGCCTCATCTTCACAGGACTTTTAACAGTAAACGGGGAAACAGAGAGCAAGGACACAGCAACTTGAACTCCCCTCCCTGCAGGGAGACATCATTCTTTGAGTGCCTCCCTTCTAAGCCCAGGTGTGCCCACTTACAATGCCCATACCCACTGGGTCCAGGTGTGTGCAATCATGGGTAGGGTGCTGGTCATAGAGATTAATGCTTGAAGGGTGTGAAAAACCATAACTCGTTTACCCTACATGTGTATAGACACATGAAGACTCTGGGTCTTCATAATGGAGAAATTATTGAAGGATTTGGGGCAAAGCAGTGACCTAACTGGAAGTATTTTGATGTTATCTCTGACTACAGAGGTGCTGATAGGCTATAGAGGAGAATAAGACAGAGCAGGGAGTGTAATTGTGGAGCAATTGCCTTAAAACAGGGAAGAAATAATGTTGATGCAAGCTGGCCGGCAGCAGTGAAGTGAGAAGTGGTCAGACTGAGTGTTTTGAAGGCAGGAACTGCAGATGAACTGGATAGCGAATGTGAGGGATAAATTAAACAAAAACAAACTTGATTCTGACAATGGATAGGTGGTTAACAGGGGTTCAGGGACAGGAGAAACTGTTAGGATTTTATGGTAATGTAACTAGATGTTGGTGATAGGTATGATATGGTATGCGGTTTCTCCTGACACTTGTACAGCATTGTACACCAAAGGGAAAAAACAGTATGGAATAATAATAGTAAAAAAAATATATAATTCCAAGTACCTAGTTTGGATATACACTCCTTTTTATGTAAAAATTCAGGTTTACTTGTTAACCACACAAATCATATGTCTCACTATCACATGTTATATAAAGAGCAGTCATATTAGGGAAAAGTCATGTGTGGTTGCAGGCTGATAAAAACTTCTAGTAGTACTCTAATTATCCTTGAAAATGAATTGTAAGACTCATGATGTTTGAGAGAACTCATGATGTTTGAGGGGAGGAGATAAAGAACTCATGATGTTTGAGGGGAGGAGATAAAGCCTCTTGCACCTGAAAATAATCAATACCAATAATTCCCAAGAAACAATTCCTCTTTCCTTACCTTGTTATGGTCAACATTAAGTAGTATAAGTCGAAGATTCTGAGGGCTGGTGCCAGTGAAGTAAACTTCATAAGACTTGTTTAGAGCCACAATGCTATGAAACAGGGAGAGCCTTTTTTGGCATGTATATCCAGCACACCAGCCATGATCCTGCGGGCCTAGGTCCATATAAAATGAAAGTTCACTTTGAGTATTAGACAAAGTCTCAACAACAATTATAGTAAAACTAAATTGCAATGATTAAGGATTTATGTCCATTTATCCATCTATCCAATGATCCGTCATTTCTCCATCTTGATTGGAAAAGGAAGGCAGGGAAGCAGTTCCTATTATCCTTACCCTTACACTGGCCAGGGTAAGTAGGACAAAGGAATGTGTTGAGAATTTGCACACTAAGGGGACTGAAGTAGATTTACCTGGATCCTACCTTAAGAATCATATTCACATCTAGTTCACATGATGAGGAAGAAAATGCTTAGTACTTTTCTCTTTATCAATCAACAATGAACTTGGGTAGGGGATTAATTTTCTCAGTCTCCTTGTTGAAGATATATATATATATATATGTTGTAAAAAATATGTGTTTTTAAAAGTAGAGCCTATGTCTGGAAAACTTAGACATTTATATGTCTGAACCAAAGTCATTCATTTTTTTCTCTCACTCATTTTTTTCATTAGCTAATTTGTAAGTTAACAAACCCCCTCTTTTTTACCTGTATTTAATTTTATTCCATTGCTACTTTAATACATTTTTGTTAAAGACTGTGATTACAAACAATACTGAAGGGTTAAAATCATTCATGAAATGAAGCAACTTCTCCACTAAACACTTCGGCTGAGGAAGGGGGTAGGGGTATAAATAAGGTGGGGGAGCAATGGACTAAAGTTTGACTATGGATATATTGATGGGGGGTATGGTGTGGGGACAAACAACTGAGGTGGTCTGGATCTATACCTCTAATCTTACACAGCATTTTAAACCAAACACCTTTAAAAAACAAATAGGCAAACAAATAAACACCTAAAAAGCAAGAGCAAGTGGGTGCTTTTCTATTTAAATCAAGACATTATGAGAACAGTAAAATATGACTTTTGAGGTAAATTTCTTTATTTCACTTCAATTTTCAGGGAGCTAGGTCTAGACATACATAAAACATGGAAAGAGAGAGGGGCATCATGAATTTTCTAGACATAATTATCTGATTATCTTTTTGGCTTAATTTTTGGTCTCACTGGAATTATTATCAATATTTACAACCGAACTTATATTAAAATTGAAGTCTACATAAACTTCTGAAGCTTAAGGGATACATTACATTTCCCTTAGCATTCCCCCAAAAATCTATAATAAAATCATTTTAAAAAGCCACAAAATATATATCCTACTTTAGATAAATGTTTGCGGGTTCAGCAAACAGAAAGAGATTTCTACATATAAAATATTTGGGAAGGGTGAGAACAAATTGGGGAGAAAGCACAATGGACTATGGTGGTGGACTGTGGGGGCTTTGGTGGGGGGGAAACACTAAAGGAACAACCTGTGAAGAAGGGCCTCTGCTTACAAAATACGAACAATGATATAAACCAACGGTATCTCAATAAAATAAAACAAGACATTTGACATGTCAGGAGCATTGAAAAATAAATAAAATTGAGTTTTATCATTGAAATTGGAAACATCAGTGGTATTCAATAATTTTTATTTGGGAAATTCTTTTCCCCTTTCACTCTATATAGTTTATCCATGATACTTGTAACACCTTCATTAATTTTGCCATGATACTTTGAATAAAACTTTTCCTTTCAATTGATAGCCACTTTTTAAATATACTTAACAGGGAATTGTCATATCACTATTGTAGATGGAAAACATACCCTCTTTCAGAAAAGGAAATACTCTCTTTCAGAAAAGGAAACAAGAATGAAAATTTTCTCTATTATGTAAAAAAATGATCAATTTAAAAACATCTTTTTTATTCACTTGACTGGTCTAAAATTTTCCCACAACCTCTCTACGTTGTTAAGATCTGAAAAATAGCAATTTGCAAACAGGTTGATTACAGGTGATAGAAACCAGATAGATTGCAGGCTGGGGCAGGAGAAGTGGGAAAAGACTTATTAAACTCATGTAACTTGGAGACATGTCTGATTTCATCCATTCTACTCTTTGACCTGCTTTAAACAGTGAACTTTTTTATCATGGGAATCTTAGATTTCTTTAGTACATCTGATGATACTGTCAATACAAAGTAATCTTTCTCTTTTAAAAGTATGTGTCCCTTTACCAATGAGACTCTAAGTCTGATTGGGGACTAATCTTTGAGACCTAATGCCTACTTCAAGGACATACAATGATTCCCTGCTTTCCGATTTTAGAAGTGGTTATAAATTCATATGATTAATCGAAAAAAATTTGGACTTCCAGTTAATCTGAGTTCTTATGCCACTTCATGCCTCCAGATCACTATACTGGTTTGACACATAACTGATGGAAAGAACCTAGACTTTAAAGTTTGACAAATGTCCTGGGAGTCAAAAGACTCAGGAATTTAAAAAAAGTTCCAAGATTTAGCTTTCCAAGGATTCATGAAAATTGAAAACAATTAGTTCCCAAGTATCTAAAATATTGCAGTATCAGTTTTGCCTTTTTTATTTATGTATGGCAAATTGTTTTTTTAGAGATCAATATAGATATGAAAACTATTCAGAGCATCAATTCCTTCTAATGGCTGATTTGGAACATTTTTGTAGCTTACAGGTAGCTGCTAAGAGTCAAGTATCTCTCCTGTACCATAGGTTTTTCTTACACATGGAAAACAAGAGCATTCCGATGCTTGCTAGTTTTATGTGGTATGTAATAAATGATATGTCTCTGTACCTGCAGTAAATAGTGAATGTTTTGAGGAACTCAGTCTTTATATACTGAACACCTACCATTAATGAGATCAACATAACCATTGCTCACGATAGCCACTGGTGAAAGTCTTCGAATTTCTGTGTCAGAATCCAGACTTTCAATAACCATCATTGCATATTCCAACCCAAAGCACCGATAGCTCTGCCATTCTGGGATGTATGTACAGGTGGAATCTCTAATAATTCCTAGAAACATAGGTATAGATCATTTAGCAATTAAAAGGATCTCTTTGCTAATGCTTCTACACATAATCTTTTGCATAATCTTTCCTTGCTATATTAAGATTACTAAAGACATTTACGATATATATATTCTTAAAATAAAAGAGAAATTTTGTTTTCATGAACTTGAAAACAAAGAGAATAAAAACCAAGGAACCTTTGTAAGGTGCTTTTTCAGTGATGGGAATTTTACTCCCATTTGGAAATGTGAGCATCACTTTTGGAATTCTGTAGTCTCCAATTCCAAATTGGCTATTTCCATTCCATTCATACTCTGCTTGAGGTATCACTGAACCAGAATTCCCCAGAAAGGAGCCATCCATATCTTTGAGAAAAGATTTCCTTTTGGCATCACAAACCATGTCAATACAATCAGATGGATTCACCTTACTGTGAGAGGAGAGGAGGAGAAATGTATGAGTACATTGACACAGTATCCCTTTCCTGTTTCCAGACAGCATTTGAATACACTGGAGCATTTGATAAGAGGTCTCAAAAAATTGATTGATTGAATCTGAATTCAGATAAAATTCAAAGTGGCACCAAAGAGCATATGTAATTTGCATTGTAATGAGGCATGTTTTTCCGTTGTGTTGACTTGGCCTATTATTATGAATTCATTAACATTTCAAAAGGATAAGTTATACACATGGGGTATAAAATTAGAATTCTCTTTTACATTCTGTATTTTGTTGTGTAGCAGACTTAATATTTTTACACTTCTAAAATATATTAACACTGTCACATACATTTGGTAAATAGTTAGTCCATAGTGCCAGACAAACAAAATTCTTGTTTTAATAGCAAAATATTATTTTCTCATCTTTCTTTTTATGAACAGGTTTTTAGGAAATTATAAAAACACCGTATGCTTTTTATAAAATAACCTAAATACTTTATAGTACGAGCTTGATCTCCTATATTTTTCTACCTTATGCCCTTAAGTTCATCATCAATTGCAGATTAGAATGTGTTCTTGTAGATTTTTATTTATGCTTATATAAGCACACACTCTTGAATTATAATAGTTATGCTGTATTTCCTAGTGATCATTCTGAAGATATCTGAACTATGAGAGCCGAGATATTATTAACTCATCATGTAATTCAACCAGAGATAGTGTTCTGCCTTCATCTTGAGCCACCTGTATTGGTGATTGTTAATTAATAACAAAATGCTTAATTTGATGAACTATACATTTCATAGTGTACATGATATATAGCTCGAGTTTGCCTTCATGGGGACCTTTGGATCATAAATTGGATACAGAGCTCTTCCTATATTGAGCCAATGTTTTTCCACTCCTAGTTACTTCAAGCTAAAATAGTCTTAATTTTCATAATGCTGGTGACATTTTTACATAAATGAACAGTTACTTCAATATGGCAAGGTAAGAGGAAATGGAAAACCAGAAAGAAAGGTAAGAAAAAAAACTGGACTTTCATTATTTTACCTTATATCAGGTCTATGTATAAATATTTTTGATTGTTCAGTTGTGTCAACCAGTTGTATGTTCTTCACATGGATGGGATGCTGTAAATCTTCATTTAAAGGGTTAGTAATGAACACAACATTAGTTTCACCTGAACAAACATTCTTAAAGCCAACAAATGTTGAACCTAAAACATAAAAAATAGAAAAAAATTATCTTCTATAAACAAAGTGGTAAAATCAGTTTCATTCTACGTATATTCCACCAAACATATCATCTAACACTACCCTAAACATAGAGTATAGTCCATTTCACCCCACAGCAGGCCTACAACTTCCCTAGTCAGGCAAGAATGAGGCAGGAATAATGGCGGGAAGCAGGAGGATATGTCTAGGAGTGAATGGTGGCTATCAAGAATATAATGCTGGATAAGGGGAAACATGCCAATATGGATGGGGGTATTCTCCATCTTGCCATCTGAGCTTTTGTAAGCTTGGAAAAAATGATATTTCATGATACATGAAGTAGAATTGTAAGACTTCATGATGGACCAGGAAGAATGGTCAAAGAGTTCTGAAAAATAGTCATATTGGGATAAATCCATTGTGGAAAGTCAATGAATTGCAGCCCCCAGTGAAGATGGCCTTGAAAAAATGTGGAAAGGGCATTGCTACTGAGTAGATATTTGGGCAGCATACAAGGTTATCTACTTTTTGTAGAGAGAGATGTGATCTGAGGTCAGAATACATATGAGCTATAGGCAGTGATAAATGTCATTGGTTAGGGGTCTGGAATGACAGAACTGGATGACTGGGTAAAGGGAAACTTAGGGAAAAGGGCTATAGATGAGTCTGTGTCAAACAGAGGGCAGGTAAATGACCATCAAATAACTTCCACTACAGAAGAAGCATTAAACATGAGGTCGTACAAAATGATAGGACCTAGGTAATCTCTGTCCTTCAACACCTGATTTTTTTATATAGTAGGCTTATGAGTTTAGCAGACTTGCAGTAGAAATGGAATATATACACTGGCCTAAAGACATGGACTTTCCAAATTTCATGAAGCTGCTTCACTGTTTAAGGTCTAAGGCACCCTGCCAGTCACAGAACTAGAGCTGAGTGTCCTATCTACCACCATTCCTCAGAAACCCAGTCTGCTGAATCAAAGTCAATTACATCAGGTTTCTTCCACCCCGTAAAGGATAACACTTTTTCCTGACTGGGATTAGTTTGCATTTCTTCTATGGGTTTTTCTTTCCTGTTTACACAGATACAGTTGCCACCAGCATCTTAGGTCTCATGAGCTGATGTGAATGCTTAATGTTATCCTGGACCTAAGAACTGACTTTTGGTGAGAGGTATTTCTGTGAACCCTCATTAATACATTCTGTAGCATCTGGAAACTGTCAGTCTAACAGGTTCATTGGAATGGTTTCTTGAAGTGCAGTTTAGGTGTCTACTCTGGAGGTGACATCCTGCAAGAAGATGTCATCATTCTAAAATGGTTACTATTTGGTGCTGAATTCCCAAAACACAGAAAATAGGGGTATTGGTAGGAAAAGGTACTCATCATCACCCCTAGAAACCCAGTTGGAAAACTTATGTTTCCAGTCCTATAATTTTAGGGTATATGCATTCGGGGCTCATACAAGTAGATGGAGTGGATTGAGGAGTGACTTGAAGTGAAAACAAATTATCACAACCATCTCTCGGAGTATTGACAGCTAACAGCTCAGAGTTGTGTTCTTTTTCAGAAAATTAGCTTTGGTCAAACAGGAGTCACATTGCCCAGGATATAAGGTCTTTCCTGAAGCAGCAGCTGCAACCAATAACTGACCAACATGGGCTATGAATGACCAATCCCCACCTCAAATGTGAGGAATTTACATTTCACAGGCTCCTGTGGGGTGGGATCAAGTGCAGCTACTCTTCAGTTTTCAATATGTCCCTGCTTAACAACTTCCCTTTTCTGGCTGTGTCCATCTCTTCCATCTGAAAGTATTTCTCAAAAAAACAATAGCACAGAAGTCCTCTTCTAAGACTCTTCTTCTACTGGGAAAACTCACCTGAAGCTAATGATATTTATACATTGCTTTCTAAGACTGTATGTCTTATAAATGTAACTAGTTTTCCTTTGAGAAATCTGTCTATACAGTTTCATTTCATATGATATTTATAATAGTACAGAACATGTTTTTTAATTTAAGGAGATAATGTTACACTTGATCTTAGTCAAAAGGCTGAGAAGCAATTAAAAATTAAAATATGTTGAATTAAGACCAAGGTAAGTATTAAACAAATCACTTTTATGGGGGTGTCACTGTAAGTAATATTGACTTAATTGTAGCGATAATTTGATTGCATCTTTGGGACTTAGTGTTTTAAGACATTATGTGTCAAAACTTAGATGTCTAATTTATTGAACTGAATTCTTTGAGAAGGCACTGATTAAACTTTACATGAAAGGGGACCTGCTAAACTGAAATGGAGAATGACATTGTGTATTTAGTGGTCAAAGTGAAAATATTTGACACACACACCACATTAATTTATAAATAATCATTTTACATTTTTAAAAAGGCGGTCTGGTTCAGTGGAGGAGCAGTGGATTTCAAATCAGATCTAGATTAGAATCACAGCTTTACCAAAAAGTGTGAGACTTTGACAAGACAATTAAGCTCTATGAACTCAAGTTTATAGTAATAATTCTGCCATGGAACCATTCTTTAATTAACGAACTTTGACATCTGACTGCTTTGCTTGTAATGTGGGACAGATTAAATTATATCATTATTTTTTAACTAGCAATTAAATATTAATAAACAATATTAAAACATTAAATGACATTGAGAACTACAGATTCTTTATAGAACTTAAGTGAGTACATTTGTCAAAGGCTACGTTTAAACTTGCCTGAGATGTCCAAAAGGCCACTAATGGCATTGTAACTCATGATCCCTGCGTGGGGTTTCCGGGGAGCCATGTTATGGGCAGAAGTGAAGGTAGGCCAACAAATTCCACTTCTCCCACCTTTTAGGAAAAGAACAACGTTAGTGAAATTTGACGAGGCACTCATGTGAGTACCAAAATTGAAGTTTTAAATTTTTTTTTACCTGATGGAGGTCTAGAACTTCTATGGGCAGCAGAAAGTTCAACATTGGGGTCATCATTAGTAAGGACATCAGAGCAGTTAAAGTCAGGGCTACTTCCAACAATCAATGAGTTCTAATAAAAAAATTCAAGCAGTATAGATTTAATAATAGTTTTTTTTTCCTAAAAGAAAGTATAACAAGGAATAGTACTGACTTCCACTGTAATGAAGGAAAGCCTCTAAGTTTGAAAGGCACATAATTTATTAAACCTAACTGGTACAAAAATAGACAATCAGATCAATGGAACAGAATTAAGTGCCTTGAAATAAAACTAATCTTTGACAGAAGAGTGAAAAACTTACATTGGAACAAAGAAAGCCTCTTTAATAAATAGTGCTGGAAAATTGGACTAGGACATGCAAAAAAATGGACCAAGGGAATTCCCTCACACCATGTACAAAATCAACTCAAAATGGATAAAAGACTTAAATGTCAGGCCTGAAACCATAAAATACATAGAGAAAAACTTGGGCAAAACCCTACATGAATTACAATTCAGTAATCCCTTTCTGGAAACATCTACAGATGGCAAAAAAATGAAGGAAAACATAAACAGATGGGACTACATCAAACTAAAAAGCTTCTGTACAGCAAAAGAGACAACAGAAAACTCAAAAAGAAGCCCAACCAAATAGGAAAAAATTTTTGCCCTCCACAAGAGTGATAAGGGTTTGATAATGAAGATCCACAAGGAACTCACACAACTAAACAAAAGCAAAACAAGAAGCCCAATTAAAAAATGGGGAGAAGAACTAAAAAGACACTTTTCCTAAGAGAAAATACAAATGGCCAACAGGCACATGAAAATTGCTCAACATCACTAGCAATCAGGGAAATGCAAATCAAAACCACAATGAGATGCCATGGTACACCAGTAGGAATGGCCCACATCAAAAAACAACAACAACAAAAACGGGCAACAATAAGTGCTGGTGGGGATATGGAGAGAAAGGAACACTCCTGCACTGCTGGTGGGAATGTGAACTGGTCCAGACACTGTGGAAAGCAGTGTGGAGGACCCTCAAATTAATGAAAATAGAACTACCATTTGACCCAGCAATTGCTCTTCTGGGAATCTACCCAAAAGAGACCTCAATGTGGGTACAAAGGGACACCTGTGCTCAGATGTTTATTGCAGCACTATCTATACTTGCAAGGACTTGTAAGCAACCTAAATGCCCCCAAACAGATGACTAGATGAAAAAGATGTGGCATATATACATTATGGAATATTACTCATCAATTAAAAATGACAAATTTGATGATTTTATGATAACATGGATGTACTTAGAAGAAATCATATTAGCAGAAACAAGTCAAAAAGAAAAAGACAGAAACCAAATGGTTTCACTAATATATGGGATATAGGGAAAAAATAAACAAAAGCCATGAGGAAAAGTCAAAATAAACTAAGTACCAAACTGAAGCACACAACTTCGGGCAGGGGGGAAGGGGGGAAATAGTGGGGAGAGTGGGGGGTGAACCCCTGGGATTACAATGATGTGAAATTTACATATAAATACATTTTTAAAAGTTTATTAAAACTAGATGAAAAATAGGTGATTTCTGTTCTGAATAGAATGACAGTCAATGTGGGAGGAAAGACAGGCATATATACAAGATGTCACATTATGTTGTGCTGAGGGAAACAAGCCCAGGGACCACTAGGAACAAGAGAGGAGGGAAAGTCAATAACCACCTAAGCTGGTTCAGGAAAGAATGTCATAAAGGAAGTGATAATTTAACTAATGTAAAATTATCAGGTGATAAACAAGAAGAGGTGAGGAAAGGGGGGCAGAAAGGGAAGGTTAGAGAGTTTCCTGGCACAAGGCAATAGGAGCGATGGCAAGAGGTTTCGAATAACCAGACCAAAAGGCAAGGAAATCATTCTCAGACCTTCTCAGAGTTCTTCTTTTTCCCTAGTGTGGTTGTATCCACTTTTACCTTAACTTGCACTACTTTACTGGAAATTTTGTGAGATACAGCAGCTGGCATATAAATCATGGAAGAAATGGCCATTCCATTGTCAACCAAGGTCACATTGTTGATATGCACACTCTCTGTGGTCTGTAATAAAATTTGTATGTTACATACACAATATATAATTATGAAATAAAATCAACAACAATCATGTGGATCATATTTACCTGAAAATAAATTCCATAATCCCAGCATGTCCAAATGGTAAAACCCTGTATCAGAGAGCATCCTGGAAGGCCGTCTTGGTTCATGTAGATACCATATAGACCTCCATGGGCTTCATTGTTAAACCACTTTTCCCTGGGATCAGACTGACCTTGGAAGGAAATACAGAACTAGAGATGAACATTACAAGTCATGCCATATTGCTTTATAAATGGTATTGGTTAAAGTTAAATTTAAAAAACAAATGTATTATTTCAATGTGAATTTCAACAGGATGATCAAATATTTTTACAGCTCAACTTAACCATCTATAATTCTGTCTATTTAGTACTTATTCTTATATGTTAGAGTAAATTTCAGTGTTAGAATAATTGTATACTACTTTGTAAATATTTGGTTTATTGTTAGTACCGTTTACTCATAATATATGATTAAGGTAGATATGAATTCCATTAGAAAGTTCATGAAGCTTGGATTCAAAGATGGTTAAATTTGACATCTAGTGATCTCACTCGTTAACTATAAAATTCTTTTTATACACATCTTTTTGTTGTTGGTTCCTTTATCTCATCCTATTTTCAAGTTAGGTGTCATGTTCTTAGAAGGTCTTCTCTGACTGCTTCAAAGCAGCACTTTGGCTAATTTACATGGCAATTGAAATTATTTTCAAGGAATATAATGTTTTTGTGAATTATCCATCTCCCTTATCCTAGTAGAATGTAAGCATTGTGGGAGAAGGCTCTGTGCCTAGCTCATTCATACATTCAAACACATTTCTAGAATTTGGAGGTAATGCAGAAACAGGTGTTCCTTGTAAAGTGCTTTAATAGATGGCAGCTATACTTCTTACTAATACACAGAAAAAGTAAAATGAATCTTTAGGAATGATTTACATGAGCCTAAATCAGATCACAAACCTCATTATTTCTAATGATGCATAAATTGGAGGATGCCCCATAAAGAACATCACATCTCCTAAATAGTATAAGTACTGCAATGTTTTACTTTGTCCAATTTTCTATTGATAATGTCTTTGTTTTAATCTTTGAGATTGGCATTTTACTATGGTCTGCCTGATTTCTCTTTCATTTACTCCTTAAGAAGCTGTTTACATGTCTCTCCCTGGGTTCCTCCAACATATCTGACAGATATGTAGAGCTCTTCCCATGGACCCACCATGAGATCTGAGTTCTCTTCACAGCATCCCTACT
Organism: Uropsilus gracilis; assembly: GCA_004024945.1. Classification (NCBI taxonomy): domain Eukaryota; kingdom Metazoa; phylum Chordata; class Mammalia; order Eulipotyphla; family Talpidae; genus Uropsilus; species Uropsilus gracilis. The sequence continues at coordinate 16,267 of PVHY01000182.1, forward strand.
TCCCTTGTCAGGGAGATGGATTGGATAAGTGAATGTCCCACTGCAAAAACTTAAGTTCCTCTGTGACATATTTCAATGACTAAACACCCAAATCTTCCTTACAAACATTCTTAATGATACAGGAATCCAATATTGTAAGGGAAATGCATTCTAAAGTATTATATATATGAATATATGAGACCATATATATCATCTATGTAAGATAATATATGTGCTATCATATATATATGATCAAATTTTCATATTCATTGATCATATTTTGGTTTTCCTAAAACTACAATAATACTTCAAAGAAGCAGAGAAGTTATACACTTTTAAAGTTTTCAAAGAAAAGTGACATGAAACTGTGGGAAGTAAATATTTAATAAGAGAACATGTTAAGAACACAGTTAAGTTTGTCTGCTCTTGTAACCCTTTAAAAGGAAATCTCATTGTCCAGTTTCCCTATGATTTTGGTGAGAAAACAGTTGTTCAGTAAACTTTAGATTTTTACTAATTGGAAGAAGAGAAATGTATCTGAGAACTGTCTGCACAAATCATTAGACTTTTTCAGGTTTGCAGGTTTTAAGCTATGATTAGTGAGGATATATTCCTTTAAGATGGAAGCATAAAAATAATGGCATATCCCACAGGTAAGGTGCTTCTATACCTTCAGAAGAGCTGCTTTTACAAAAGTGATGGTGAAGTGATATCAATACCAGTCAAATCAAGAATGAATTTGCTGTTAGTTTTTGGATTATAAACATGGAAAAGAGTTATCCTTAAAAGCTTATCCTTTTTTTTTCATAAGCCCCATTGGTATCTTGAAGTAAATTAGCTGGTTGAAGTCTCTCGGTGTCCAAAAGGAAGAGATAATTACACATTGAACTGACAAACAATAATTATTTCTAACACATTTTATTTAGTTTTAGTAACTGCATTTAATGACTATGCCAAAAAAACTTACTTGAGCAAGGTTCACCATCAATGCGGTATCCAGCCCTTCCAAAGCCAGCTACGACATTATTCTGTAAAACTGTGTTGGTTCCTCTATTTATCTAAGGCAATGATAAAGAAAATGCTTTGAGTCAGGCTCTTATGTGATTACACAGTGGGAGCAAGTATGCAACAAATAACAGGAAAGTTAACCATGACAACACTGTAAGGAGAAAAAATTTAATTCATTATTCATTCTGTTCAACTTTATGTGACAAATGAATTCCTACAAATTATATTCGTGGAGTAAGATCAGCACTACATATTATACCTGAGACTTCAGTACATAATTCCATTACAGAGGTTTTTTTTTTTATTAGCAAAATCTACTGGATGTGGTCCAATATTTATTACCCATAGACCACATTTTAGTATTACAGCAAGACCATAAGAATTTTAATACTTTCTGGTTAAATTCTGCTTCTAATTTGATTTATTAAGAAAAAAAGATAATTAGAATGATTAAAACAGACTGTTTGATTCAAAAGAATGTTCACTAGCTTAAGTAGAATCTGTTGTAATAAACAACTAAGTTAGCACAAGCATTAAATCATTACTAAAATTTTTATTTTATGAGCAAAGTTCATGTGTTAGAAAATGAAGAGCATACAGCATAGACGATGTAGTTCTTGCCTCTGGTATCAACAAAATAAACAAAATCTCAGTTATTTGAAGTTTACCAAATATTGCTAACTATTATTTTCAGGTAAAATGCATAAGGGTAAAATAAGTACCTTTTCTTTCAAAAGATACAGCTAACTTTAAAGATTTGGAATTGACATATGATTACATTATAAACAGGTGAAAAGAGTTATTTTCTTATAAACATACACTAAATTTCAGGCTTTCCAATTTTACCTTAAGCTAATTATTAATAGTTTCCCCAAAATAAAACTCAAATTTTAGTCCATCTTTCAAAGAAAGTTATTTTTATTCCTTTTCATTGCAAATGAAATAAAAACAAGAGGAAATGGATTATGTTCTCCTACAAATCCTTTCTTGTGTACTTTCTTCTTATTTATGTTCTTATGCTACATCTAAATAAAGAACTATAGCAATTGAAGAAATTTCTTTGGAAATTCAATTAGTCATGTCAGATAAGTGTGCATAACCTTGTATAAAGAATAATAAAAATTTTAGGTGAGACAAATCTTAGATATTTTATAGTCTTTCATTCCACATTTTCACTTGAGAAAGGAAACTATTCTGAATTAGGTGAAAGGTGTTGACGTCAGCTAACAGTAAGAGATATTGCACCAGAACTTGCAAGTGATAATTATTTAAGAAACATGTTTTTTTCTATGGTGGCCACACTGCCTTACAATACTGCATATGATTCAGAAGTATAGGATCACACTATACCCACTTCCAAGGCACCAATAGTTCCAAAGATGATCATTAATATTGAAAAAGCAAGGAAATAAGAAAACTATTTACATTAATGGACAATAACACAAAGTGTAACCCAGTGGCAATCGGAGCTCACAACCTCTTTTAAGAAAGTTAATCACTCTTTTAATCTACAAGCTAATCTAATGAAGAAAGAGATTTCAATAACATTTTTAAAAAAATCAAAATTTCTATGAAATTATAATCATCAGTATGGAAATTACACATCGTAATTTGGGTAATTAGAAATGTGTTCACACTACCTCAATAGCTGCATGCCAGAGAGTCGAGCTTAGATCTTTTCGGTTCTGATAGGTTCCTGGCCAAACTGAAAGTGTAACCAAATTTCCTCGGACTCTGTTGGCATCCCCCCATATTCTAATGCCTGCAAAAATAATTAAATGCTCTGAAATATATAGACATTTATAAAGTAAACTATGGGAGATGACATTCATTTTCCCAGTGAAATAAATTTTCTAGTTTGAATCTGACAAACTAATCTCTCAGATTTTAGAGTGAGCCTGCTAAACCCTTGGATGTGAAATGCTACCTCTTTAATAAATTCTCTGACTTAGTGCTTGGGTCCACAAGCACTTGGGTCCACAAGCTCCACTTCAGAATTTAATACACATGAATATTATACACATTAAAAACTATGGGGCAGTAATATTCAAGAAAGAATAATGTCCTAAAATAAAAATTAGATTTTATAAAATTATAACCTTCATTTGTAAATAATCTTATTGATTGATAAGTGAGGAACATTCAAAAGTCATAGCTATTTAAACTACAGTGGGTAGGGTAACTCATACAAGGTGGCAGTTAGTATAGAATTATAGAGCTATGCTGGCCAATAGAGCAAGCACAGTCATATAAGACTCCTTCAAAGTAAAGTAAGTACAAATTGGTTACAATGGAAATTAAGAATGCAGCATCCATGTGGTTGTTCTAATTAAAATTCAGATTTGTTGTGCATTTTTTTAAAGTTTTCTTACATCATTATTCTCTTTTGCACTGTAACTATACAGTAACTGCCATCAGCTATCCAGCAGACGGCATGGTATTAGCAGTTATCGATGAGACTGCCTGGGAAAGACTTATTATTGGATCAAAATTATTAAATTACCTTCTCCCACTGTAAAGTGAATGATGTTATCATCAATATCCAGTCCATCTGTCCCAAACACACCAATTGCTGGAGAAAAACCACTGTGGAAAGCACAGCCTCGAACATAATTGGATGCATGTTCCTGACTCTATAAAACATTGGGATTCAGAGAACATTCTCCAAAGGGGGAAAACGATTTAAAAATTTGAAGTAGATGACTTTCAGGAAACAGATCTTGATAGACAAAATGCTAAATGTATAATTCATTAAAGGAAATAATTTCCCACTAGATCTTTTAATTTTGGAAAATTTCCATGTGTCCTGAATTCATTATGATTAAGTAAAGCAAAATAATATCCTTATTTTAAATGCAGTTTGAAAAAATGTTAAGTACTTTTTATGCATTTATTTTTCTACCCATTAAATTATTTATTTTTCTTCACCCATTAAATTATTTTTCAGAATAGTCTATGATAAACAGAATTTTTTTTTTCAGTGAGAAAACTCATTTTTATTGTAACACTACTGGGTAAGTTCAGACTAGGTACAAAAACCACCACTCAAATACTCTAGAAAAACTTGAGAATGTCTGCATATTTTTCCCCTCCACCAAATATGCATGTGAAAAATGATATTTTAGGCAAGAGCTTACAATTCAAATGTCTATAATAAACAAACAATCAGTAGGTTAGGGAAATTTAAACCTACATGATTATCTTTTATTTTTATAAAAAAGTGTTCTTAATTTTTCCTAAAACCACAAGATTTCTTAGAAAATTTATTTTCCCACTTTGACAGAGGCATGGATATCCAAAGCAGCTTTCAGCTGAAAAATTTAAGCAATAGTCAGTTTTCTTTAATAGAAATTATTAGATATATTTTGGTTATTGTAACATAGAGACATGAACTACTATTAAAGAACTCCATTTTTCCCATTCTGTTCCCTTTTCCTGATTTTTAAAAACTGATCTTAAATATATAGAATCAAATGTTACTATGATCTAAGAAAATGTATAAGACATAAGCCTAAGAAAGTCAAACACTAGATTATAGTCTTATCAATTCTAAGATTCTGTTTAATAAAGTTAAATAGAAATAAAATAAAATATATATATATTGAATTAAGCAAATGAAAAATAATGTACAAACCTGCCCTAGGTTAAGAAATGTTATAGCATATCTTGCATCTGTGCTATCCCTGAAACCTTCTTGACCACTGTGATAAAATTCCACATTACTTATTCTTGCATTTCCTGCAGGGGTGGGAGAAGAGGAGGAGCAGAGTTAAGACTTCTTTCTTGAATAAAAATATTTGTAAAAAAAACTATTTTGGTCAAAATAGAGGTATATTTCTGAGTTTTTTTCATAGCCTTTTCAGGAACCTTCTTAGACGTTTTCCCCTACTAGCCTCCAATGCCCAGGAAACCTTAGTGTCACTGAAACATTACACTTCTTTTCTATATTTAGCATATATTTGACATTTTCCAAGAACAATTTATGTTTTTGTTATAACATGATTTCTGTTTGGGCAAGATGTTTCTAACATCATTGCTAATTTGCTAATTCTTATTGTGTATGAAGATAAGTAAAATAGGGACTTGATTAGGGATGAAAACAATGTCTGAGTACATAATTGCTCTCAAACTTTATTTTCCCATGTGATCCTATAAAGAAATGAGAATTACTTAAGAACTAAGCATACAAAATATCATATTATATTTCATTTAGAAAAATAAAACTAAATATGCACTAACCTTTAAATGTCATCATGCTTTCAGTGAATGAGCCGACGAGGACATGAGCACCAAAAGATTCCTCAAACCAGCCTGGATAATCTTCACCAAGTATTTTGATGTTCCTACTCAGTATCCCAACATCAGCTGCTAATGTATAACTCTGACCTGTTCCAGGTACCTGGTACCTTTCAGCTGTAACAAAAGGACAGCTAGATTATTACCAGATCTGAGAAATATGTCTTTACTAGTTTCTTCATAGTTTATAGGTCACATAACTTTCTAATATGCCAAAAGTCAACAAAAATGTGCAAATTTATCAGAATTGCAAGCTAAAATGTACATAGATATATTTATAAAATGAAATACAATAAGCAGTATTTCTTTTATTTACACCAAAAAGATTATTCAAAGAGTAAAGTTAATGCCTTACAGGTAGTTTACAATCAAGTCAATTATATACCCAACCACAGTTATAAGGCAAGTTGAGAAACTTATTGTAATTTTAATAGATAAGCAAATAAAGAAGACTAGCAAAAGTATTTGCCCAAAGTCATGTGGCAAATCAGTAGCTCATAGATAGCATCTCTCCTGAGGTCCATTTCTTGGCTTGTCCTGCTTTTCCTGTGGCATATTTTGTATCACAATTCCTTATAAACATATAGCAGTGTATCAAACATAATTGGTACATTTATAACTTAATGATTTGAAAAAATTCTATTTTTCTGGAAATTTTATTCAAAACTTCCAGATAAGTGTATTTCAAATAGAGGGAAATGTTTAATAGTTAAAATAAGGATCTATATTATCAAATTTCAAAAACCATTTGCTTGACAATTGAGTATTCTTCAATGAAAACTTTTCTTTTGATTTAAGAAAAATAGGTGAGATAGAATTATAGACATACGTGTTTCTATCAAAGTAGTGCTTTCAAAACTCTTTTAAGTTCCTTTCTCATGCTGATGGTCTATTTGCTTTCTTAACATGCTGTGCTACAGCTGGAGTTCTCATGACAATCAGAGGTATCTGAATGTCCTCCTAACAGTACACACCTGTCTGCTTTTCCCACTTTCTGGGATTCCATGATGGTAGGTGTAAAATGGGGAGAGGCTAGGGTGCTGGGAAGGCCCCGTCTCAAAAGTAGGAAAGTAATCTGACAATAGTGATTAGTCCTCTCCTTGAAAAGTACAGCTTTGCCATTTGACTGTATCTTATCAATATGCAATTATAGGTGAGGAACGTGTTAATGAAACAAATTAGGACAAAGATGCTTTTAGGTTAAATTTTTCAAATTTCAATTTCCCCAAGAATCTCCTAGGACCTTGCTCAAAATGAAAGCACCACTCTCACCTCATAGATTGTGACAGGTGGTCTTTGCTGAATTAATTGAATAAATGAAGGAATGCAGGTTGACTTGGTAACCAACACACAAGCAGTAGTACCCTCAGGTATCAAATCTGAGTGAAATGCTCCTCGGACACATTTGTGAGATGTTCTTAACATACATATTTAATTACAAAAGCGAACAATGAAACTGCGAATAATTCAAAACACATCTACTTAGTTATTACATATGTAGTTGGTTAAAGAACAGCTACTTACCAAGGTGAGTGTAGGAAAGGGTCTCATTTAGAATAAGAATTTTGTGACCATGCAGGATTTTAATGATACTTCTAGTTTCTGTCTGGTGGAGATCATAGCTTGTGGTAGTTATTACAATTTCTTCTCCCTCCTTTGAAAAATTCATACACCAAGTTCAAGAACAATTTTTAAACCAGTCATATTTCTTAACTATTAAACAACTTTAATTTATATATGATTAATAATCATGGTATTATCAGAAAGTACAAGCTGTGCATTTAAATGCAAAAAGTAAATATGCTTGAGTTTGATATTAAAAATTCTAAATTTTTAATTTACCTAAGCATTTCCTTAAAATAACTACAGCAATTTGATAAAATAACAGGCATATACATTTTTAGAACAAAACAGATCAAAACAAATCTATTCACAATTTCATCACATATTTCATCAAGCAAATCTATTCAAATACATTTATATTTCAACTAGTCAGGACAATATGAAGACTTGAAAATTTCCTCAGTTTCTTTCTTTTTCTTTTTACATATTTAGCTATCACTTGATATTGGTACAAGGTGGGAAAGGCAGAGAAGAGCTAAAAAGTAAAGTCTGTGAAATTTACATATAAATAAATTACAAAAATATGTATTTCAGTGGTAAGATACATACAATTTTAAAATCTTTTAATAAATACTAAAATAATTTCAAAACACAATAAAAAGCAAAATATTAGAATCATTGTGTAGTAAGTTCCTTCGGCTCAAATATATCATAAGGGAGAAAAAATATGTTTTCCCTCCACCCTTCTAAATTCTCCACTGAGATCCTATAACAAAAGACAGATTTATGAGAGAAAAGCTCACTAATTTAATTAGTATAAATTTATGTGACACAGGAGCCTTCATAAGAAAATCGAGGACACGAAGAATTGGTTAAAGCTTGAATGCCTGATGCTAATTGATGAGGAGTGGAGAGTAGTGGGAACATGCGCTAGAGAATGAGCTAAGTGTAAATCTAGGGGCAAGAGCAAGGTGTGTTCATTCAGATTCCTCTGCATCCCTTTGTCTTCAGAGGTTAGATTATGTCTGTATCCCCTGGGTACAACAGGAGGGAGGAATCCCTCTCACCCAAGGTTTTATGTCCTGCTTCTGGGAAGGGTCTGTATATCCTTCCCACATAGGCTGTTTCTCAAATCCCTTCATCCTATAAAATTCAATATGCCAAGATGCCATATTCTGGAGCAGCATGTCTAGAACTCTTGAGAGGGCCTTCTCTATCCGTCTGTGATGTTGCCTGCCACCCACTACCATGGCAATCACCATCACACTAGCTGCTTATTTCCATCATCATGCAGATTAAAATTGAAATCAACACATCTATCACTAGTGTCTGCTCCTTGTGCCCCAAAGCAAACTCCACCCCAATCTGACCATTTCCTTTACCACTTCATCCTCAGTGCCTAGAAGAATGACTAACACTAGGTTAAATATTCACTGGATAAATATGCAGAAGATATTAATTGATCAAACCAAATAAATAAATAAATAAATAAATAATAGGGATGTTAGTTATTTGATTATACTTAATCATAAGTAGGAATATATTGTAAGTGGATATTACGTTCCAATAAAATCTCCTTCTATTTACTGATTTTAAACTACATTTAGAGAGACAACCCATATATTTAGATGATATATTTACTCAATAAACCTCTTTATTTGTGTTCTGAAGTTCATTTTCAAAAGATGGTTCCAAGACCTTGAAAAGTTCAAGAACTTGAAAAGGGAATCTAATTTCAAGTTTCAAGAACTTGAAAAGGGAATCTAATTCATTTTCCTGACTCTTCAGGATTAAAAAGATATTTATATATGAGAATCCCTGACTTAATGCACACCTACACTGAAGATGGAAATTGCCACCATTCATATTTTACAAAAATCCTGACTTTAACACAGGTATGAATTGAATATCATTGAGCATCGGTATTTTTTTCTCTTTCCAAAGGTTTAACACAGAAACTTCGTTAGAAATGAGCCAACCAAAAGAACAATGAAATATATAAAAAATTCCATTTTCTCTCTGTAAGAACTTATAGTGAGCAAATAATTTTTACCCAAGGACCTGGAAATCGCAATTTCTCAGTGCCTGCCATCAGGTCAGCTTTTTGAATACAAATTCGTTGTAAAATATACATTTCTTATTTGGTTATTCACATGAGAATGTAAATGCCCATGAGAGTAAGGAAGAAAACAGTTTAACTTTCCAACAAGTTGTATTTCCACTACCTGCCAATCCACGGCATCTATCAGAGCTAGGACTTTAGAGCCGGCTTGAGCAGTTTCTGAGAGCTTAGTTTTATATACCGATCGTGGAATCCCATGGAGATCCAGTTCACCAAACACCCCTGTAGGAAAAAAAAAATACATTGGTGTGCATTCAGTGCTAATATAAAGTGAAACAGCTTGTGGATGTATTTCAATAGATGATTGAACACATTAGAATGAATGAAAAAAATAGAATGAATGAAAATGATCTGTTCAGGGTTCTCTAAGGTTTTGGCCCTTTGACCCACCTTTTTTAGAATTAAAGCCAGTACACAAGGATACATGAAAAAAGAATGCTTGCCACAACAATGCTAGGAATATTAGAAAGGCACTAAAAAAATGAAAAGTACTATTGTTTATAGAGAGGAAAGATGATGAAAAACCAGATTGGAGAAATAAAATACTTATGGAGAGATTTATTAATACTAGTTTTATGATGATTTACAATTTGTATATCTATCTCTACCTTAGTAGAAATATTTTAATTTTTAAATGTCTCTGCTTCTTTTATATTCCTATATCTTAAATAAATGTCTGTGAAAATTTCTGATACCAGAACATTATAAACTGGTAGCAATTACTTCAGTGCCACAGGTTTTAAGATTAAGCTTAACTGAAAATATATACCTAAGACTTTTGATCCTTGATTTGGTCCTCCTGGTAGAGCCCATTCTGGAGTAGAATGATTTCCTCTAAGAATAATCTGCAATTCTCCTTTAAAAGGGTTATCTTCCCAGCCACCGATTAATCTACCTCCCTGCAATGAAGCAGAAAATTGTTAACACTTAAAAATTTAGTGGAAAAAAATTTCCCATAAAAAAGGAATTAGGAAGACACTGATAATCTCTGCTAATAAATCTGAATGAATTTTACTGTGCAAAGAACAGTTTCGAAACTGGAAGTGACCTTCATTTAAACCACTCGCTTTAGAATAGGCAGTGTGAAGAATTTTTTTACATTGAATGAATTCAATAACCTATATGTCAGAATTAGACCTAAATTTGAGAAATTCCAAATCATCAACCAGTGCTGTGTGAATAAAGGACATTGTGTTTTAATAGAACATGGCATCTAAAAAATATACTCTTCATAATTACATCCAAGCTGCTAGTTATGAGTCATCATTTTTAATAACTGTGATTAAATGCTTGCTAGTTTTATGTTAAGCATAATGTGTAAGGTTTTATATATATATATCATCACTTTATTTTACATTAAACCCATGAACAGGTTATTATTTTCATGTCACAGGTGAGAAAATGAATGCTGAAAGAGGTCAATAGTTACTACCTACCCAACCAACAGTAAGGTAAGGATTCAATCATAGCTTCAATTTACCTCAAAGGTTATGTACCTAAATAAAATATTACAGGCCATAAAGTCATTAAAGACCTAGTTTTCTTAAAGAAAGGCCACAGATATGTTCTTGATGGTACATAACAGCTTTTTGTTTAGGTCATTCTTTTAAATGAGCAACAATAGAAGAGTGTCAGCAAAGTTAAAGTGATTATATTTATTAAATATTCAAGAACATATGAGGTTATGAGAAAATGAAGTTGTTTGTTCCAAACAACTGAAATAATTTTACTGATCTGATCCTGTTTTTAGAGTTTCATCTATGTTCATTCATTAAGAAATACTGGCATAAATTCATTGAAAGTTTTTTCAGAACTCGTCAGAATTCTCTTGGAATTGAGAATTGGTTTAGTGTTAGTTTAGTGTTACCTAATAGTAATTCAAATATGAAAATGGACAAATCTCACCTTCAGTAGCATGGTAATTACTCCTTAAATAGTCCACAAAATAAAGGAGAGCAGAAAAGAGTTACATACTAATGGGGATACATTCAGAGAAATGTGTCACAGATGTTTTATCATTAGGCTGCTTTTTCATGCAAACATCACAGAACATAATTTCATGACCTACTCTGTATAACATACCACCACACACATGCTGGATGCTGCCATACATTGGAATTATGTCATATGTGTGACCTGTCATTAACCAAAATGTCCTTAATGATTTTATTGAATTTATATGAGCTAGTTAGTTGTGATTTTATTCACACCCATTGAATATAATTCCTTATAACTGTCCCAGTAAATGTCCAGCATTTTAGAATTTGACTAATAGATATATAAATTATAGAACTTCATTCTTACCTGCAATAATATGTAAGTAGCATTTATAACTATTTTTCTGTAAGAAGATTCTGCAGCTCCTACATGTTTATCTTCCAGTTCTAGAACCCCCCAAATAATAAGCCTTTCCATGGGTGGGATATCTGTGTCTGCCACAATCCATGTTCCTATAAAACAATGTTTTCATGTATGAAAATGACAATTCATAGACTAGAGTCTGTAGATGAAATATTGGTAAAATTATCAGCGAGTCATGGTTTTGACATTTGTCACTCCTTTTTCACAAATTGACTGATCTTTATCTCTTCCAGAAAACCTGGAATTATCAGTATTCAGGTTTAAATCCACAGAAAACACAGAAGATTGGATCTGTTATCCAGGACACAAGAATAAAATCCATTTCCACATTCATTCTTTTCCCCAGGATCTACTTTGTAATGGTGAAACACTAAATATTGCAGCATTTGTCCTACTATTTCATAAACACAAGCATTTTATATCTGTATATTCATGGATTTATGGATTTACCTTCAGGAATAACCACATTTGCTCCTGGATGTGGTACAGTAAAATTATTTTCAAGAGATGATTTCCAAAAAGAACTATTTGACCATAAGCTGAAAAGAGAAATATTTCCATTAAATATTAGCTCTCTGTATTTTAACAACCATCTTCCTAGGGTGTAGCACTATCTTACATGTTTTGAGGATGATAGCAATTTAGAGAGCTTACAGTTTCACTAGGTAGCTAATACATGCAGTTAGTAAAAATGTTCAATACATAAAAACTACTTATATCGTTTTTTTTTTTGTCTCACTGAAGAATACATTTTTTTCATCCACAATTTGAATCACCTTTTCTCCCACTAAATCCTTGTTGTGATACCATAATTTTTTTCTAATATATGATTTATTTAATTTCCTTATAAGAGCACCTATGGTAGAAAATGAAAAGAAGCATGCCCACACCTGCGCACATAAAGATCCTTAAGAATACCGTGCTAATTTATCAGGATGTGGATTGGAGGGTAGTGAGCTAGTTGCTGTGAATGGAGGGGCAGAAAAAATGTTTTTCTGAATGAACCAATGCGGTCAGACCCCTGACCTAGGGATGGAGGTGATAGGTCTGTATCCAGAATGAAGTTTATGTTCTGGAAAAGATATTGGGGGAGTAACAATCCTTTTCAGCATTGTACCTTCTAGAAACTACCTCAGTATTGTCAGTGCAAAAACTGGTGTAATATTAGTTAAAGTTGATCATATTATCCATTGGAAAAGATTTACAATAAAAAGATAGAAAATTTGTTTTTACCTGTAAGAACTGACTTCCCTTGATGAAATTTAAAACTAAAATATAATTAAATAAATTGCATTAGAAATTTTGAATATGAAGTAAAGAGAGATAGCTCTCAGAAGACAGTGTATCAATGAAGAGATGTAGGTTTTGGTGCTGTTTTGGATATGCCACAAAGTTCTGTGGTGGATATGTCAGGAAGTTCTATTGTCACAGGTTGTTAATTTAAGGTCTCTAGACTTCAGCTTTCTCACATATTAATAATAAGGGGGTTGGTCTAATCCAGATCTAACATGATGTAAATCTGAGTTCACCAGTAAGTTTCACACATACTTATTCTGAGATTTTTCCACTTTCTGTTTAGGATAGAATAAAGACTCAAGCAAAGTAATGGGTGGAAGTACTTTGTGACAAACAAGCCTTGTGTAGGAGGACATGTTTTTATCACTAAGGAGTGACATATGAAAGTTATTACATCACAAGCTATGAGAGCATGGATAGACAAAAGGTCTATATACTTGTAAGTGGCTGGTCGTTTCCTGGGAATTGGCTCTCTTGAGGAGGGATGCACAGGAAAGCAGTCCTGGAGAACACAGCAGTAAGCCTGGAAATTAATAACCACATCTTTCACATCAGGATCTAGGGTTCCAGAAATAGGTTGGTTCTGAGGAAGGTCATTTCTTCCTGATACTGAAAATGAAGTAGAAGCAATTTTAGTTAACGTGATAATCAAAATACTCCAGTAGAAACAAAATTATGGCAATTTGAAAATATTCTTTAGATTAGTACTTGGAATAATTCAAATATATGACATAGTTATGGAGGAATTCTCACAAATCACATGCTTTATTGAAAAGTACAGGGTCAATTATATATAGTCAATTATATATAGTCAATTATATATAAACATCCAAGCACAGGTGTCCTTTTGTACCCACATTGAGGTCTCCTTTGGGTAGATTGCCAGAAGTGCGACTGCTGGGTCAAATGGTAACTATTTATAATTGCAAGGACAAGGAAACAACCCAAATGCCCCAGAACAGATGACTGGATGAAAAAGATGTGGTACATATACACAATGGAATATTACTCATCAATTAAAAATGACAAATTTGATGAATTTACGGAAACCTGGATGTACCTAGAAGAAATCATTCTAGCAGAAACGAGTCAGATAGAAAGGGACACAAACCAAATGGTTTCACTAATATATGGTCAACCAAATGAAACTGCACAAGGGGAGAATGGGGACCAGCTGGAGTGGGTGGGAAGGGGAGGCAGTGGGTGACCCCCAGGGACTGAAATGATGTGATATATATATATATATAAATTATTAAAAAAAAAGAAAAGAAAAGTACAGGGTCAAAAGATCTTGACAAAAACTCAAACTTTAGAAATCAGTTAAACCATATGCTTAAATATTTTCACTTTCCAAAATAATTAAATGATAAAAAATGGAAACTAATACTTTCATTGTACACATTTCCCCTAACTTTGGGAAATAAAGCTTGGGCCAAGTGTAAGATGACTGGTGTCATCTCCAAACATAAACTGCAAGTTCTTAAGTCAATTCAAGACATTTTTCAATGTAAATTTTGGTTCCAGTGTCCTTGTTCAGTAAATGTTTATCGGACCCTGCTATATACCGGGCACTGTATAACTTAAATGTCCATTAAGCAATTTTTCTCCATCGTTAGATGAAGCTTAGATATATCACTCTTTTCTACTGTGTACATACCCATGTAATAGAGAGTACTAGTGTTCGCCTCAAGGTGCCAGTCTCCATTCTTACTAGTATTCCAGTTCAGAGGATTTGAAGAGCCATTTCTCATATCAATAACATTAAACATATCAGGATTTTGTGTAAAGTTATGGGATATGATTACATAGTCTTCTTCCTGAAAGAGTTTGTAAAAAATATGTAGCTAATTTTATGTTTATACCCTGCATGTTATACATTAATCTTGATGACATATCCCATATTAGCATTTGTTTTTAGTTTATTTTTCATCTCATATTTATATTTTGCTTTTTAACATTTTATATATCTATGGCAATAATGGTAGCTCTAATGTCACTAGGAAATAAAAGTGCTTCTCTCTCACAACCCCTCTTTCTGCATACATACATGTACACTCACCAACATATGTATCCACATTTAAACAATATTTCATTTTCACAATATTTAAAATATTAGATATTGCTATTTTGGTTGTGCTCCCATGTAGTAAAGGTAAAAATATTTAAAAACACCAATTTAGGATACTGACTACTGTTTAAGATGAAGAGTACATAAGATCAAGTTCAACACAGAGACAAGTTATATTTCATCAAAATGCTTATATTTTCAAAAATCGAAAGTAAATATTCATAACATGTGAGACTCAGAGTGAGGGAGTGGGCAAACAGGATTTGGCTGGTTATTTTCTGTGTTTCTATATTTCACAATAAAGATAACAAAACCATTAACTGCTGCCTGAAACATTATAGGCACTAAGTAAATTATATTGTCATGATATTAATTACAGGGCATAAACTTTGTGCTATGTAATTATGGCAGAAAAACTGCTTACTTCTGATTTTTAAACAAGTTTCTTTTGGGTTGTTACGTCTTGGCTTGCTCCTTGGATTTAGGGTGGGCATGAAAAGTGGGCAGGGTGTCAGCAAGTCACTACTGAAGACAAGGACATTCTCAATCCAACAACTAGTGATAAGGATGAGTGTGTAGACTATGCTTGAGTGATATGCAGCCATAATTGCTGTAAGATTGATTTTATAGCTCTTCATTTACCTTAAAGCCATAGAATGTTGATGTATAAGATATGTTGGCTATGTGATCTGCATCTTTAAAGTACCAGTTAATATGCTTGGCATTTGGAATGAGAGCCATCCATCCCGACATGTGAGTCAGTCGTTTCTTCTGAAAGGGAACAATGCTTGTGCCTGCAAAAGACCAGAAAGCAAAGAACAAAACTCACTACCTTTTGAAAACATCTTTTCTGAACAAGAGTAAATGCAAAATATCAGTTTGGTTTGTGGAAGTATCCGAAGAGACTCATGGCTATGGCATAAAGTCTTCGTTTCTTTCTCCACTCACAGAATGTACATTGGAAATGAACTTAGAATTCTGTTTGAAGGGCAGAAGTTGGAATTCTTGCAAGAAGTATTTTAGTAAAAAGATCTGAAAACTTCAATGAAATAACAAAATTCCATCATGTCCTGCTAGGCTTGACATATAAAATTTTAGCAGCAATATTATTACTGGTACGATGATGCTATAAATTGCCAAAATTCATTTGGCTTATGTCAAGATACATGATTTTATTTACAAGTCTTACCTTGTAAATATCATTGCATGTGGCAATTTGGAAATGCTGATAATATTTTTGAGCAATAGTATGAATGTATTTGCAAACTGTTAACCAAAAAGTGGTTAGTTTTGACACCATAATGGAGGAAATAAGTGCACTTGGATTGTGCTGATAAAGTCTCTTTCTATATTATGCTTCCTTATAAAGATTTATATTAGCTTTCAACAATTACAATTTGGCAAATTGTCATCAAGGAACTACATCTCCCAATTTATGCAGAAAATATTGAAAACCCTTTTTGATAATTATCTAATTAGTAATTCTTTGATTCATAAATAATTATTTTGCGAAGTCTGTAGCCCAAAAGAGCGATATATGTGAGAACAGATTAACTGTAGGTATATATTTTAAATAGAAATTCCTAGACATCTAAGGGATGGGTGGGATGAACAGATGGAAGGAATGAGAGAGACGTTCATATCTAAGTCAGGTAGGGGAGGTTAGGGCACTGGGAATAGATGAACTTAATCATTGGAAAACTTTCCACATTGGTTCCTTAATAATGCAGAGACAAAATTTGGTAGGAAGGGCAGAGCTAACATTCTAGGAACCAGGTCTTCGCATTCCCTTATCAAGACAAATTAAAAAGAATTCCAAACTCTTGAGAAGGGAATTACAGATTCAGTGCCACAGTCAGAGATGGTGAGATGAATGACTAGGGTTGCTACCACATCTCCATTAAATGTCCAAGATTGGCTAATGCAAATAGGGATCATGAATAACAGCAGTAAATTGATATAATCTAATCAGGTAACACAGTCAGAAACACCTGGTGGTCCAGGTACAATAGCTTTACAGAACAGATGAGTAAGTAATCAGTTTAGGCATGTGTGTGGTTACTGACCCAGCAAATCCTCCCCTACCAGACTTCAATCCACAAAGGTAATCAATCAAAGGCATTTCCCTTGAGTGACAAAGTGGCAATGAAAATTTAGAAAAAAAAAAAAAAACTAAATTAGTGATTTAAACTCTTATATTTCACTTACCAAAAGAATCTGAGAGAACCACATCTTTTTCCAGCAGAGATCTTGGAGAAGGTTTGTTGAATGCCAAACGGTGGAAGCTAACTGAAGCGTCACAGACAGCCCCAGGGAAGCCAATGCTCCACTCGGCTTCTGGAGTGCAGTGAGAAGGGTCCAGAAGTGAGCTGTGGGGGATGACAGTATGTCCTTTGTGACCTTGGAAATGAACACATACAGCATATTTTCTATTTCATCTTAGAAAAGTAATAAAGCAAATAGTCTACTATGTACAGACATGAGGACCCACAGTATCAGAAATGAAATCTAAGTGGCTGGGAACACTTTAGCTTGAGGCAAGGAAACCTACACAGTGGACTCCAGTCAGAGAGCTTATTGTGGAGGGAGCTGAAATCTGGGATCTGAAGCACAGGTGAGAGCCAAAGTGGGGGATGGGGAGTGAGCTAAGGAACTTAGCCAAGGACACTTGGAAAGATTCAAATTCAGGCAATCTGACCATACACATAATCAGTGGTCTACCAAATAATAATAACCATCTCAGCTGAATTAAATACAATAATGACTTCTGTATTAGAGCCATGCAAGTATTCTTTCTCTTTAAGTCACAATCAGAAGAGGAGATAAAATCAGTTACCATAGCTGTGAATTTAGTCTGTTTTAATGTTGAGATCTCTCTTACATTTCAAGAGTAAATTGTTATCTATAGGTTTACTTATCAATTGTCTCTCTTTTAAATAATTATGCAGAACTTCACACACAACATCCTTGCCATCTTATTTAGAAAAGTCTTTCTCATTAAAAACATAAGCATACTAAATTCTAGAATCTCTGAATATTTACAGAAATGGGATAGAATCTGAACCTGAAATTGTAAAAATATGTAACCCACAAAACATGTTGAATTTTGTGCTAGAGTTAAACATATTCTTTGAACTAATTCCAAATTTAGAATTTAGATTGCAAAGGAAAACAGCAGGCCTGCAATTTACTCCTTTCCTTTAAAGTATCTTAGTAGAATCTAGAGAAAACTGGACTGCTACACGCAAAAGAATGAATGTAAACTACACTCTCAAATCATTACAAAAACCAACTCAAACAGGATAAAAGACTTGGATGTAAGACCTGAAACCATAAACTACATAGAGGCAAATATGGGCAAAGCACCCATTACTTAAACCATAGAAACCTCTTTCAGGACACATCAGCTGAAGCAAAAAAAAAGTGAAAGAAAACACAAACAGCTGTGATTACATCATTTTCAAAATCTTCTGTATAGCAAAAGAGTCAATAACCAAAACAAAAGACACCTGACTGAATGGGAAATGGTTTTGCCCTCCATATATCAGATAAGGATCTGATATCAAAGATCTATAAAGTACTAAAGTGATTCAACAAAAACCAACACAAAAAGCCCAGTCAAAAAATGAGCAGAAGAGCTTAAAAAACACTTTTTCAAAGAGCAAATACAAATGGCCAATAGGCGTGTGAAAAAATGCTCAACATCACTGATTAGGGAAGTGCAAATTGAAACCACAATGAGATACCACTTCATACTACCAGTAAGTATAGTCCACATAAAAAACAAACCAGAAAAAAAGAAAGGAAGAAAAAGCAAAAAACAAATGGGCAACAAGTCGCTGGCAATGATGCAGAGAAAAAGAAACACTTTTAACTGCTGGTGGGAATGTAAATTGGTTCAGCCACTATGAAAACCTCAGACTACTAAAAATGGAGCGACCATTTGATTCACTAATTCCACTTCTGGAAATCTAACCAACAGGCACAAAAACACTAATTCAAAAGGAAACCTACACTCCCATGTTTATTGCAGCACTATTTTTAGTAGCCAAGATAAGGAAACAAACAAAATGTCCCAAAATGAGGAGTGATCAAAAAGTTGTGACATATTTACACAATGGAATATTATTCAGCAATGAAAAGCTGGTCATTTACAGCAATATAGATGGAACTAGAAGGACTCATGCTAGTGAAAATAGGCCAAAAAGGATAACTACTGGATGGTCTCACTTATATATATAGGGAAAATGAACAGAAGGACAAGAAAAAAAGGTTAAAACTAACAAACTGATTACAAAACTGAAATAAACAGCAAGGGAAATGGAGGGAGGAAATAATTACATAACCAGATAACTTAATGCTCTATGATAGACACAATATTCAAATACACCATGTCAGTCATGTTGTGCTAGGACAAATCAAATTAAAATATTAGGTTTATCACAATATAAATGTGACATGGGATGTGGGTTAAAAAGGAAAGTTAATGGAACCTATAGATTATAAGGATCGTATTGCTTAATTGTGGAAAGTTTTAATAAAGACTTATTTTTGTCAGATAAGAAAAAGCACTAAAAATACTGATTTGCTGAGTGCTATCGTGAGAATAAAAGGATGGATGAGAAAGGAAAAAAATAGTGCTTGTGAGGATGTGGAGAGAAGGGGACACTCTTACACTGCTGATAGGAATGTAAACTGTTCCAAACTCTATGGAAAGCTGTATGGAGGGCCCTCAAATTAAGAAAATGGAACTACCATATGACCCAGCAATTGCTCTCTTGGGAATCTACCCAAAGGAGACTTCAATGTGGATACAAAGGGACACCTGTACTGATGTTTACTGCAGCACTATTTATAATTGCAAGGACATGGAAGCAACCAAAAAGTCTAAAAACAGATGACTGGATGAAAAAAATGTGGTATATATACACAATGGAATATTACTCATCAATTAAAAACGACAAGTTGGACAATTTTATGATAACATGGATGGACTTAGAAGAATTCATATTAGCAGAAACAAGTCAAAAAGAAAAAGACAGAAACCAAATAATTTTGCTACTATATGGGACATGGGAAAGATAAACAAAAGGCCATGAAGAAAAGTCAAAACAAGCCAACAACCAAATTGAAGTACACAACTTGGAGGGGGGGGTAGGGTGGGAATGGTCAGGGAGGGGAGAGGGGGTGAACCCTAGAGTTCACAGAGATGTGAAATTTATATATAAATATTTTAATAAAAAAGAAAAAGGAAACAAAAATAAAACAAAGTATCTAAGTAGAGTACATCCAGTTCATCCACATGGCTTATTCCAATAAACTCGAATTTTTAAGTTCTTGGGGCATGATTGGATGCAGAACTTGGACAGTCATATAAGCAATTTTTCATTTGTGTAATTGAGGATGAAATGAGTTCTAAAATGGAAACAGCTTCCTTTTGTGATCAATGTTTCTATAAATATTATTCAAAATGTGCTGGTAATTCAAAACCAAAATGCAAGTGCGGGAGAAAAAAGGAAAAAATGAGAGCTGCAGCCAACATTTTGGGGTTGAGAAATGATGAAAGTATCTCCTCTGTGCTTAGTGTTGACCTTTACCTGAAATCATTAGTCAAGTTTGGTTCTGGATAAAAGCTATGATTCATGTGAGTCTGCTTTCACATTTCCCCTTCCTGTATTAGTACAATCATATTTCTCAATGTGTCTTAATCAAAAATTAAAACATGATGTTACCTGTTAGTGAACCATCAACATCAATCAGCACAGCTTCATGTTCCCATCGAAAGCCAGCCTTGTTTGGTGTATGAAAATACCGGATGTCAACAAATTTTGCGCTCCAACCTCCACATCTGTCATTACAAACTCCAGTGATGGAGGTCACCCCCAAAGCTACACAGCTGGGACGATCAAAGTTCATAAAGTGCACAGAAGATACAGTCAAGCCCTCACTAAATGGGAGCACCAGGCCTTTCATTGTGCAAAACTCAGAGCCCATCCCCAGTTCATCAAGATGACCTACAATTTTGGCATTCTTAACCACTGCTCCATTGGTTTCACCCCATCCTCCAACATAAGGAGATAGGATTCTCTTAGTCTCAATTCCAGCCTCATAATTATTGACCATCACAAAATTATGGAATTGAATTGCACCGCCATTGACCCATTCAGCTCCTTTTTGACAATTCCAAGTAGTGAGTGAATTGAATATTGCAGGGACTGGCACTGTAGAAGTACAAGATCCTGTTTGCATGGGGAAATATTCTTCAAATATCCATATTCCAAACCAGCCTTGAGAATGAACAGTGTTGTTAAAGAATTCTCCAAGAGGAACTCTCTTTTGGCAAATGTTTCTGTCATAAGATGGTCCATCGGGATGGTTGTTCATTCGATACCAAAAGCCAAAGTGAGTGCCACCAGCAACTGCATTGTGTCTTATGGTGTTGTTTGGGTTGGTGACCCAAAATGCAGCTGGAGTCACGTCATCATTCAGAAGACTCATACTTTGCTGTACAAAGACTGCCAAGTTGTATTGCAGGATATTGCCATGTTCAATACCATCTTCTATAAAAAATGCTCCTCCCCTGATATCATATATAATATTCCTCTCAACCAGGAGGTGATGTGTGTTGTGAATGGTAACAGCTCTGTTATAGGTCTGGTGAATAGCACAACCTTTTACATAAGAGTGAAACTGTAAATCTCCAAGCAGGTGCCAATGTACTGGATAGCGCCCCAATCGGAAAGCTTGGCCAGCATGGAATATCTGTCAAGTCAAAGATCTCATCTGTTTTTTGATATACATAGACACAGAGTTTGCAACCACATGTCTTGTTTCAAAATACAAATCTTCAGTTTTACATTATTATTAATACATTTACATCTCCCATATTATTCATGCTTATCATTGAAAACATTATTTAGCTCCTGCCCCGCCTAATTTTATTTTTATGTAAGAACCAACATGCTGTCAAATGAGTGAATGAACAAAACCATCTTTGAAAATTCTGCTTTTCATCTAAGTCTTTTATGAAAGTCTTATCTTTAGCAAAATAAAACATCTTAAAAGTTTTTGTTTTCCCATTCATTTTAATTCTTATATAGTAAGATGTGTTTCTTGAAGGTTTACCGGAAGGCAGATTCTATGCATGATCACAAACTTTATCTCAATCTAATGAAAACAAGCATTCACCGTATCACTAACTTCACTAATTGAAACTTAGAAAGTCTGAATTTGTGTTCATTGTCACAAAACATCATTTAAGAGTAAGTTGGACTGATATTAGAGTTGGTGCTCTCATTAACCACGCTTTCTTTGAGAAATGACCAGATTAAGTGAGACTGTGCACCATTCAGGTATCTGATGGAGGAACATTCTTAGCAGAATGA
Organism: Uropsilus gracilis; assembly: GCA_004024945.1. Lineage (NCBI taxonomy): Eukaryota > Metazoa > Chordata > Mammalia > Eulipotyphla > Talpidae > Uropsilus > Uropsilus gracilis. The sequence continues at coordinate 38,345 of PVHY01000182.1, forward strand.
AGAGCAAATGCAAAAAACCTGAGGCATGAATATGCTTCACATGGTGAAGGATCAGGTGATGAGTACAGTGTGAGTTGAAGAGTTGAGGAATAATAATAAGGGAAAAAGTCAGAGCCCATTTGGGGCAGATCATGTGATTCCTGTAAAAGAGAATCCGGACTATCTTGTATGAAGTGTCAATATGAAGCTCTTAAAGGATCTTGAACAGAGTCTAATTGGTAGAAATTTTTGATGTGAAATAGAGTGTGAGAAAAATGGAGTGAAAAATTGGGTTTAATAAAATGAGTTTACTATCTGTCTCTTCTCCTCAACCATATTATAAGTAACACCTTGAAAATAGTAGGATCTCGATACATATTTGCCAAATGGATACATATTTGGCTAAGTAACACACTTACTTCTACATACTCTATTCTCCCAGTCACCATGTTAGCACCAGGAACAGGAGCATGAAACATTATACAGCCTCCAAACTGGTCACTTCCTATTTCTTCTCCAAACTTTCCTTGGAAACATGTCTGGGTAGCAAATTCACCTTTAAAAAATATTTTTAAGACATCATAGAGAGAATCCAGGTCAAAATACTCCATATAAAGATATTTCCTCTCATATCTAATTATTCTTTTATACACATAAAATTTTTTATCTTATCCTGGAATAATTATTTGCATTCCCTAAAGTACTTACTAAAGCATTTTTGAAAGATTTTAAGTATTTCACTGAAAGCATACTAATAAAGGTGTTTTATTTTTTCTAAAGTTTTCCCCAAGATTTGAGGGGTAACATAATTCATGCAATCTTATACTTGTAGAATATTCATTATCTCACTGATTCTTACAAGTGTAGTAAGTAGGCAGAATAGGAAGTATTCTTATTTGAAACAGGATGAAATTAGGTTTTCAAGGACATTCTGAGATAGTACGGATGAAGTAGAATCAGAAATATAAGTCATGCAACATCAAATCCAGGGAGCTTTGTCTAATACTGTACTTTCCATTGAAGCAAAGCATCTATGCTTTTATTATTCAACGGCTTGTAGGATTGTATGGTTGCCATGATTATGTGAAATATTGAAGAACTCATAATATGAAATTATGAAAAGAGACATGTGCTTCTTAAATACACACACATCTGTGTAAGACTATAGTGAACATTAAACTTCACCAGGGCCCACTTCTCAGCACTTCTGAATGCAGAGGGGTTTGTGTTAACTCACTTCCTTGAGTGAATTAAGCACAACAGTTATGCAGTCAGTTCTGATTAATGACAGGAGTAGAAGAGATTATGTCATTTTAGAATTAAAGTTTAATGGCAGGTGTTTGACTCTCCAGCCATCTTGTCTCCTGTCTCAGACCACGGAGGGCTCTGTTGAACTAGAGCCTCCATAAACCCAGATCCTGGAATAATTACGATGTACGGCGCCCCCTGCTGTTTACACATCGTGAACACCTGTTGCACATATGACTATTTTAAATCACTGTGGTTAGGGATATTTATCACCACCACATAACCTTGGGGGAGAGAAGCAGGTTTTCAACTGGAGATAATTTTGCCCCCAGGGAACATTTCTGCAATTCCTATAAACATCTTGAGTTGCTACACTGTAGCTGCTAAAATTACCTGTATTAAACCCATCAGGACATGGTGGGATTTTATTACTCCACTCCATATTATCAGAACCTCTTATTAAAATATTCCTGGTAAGAATTCCAACTTCTGCCCTCGCTTCAAACAGAGTTCCATCAGGGAGCGTGACAGTGATTCCAAGATGTGTGTGATTCAGCGGATTAGTCAGTGTTAGGAGTTTGCCGTCCGCAGATACAGATGATATGGTCATTTTCTCATTTTCTTGTTGACTGTGTCTGTAAAATTTTTTTAATTAACTTTAATATAAATCAACATAATATTCTGGTGCATTTGCTTTATGTTATCCTAAACATTTATTTGTAAAACAGAAAAAAATTAATGTCATACAATATATTGAACAGGAACTTGAAGATGGTATTTCATTGGTTTCTTAGAGTAACTAAATATATTTATAGAAGCATTTTAATTAAATAAATATTTTTCAGATGCATTCTTTGTCCACAGAACTGCAATAATTCTATTAAACATTCAAAAGAATTTTTTATATATAACTTAGAGGATCACATTCAATGCTTCTCAGTTGAGGATGGGTTTGTCCCTCGGGGGTTATTTGGCAATGCATGGAAAGTTTTTGGTTATCATCTTGGAGAGTGATAGTGGCATCTAGAGGGGAGTGGCCAAGAATGTTTTCATATATCCTGAGACATACTCTAAAGAATTATGGGTCCTCAGAGGTGCTAAGGATAATACACCATTACAAAGGGAAGGCATTGCAGGTTCCTGAGCAGGACAAAGAAAGAATGGAGGTCCAGTTTCAGAGGTCTCCTTTCTACCATTCCTTCAGTATACCTTATGCTCCAGCCAAGTGAAAGGAGTTATTAATCCAATCTATATATTATATATAGATTATATATCTATAATGGATCTCTACATATATAATCTATATATACTATATAGGTATATACTATAAATCTAAATCTATATATACTATATATCTATATAGATGTATAATCTATATATATATACTATTATATATATAGGTATACATATCCATGCATTTAGTTATTCAACAATTTATTGAGGGTCTAGCCTGTTTTCCAGGCTCAGAGCTTAGTGGCAGAAAGTTTAACAAACAGAAAGTGCCCCATACTTTAGATAGAAACACCTGTTAAGACCTGTTTGTACAGTGTCTACTGAATTGTGATTGGTGCTGTTACCATAGGTAAGTTTATGGGAGTTACTTGTGTGTTTTCCTGACACTCCCTTTGCTCTCCCTTAGAAAATCTTTGGTTTCTTCTATATACCAATTCAAACAGCAATATCGTGTGAAATAGGTTAAAGGTCACTTCTTTCCATTTTCCCAGTCCTTCTTCCAGATACCTAGTAAACTCTGCTTTATGTTCCATCAATGCTACTGCAGGGTTATCTACTTATTCACCCTTTCTACTACCCATGGTACTTATTTTAGCCAAGTTCTACTTTAAGTGTGCTATGCATGTACACTTGCTTAGTTCTTGCATGGATTCTGAAATTGATCCTAATAGCATTTCAATTTTACTAGAACTTAGTGAAATAAAAGAATTGCAGGCCACTGCAGCTGGGAGTTGGGTAAACTGACTTAAGAGATAGTATTCTTAATTTTTGCCCAGACACCATGATATTTATACTTTTAAAACAATATTAATATTTTGAGGTGTCATTGCTGGATAAACTTCACATGTTTTAGGATTAGTGATGTTATTAAGAATATATATGAATATGAATGTATATGTGCATATCTTTCACTTCCCTAATCAAGATATATTATTGATTTCACAATTTCACAGGTAGGTTGAAACTCTTCAGCACAGATAAACAAGTATTGTAAACTCTCAAATACCATTTACTGGTGAAATAGTGAACACTGATTCATATTTGGTAGGAAACTCCTCCATTTTTATTTCTTAAAGTACACTATTTATGTAGTTAATTTTAAACTTACTCTAGAACCTCACATAGAAAAGCTATAAATGAGGACTTTTCTATTAGTAAACCCTATCATTTTACTCCTATTTCATTGTTCTATTATGTAATTAAAATTTCATGCAAGGACAAAAAAAATGGGCATTTATAAAGTTAAGTATATATTTTACTCTTCCTGACATCTGCAAGTCTATTTTTAACTTGAAAAATGGCAAACTCAAAAGGCCATGTTGAATCTTAATAATGCTAAATTGAATCACAAACTTAACATAATTTAGCTATTTCTTATCACAAGATTCTCTTTGTTTTCTGATAAGCATAAAATCATATGCAACTCTGCTGTTACTCAAAATTTGAACAAAAAAGCAAAATAAAACTCCACTTGTTCCCCCTCTCCCCACAACTATTTGTTAGTGTAGTTATATTAGTCTTTTGCTTCTTACTTGCTAAAATATATAATTAAATAGAAATTAAGGGTCTTAACAGGTTTTAAATGTAAAATGTCAGACTTGTAAAAGGCTATGTTAATCATCATTCATTTTATAATGAACTCTTCTCTTTTATTCAATCATTACTAACCATTTTGCTCCATGGAAATCACTACCAATGCAATGTAGTAATAGCTCACTAGCCACTTTCAACCAAATTTTTTGGTGACCCCAAACATGGAAGTTCATTTACATTTTTGCATTTAGCTAAAGTTCTACGCCAGATGTTTGCCAATGACCTTTGTAGCAGAATGCTTTTTCAGAGAAAATCTTACATGGGAATCTAACCACAAAAACAAAAACAAACAAACAAAAAACAAACAAAAAACAAACAAACAAAAAACACACCAAGATATTTTATGGCTATTTATTTATACTGTATTTATTCAAGTTTATACTTCTTTTCTAATTGTAAATTCAATAAATGCAAACAACACGCTAGTGATTGACCAACTGTTAGTATTTAGTAAATACATACTTGGCTATTCATATTTCTTATTAGAGATCTTGAATTCAAATAGTTGTGGACCTTCTGATTAAATATTTCTAGACCTCTTTTACATAATCAAAAAAATCCATTCTAAATCAAAGTTGTAAGGTCCAGAACACATCATACCTGTGTCCAGTGCTTGCAATTATAATTTTATCTCCCCGTTTCCAGGTTACTGCTTCTTGTAAAATCAAAGTCCTTTCCCCAGCATTTGCAGTGTAAGCCAAACGTGTCCATATAACAGGAATTGGCAGACCTGAAGCCAACATATAAACCAAGCACATATTCTGATATGTTTTCTCATACTGGGAACTTTAGGCATTACCATCTTTTCTTGTTCAAATCAATTTTCCATTGATTTGAAAGATAGGCCTATTTTACCTTAGCATTATGTCTTTCTCAAAAAGGAAGTATGTTTATGAAAGAAAAACTTTATATAAATAGCAATAATTTTTCTAATAGCATGTATGTGTCTATGAAATTTTAATTGCAATTGATATAGTCCATATATGACAACTCTTCTTATTTTTAACAAGAATAAGTGCAGGGTTACATTATTTTTTACAATATAAATGCAGGGTGACACTTGATAAAATGGGCAGAGTTCCATTATCTTTGTCATTGATAGGATTTGCTTAAATTATAATCTAGAGACAAATTAAATGTGTAAATTTCTGAAAATCATATTAGTAACTGAACAATGTAGTACTTTTATGTTTATAATATATCATGTCTATACATTCTAAATCTTTTTTACATTCTAAGTTTATAAAAGACAAGTTGTTGCAATAAGGAAAACACTATACAAAGGATTCACACCATGCTTCCTTTAAATAATAAGTTACCTTGATATTTCAAACATGATCAGAATCATCTTCATTTGTTGCTAATTTTCCAAAATATAGTTTTAGAAAAACATGACTATAAACTTATGGTTTTATATTGTAGGATAGGTCATTTCAAAACACAAAGGTAAGAAGATACAATCTTCTGCTTCCAGACTTTAATGCTTTCTTAAAGCACACATGAAATAAAACACATGAAATAAGTAAATAATCAGTGGATACGGTGGTATTAGGCAAAGGCATTATGGAAGCAAATGGCAAGGAATAAAGAGGAAACAGTTTCTAAACAGTTTCCCAAGAGTGACCTTAGTTATCACTTCTTGATTCTTGATAGTATATAGGGATTGGCTTATCTGGGTAAGGGGAAGGCAGAGATAAAAGGGCTAAGAGGGAACTTGAAAAGTCATGGACATTTTAGTTTAAGCAGTGTTATCAGAAGGGTTATCTCTGGTCTCCTGGCTAGTCCCTACTCCAACAATCTCTCTGTCATACCATGCAGATCCAGGGTGCCCTCTCTCACTGCCAGCGTTTTGGAACCATATACTGGGAGCTCAGGAGACCTCAGATGTCCGTGCAAGGTAATGATAGCCTGGTGTTGGAAAGGGGATGCTTCAGTACCAATCTGGAAGAGATTTGACAGTCACCATTCTGAAAGGTAAACATGATAACCATAGTTCTTATCACTGAAAAGTAATTCTTCTTCTTCCCCTCTCTTTTGAGAATTAGCTTTTCAGCAATCAGTATCTTTCTTCAAAAAAATAAGCCTTAAATTTTCTAATCTGTCAAATAAATAATGCCCAAACTTTGGAAAATATACCAATTAGCTTAAACCATATTAAACAGCTAATTTTTTCTGCACTATTTTAAATTCTGTTCTATTATAACACACCATTATCTTTCCACTAAAAGCACAAGAATACTCTGCAAAAACTTTCTTCTGTAAAAGGATTTTGTATTAATAACAGAGACCTCTACAAAGATCGACTGATGAGAGATTAGAGTAATTAATTATCAATTTTGTAGAGAGTACTTTAAAAAGAAAGGGAGAAAGGTGAGCAATGAAATTATCATCACAGTTTCACATATACCTGAAGAATGCCTCCATCTGTAATTAGAATATTTTCTGCCTGGAGTTCAATGTCAGTTTCATCAAATATTAGAGTTCCACCTATGAACCATACAATTTAGAAATACTTCACAAGGAAAATTCTTATTAAAAACTGTTAAGTTATACAATACCATCTAATTTCTTATTCCTATCCTACTATCATTATGTAAATCACTTCACTTTAATATAAAAACCAGATAAAATACAGGAAGTTGATAGACAAATTCCAGGGCAGACTATCTTCCTTTGACCATCAGTTATTTTAGCACTACTTAAAAATGTGCAGCTGAATGAATTATAGTTCTACAGAGAGCCTCAAAATATAAGTAAGAGCAAAAACAAAATTAAAGAATTGCAATTTTTATAGAAACCATTATAGCATCACTATCTCTGCACTTTTATGCACTAATTTATAGCAGAACTAAGAGCTTAATTAACAGCAAAAAAGGTATGGTGATTAATTTTTTATGAGATTGATGTAAATTTGTAGATAGTAATTTTTTACTTATATGAAGACTCAATAGCTAATAGTTTCAAAAAATGAATCGTAGTATCATCCCAGAAGTAAAAATATGAAAAAAATGAAAAGGGATTCAGGCAGTTAGAGCATTATGGCAAAGTTTATACACTAAGCACTTTACTCTTGCCAGTGATTCATTCATTTACATGTAATTAAATGTAAAGAAGAACCAAAGGGAATGTCCCAGAGTTATTCATTTTCTATAGTGAAAATAGAATATCAGGAAGTGACGACAACGCCTGGTAACAATTGATCGCAGGTTGACAGGCAAAGGGGAGAAACACAACCTAACATTCAAGAGAACTCAGGGATGTTGTCCCTATAGAATTTAACACATCTCCATGATTTTACAACCCCTGGGACCCACCATTCCAGTGTTTTTCTAGGTGAAAATACCTGTGATCTCTACAAGTACACAAGCATGCTGACTCACATTCACACACACTGTATTAAAACAAGTCTTATGAAATGTTTAACTTTAAAAGACAATTGTCTATACGATGCAAACAACTTTGATAATTTCCATTCTGTTTCATATAATTTCATACCATTAATGGATTGGAGGATTTAAATTCTGAATTTAAAGCATTCAAAACTACACTCTGTATTCAACACATGATACAACTGTGGGAGTTCATGATCTCTAATTTAGATTACATTAATTTCACTCAAATATTCCATAGACAGAATCCAGGAAGTGTATTTTCAGAAGTTTACCCTGAATAAGTAGCATTTTCAGAATAGGGGTATTTTGATCCAGCAAAATTGTTTGTCCTTTTGTAATAACCACCAGTGACCCTTCCTCTGGGGGAGATTCCCCTCCCCATGAAAAGTTGGAGGACCAAGCATCGACATACAGGAAGTCAGCATTATCCTGTAACAGAGCACGAGAGGCCTAAATTTAGAGGTTATTATCAGAAGTTTACATTTACTTTCTCAAAAATAAAAAAAAAACCCTATAAAACAACAGACATTGTATTTGATAATAAAGTACAAGTTACTTTAAGTATATCATAGCTGCCTGCTGGCTTCCTTCATGATAATAATAAAGTGAAATATCTATTAACAATTACTCCACAGCCCAGACTAAGTAAACTCGGAAATAATAAACTCATAGTAATAAGCAATAAAACACAAACCACTTTCATTTTATTATAGTCACATCTCAATTGTTTTTTTGGAAAATTTAAGAAAGTAAAGATTCCATTACCAATGACTTCACCTCCCAACAATTACTATTACCTGTTTGGCCATGCCAATATTTCTGATGTTGACATGCACTGGAACCCACCCTGAAGGTGTGTGGGAATTTGTCATGCAGATGATATGTGTCTGGTTGGAATATTCAACATCGCATTTGGCTTCAGCTACTGTGATGAAAATATCCTGCATGTTTTCACTGTAAAGGGTAAAGAGGGAAGATAAAACATTGAAGTTTTTTTCAGATTTCTAGATCATACTGTCAAATCCTCTCACTCATATGCATTATTGAAAATATAATAATTGTATCCTGGATTAAACAGAGTGCAGATTGACACTTTTATTTTCAGGAGTAAGGCTTCAAAATATTGAGAAAAAAAGCAAACAAAGATCAAGAGGTCAGTGGGAAAAAAAAAAAAACTGTGCATACTAACAGGTACGCCAGTCTTTGGGGGAAACTGCCTTGGGTTCAATTTATTGAAAGAGTTTATGACGGTTTCCAAACAGACACCTTTATAAGAGATTTTCAAGGATCATTTAACTATATGACATTTCATTACAATTACAGACTTTAACTTCATGCAAAAATGCCAGCCCAAGGTAGCTATAAGCACTTGTGAGTTAAAATTGCCTTCTATGATTTCAAAAATCAGTCTTAGTCATCTGAAAAATGATGGTAAGACAATGAAGTACAAAAATTTGAGTTAAATAATGAATATTTTTAGGAAAAAGGAATCTGGCTATTACAATGAAATAGACCTAATACATGAAGAGGTATTTCAATGACCCAATGACACAAATTCATTATTGGAGTTTAGATGTTGAGAAAAACATGACAAGAAGGTGATTTAGGTTGGTAAAGTCACCTATTAGGATTTATGACATTATTTCACCTCTTCAATCTTAATCTCTGTCCTATAAAGTGGGCTAAAGGATATCTGACAAGTTAAGGCAGGAATGGCATAAGAATGTGCCTAGGACAGATTAAGTACTCAGTCTATGTCAGCTATAATACTGTCGCATGTTTAGAACATGAATTTTGAGCACATGGATACACAGTACATGACTGTTTAATCACTGTCCTAACAGACAAGCTTGATTCTAGAAATAAGCATGGATGTATGTCATATGTAGACAGTACCTGAAGCCTGATCCCATAACTGTAAGTCTGGTGCCCCCAGCTGTACTGCCTCTCCTGGGAGAGATTTCAGTGATGAGTGGAGTCAGTGACATAGCGTATGTAAAAGGAGTCAAGGACTGTGACAGATCCTTCCCATTGACCACACTCACTTCACAGGTTTGCTCAGGTCCCCTGCCTATGAGAGGAGAAGTCAATTGGTCACCATTCACACTCATTTCCAAAACCCCACACATCTTCAAGAACATCTTTTTCCTAAACCACTTTCCAGTATCTGCAAGCTCTATGTAAAGTCATAACTATGTCCAGCAATAGTCAAAAACATCATGAGGTTCATGCCTTTATCACAGGTTTAAAAACACAATTCACCCCTTAAGTCTCTTATACAGAAAATTCTACAAACCTGCTTGTTATTCTTCCAGCCCTAGAAAATCCAGCCTTACAAATTATATCAGGAGAGAAGGAGGAGCTGCTAGCAGTAGGAATACTGAAAACAGGCAGGAGTGACAGCTGAATGCAAGAGAAGAGACAGAAAAACTGCAGAAACCAATACAAACAAGTAAAAAGAAGCAAGAGGAACTAGTTTTAAGACAAGAAACCCCAAAACCTCAAAAAATCTTACTACCAGTGCAAAAAAAAAAGTCATGATAGAAACTCTGACCTGAAATGATACATAAAAGCATTATTTAAACATTACATTTTCTTCATCATAAAAACATTACATTTTTCTTCAGTATTCTCTGTTTAATAATTCAGAGAAAGAAGCCAAAATGCTTAGAAATTTTATCAAATTTCCTTTATATTTTTAAAAATATTTGCATGCAAAACAAAGCTTTCTCTGGGACATTCCCTTCGGTTCTTCTTAAACTGTCATATAATTAAAATTTGTTGTGTATTTAAAATATCAGATATTTATTGGTTTAGATTTATTTACTTATATTTGATTGAGGTAATCTTTGGATTCCCCCTCTGGTATTAGCACCATAGGGCACCTTCCACCAAGTTATCCACAGTCTACCATTATATGGTGATTCCTTCCATCTTTGTTCATAACTCTCCCTCCCTCCACTTTCCTGATAATTTAGTTCTCTAGTCAGCTTTCAAGGGTCAGTTTTTAAGCTTGTGTTTATCTTACCCTTTATTTAGTTATTTTATATTCCACATAGTAGTGCACAATCTGAAAATATCAGATACCTCAATCTCCTAACAACCCAGTGAATTAGGGTTACGATGTGTTTATTTAGTAGATGGGAAAACTGAAGCGAAGAGGATTAGCTAGTTAAGGTAAAACAGTTAGTAGTGGCAAACAGATGCAGAGGCTTCTCAGAATCCATTTCTTAATCACTAAGTAAAAATACATACAAGTGATAATACCAAACAATGTATCGCATTTTTATATTCTTATTCCATCCACATTATATTAACTTATTAAATTCTCACTATATCCTATAGAATAGCTGTTATCATTTTCACTGATGAGGAAACTGAGGCACAGAGAGGTTGACTATGGTACCCGAAAATGCAGCTTGCATTTGAATCTTGATGAACCAGAGATCACACTCATAACCATTACACTAACCTATCCAATGCTCCACTAGTTTTAAGTTTTAACAAACTTAACACTCCAGTGGGAATCCAAATTTGTTCTCCATTTGTTGTGCTTCATAAACTAAGAGCTGATAGCTTATGTGATAAACAGAAAAACTGCATTTCAAACAAATCCAAATATTATAAATCTTGAAAGACAAATACATCTAAAAAAGCAAATTCTGAATAGATTACTTAAAATCACAGCAGTGAGCTACTCCAAAGAACACAAAAACTCTTAAAAAATTTAAACTCTAATCTTCATGAAAGTAACCACTTTCCCCTGACCGCTTACCATTATTAGGTGGGATTTTACACAGTAGGGTTGTGCCATCAGATTTAAGCCTGTCAACTGCACATTCTGAGTCACATACAAATACAACTGAATTTTGTGGGTTAAACCCTTTGCCTGTCACAGTTATGGTTTGACCTCCACCGAAACTCCCTAGGGAAAACAGAGAGACAGGAAAACACGAGTAATTAAAGAAAACCTGCTCTGTGTCTATATTTAATTTTCTTTTAAAGTCTGAAATGGAAAATAAGTAAATGAACGATTATTAATTGAAATTATATTATCACATCATATTTCTGACATATCATAGCATTATAATGTAACAGTTTCATTTGATTGTAGTGTTTTAAAATCTTCACTGAGTAAATGTGTATCTAAGCATTTAAGTCACTTTGAAACTAAAACTTTATTTTAAAGAGATCATAAGGAGTTTCATAGTTGTCAAAAAACAAATGTAAAATTATGATTATACTTAAGATTACATTGGTTATACATTCTTAAGGTTTTTAGATCTAACATTTTTCAATAGAAAAATAATATTTATTTAAATAGACATAATTATAGACTGGTGATGCCTTAACATGATTGAAAAAAAAATTACAACCAAAAATTGAAAACTTCCACATATAATTTGGCTATTTTAATTTGGGTTAAATTAACATTACAACAGTAAGAGAAATACAGGCATTAAATTACTACTTTAAAATAATGAATTGATACTTTTAAAGCTTCCTTATTTGATACACAAATAAAAATATTTTACTGTTATAGGAGCTACAAATTTTGGCAGTGTTTGAAGAATATGCTTCCTTTTCCAAAATGCTTACTGGGACTATATATAATATTTCTAGGTTTCTGCATGTTCATGACTACCTCGGCTTGGATGAATATTCTGAATATTTAGCGGGTATTGAAATGTAACTGTGGACACGGCAGAGCCTTTGGTCTTGTGATGCAACACAACAGGAAAAGTGCCACCAGCATGATCTCCAGTAATGCACTGCAACACACTATCATTAACCATGGTTACATTACACGGGATGTTATGTATCATCACTGAAATCTCCCCGATATCGACACCCAAATTAGAGCCATTGATCTGAATTTCAGTTCCCGGTGGACCTTAAAAAAAAAAAAAATCAAACAATGTAACTCTAATACTTGCACAAGCATTTAAAGGTAGATCTATTTAATTACAAAACAGAATAATATATAGTATTTTAAAACAAATATTTATAATGCAGATATCCATTTTGACTATAATATACTTTGTAACATCACATATTAGTTAAAAATTATTTTCAACTAATTATTTCAACTCATTATTATTTTCCAGGGCTTCTGTTCCTTCTTCTGAGTTGTATATTACTAATTCTACCTTGCAGAGAAGAGGGAAGAAGGATCTAGAATTAGGAAATAGAAGACCTAGAGTTAGGAACTAGAAGAAGCTGAACAGGGTGTGGAGGGCTGGAGTATATTAACAGAATGGGAGTTACTGTTTTTTATATTTGGAATTTTCCTGATTTGGACAACTCTTGAGGATGGACTACTTTTCTTAATTAAAACATTTTAAATATAGTACAATAAACAAATTATGATAAAATCAGCTGTAAGAGTTAAAACAACAATAAGGATAAGGACATAATTTAAAGACCTGTAGATGAACATTGATATTAATACCTTGAATAAATAAACATAGAACAAAGTATTTCAATACTTCCCTTCCTTCCCTTCTTTTGATAAAAATGCATCGAAGATATTAGACATCCTGAACTCTTATAGGTCATCCAAATGAATATTTATATAACTAAATATTAAGTGACTAGATCATTGATCATTATAATGTGGTCTAAATATAATTACTATGTAATGGTTTGATTTTAATCCAGGTAATTAATAACTATTAATTGATGCTAGTAAGGATCCCTGAAATGTAAATGTCAATGTAAAGACACAAATTTAATGTGATCTGTCATGTGAGGGGTAGTTTTAAGATACAAACTTTATAAAATGTTTTTCTGGGTCTTAAATTTTTACTTTTGTCTAGCATTTTCACCTTTCAAGTGTAACAGTGTCATGTTAAGTGAGATCGACTGACTGATTCTTTAGTGAATAAAGCAGTTCACTTTTCACTGTCTACAAGTCTTTTATTGCCTCAAATTTATTGCTATGAATGAGATACCCTCCAAAAAAAAGAAATGGCACAGAAATTGTTTGCCAAAATATGGAACACATGACAATATCATTTGTAAGGATTGCAAATATATGGGGGGAAAGTATATCATTATTATGACTTGTATTTGGTTTTATGGCATATATACAGAATGGAATATACTCATCAATTAAAAATGACAAATCTGATGATTTTATGATAACATGAATGTACCTAGAAGAAATCATGCTAGCAGAAACAGTCAGAAAGAAAAAGAAACCAAATGGTTTCACTACTATATGGGACATAGGAAAAACAAAAGGCCAGGAGGGAAAGTCAAAATAAGCTTAAAAAACAAACTGAAGTTCACAACTTGGGGGGCAGGGGCAGGTGAGGGAGGGAATAATCAGGGAGGGGAGAGCCCTGGGGATTACAGAGATGTGAGATATAATAAAGTATAAAAAAATTTAAAAAACAAAAATGTGCTTATTAAATATATAATTAATATTCAACATCAGTCTTTGACACAGTAATTATATTGAACATAATTTTTCCAAAAAAAATTTCTAAATGAAAAAAACAACATACTACAGAAATTTTGATAACAAACTTCTTGAAGGTAGTTATAAGGTATTTCTTATTCAAATGTGATGTTTCCTATTAAGGCAAACTTTTAAAAGACTTATTTAAAAAGATTAGCCTTTAATATATTCTATTAAAGATACCATTCAAAGTTACATTCTATGAATGAACTTTAACCTTTAGAGGAAGATATACACATGAAGAAAGAAACAACTATTTTAAAAACTTGCCCAAATTGGATAAAGGAGCTAATTATATGGTGAGGGATAGAATTAGAACTTAATATAATAGAGATGTTGATTGATAATGTTGTATACTTGAAATCCATAGCATGTTATAAACTAACATAGTTACAGTAATACAAAAATAATGTGTCCAGTTTCATAACTGGAAAGAAGAACAATTTGAACTCAATCAGTGTGTTGTGGTCAGTCATCACAGACAGCTGGCTCTTTAGAATTCATTACAAAGATAATAAGCATTCCAAGAGCTTAAAGATTATCAAGCAATCAAGTATAAGGACAATCTAATCTTAACTTAGAAAGATGAGTCATTCTAAATAATTAAATAAATTTTATTTTATAATATTTTCTTCATTTGAATGGGCCAAATATCTCCTTTTAAAAAGATTGTTGTGTTAACTAGGTAATAAATATTTTTTGATTCATGGAAATAAGTTATTTGAATAATTATCATTCTTAGTAAAATCTATTATTTGTGAATTTGTATAAATTTTCTTATGCTGTATCAATATTAATGCCATAGGTTGCCAGTTTTAGTTCATGTATATTCATCTCTTTTCCTCCTCATTAAAATGTAGGCTATGTTAATGAGAATTTTCATCCAAAATAGTAGTTGGAATTTGACTAAATATTTAATTCCAAGAATATACAAACTATACAAAATAGAAATCACACAGAACTCAAATCCCAGATATTAATTGGGTTAAGTATGATTGTCTAAAATTACATTTTAACTATGAGGTAAAAAATAAATATGATTGATAATACGATAGTAAAACAATAAAAGGCAGATACTGGAGTACCTGTACTTGGTACAATTCCTGTGAGAAACGGAGTATTCTCTAAGGCATAGGTAAATGACAGAGGTGGATAAGTAATTGCATTAACAAAGATCTTCACACTGACTCTTCCAGCTGTCCCTGAAGGAGTGAGGCAGTGAACTTCACTGGAGTTGACAGAAATAATATGACATGGGTCATCCCCAACAGTAACTGTGGTATTGCCTGGATAGAAACCGTTTCCTTTGATCACCAGAGTTGTGCTGCCACCAAGGCTTCCAGAAGTTGGTGTGACAGATGCTACTGCAGGACTGCTGACAGTAAGGTTTCCCAGAGCCAAGCCTTTGGGTCCCACCACAACACTAAGAGAATGGAATCCAGCTGGGAGAGGACTCACAAAAACAGTGATGTTATTTTCATGAACTTCTATGACTCTGAATGGCTGGTTTCCAATAGAAACAGCAATGTCCTCCAAGGTAGTGCCAAAACCTTCTCCTTCAATAAGAACATTTTGGGATCCCATGACAGAGTTTGGGGATATTCTTGTAATGAAGGTAGTGATGCTTTCTAAATATGAAAAGCTGCAGTTTCCCTGACACTGGGCAGCCACTCCATGTATAAGAAGATCTACTTTCACAAGCTGTTGGGGAGCAGGAGATGTTTCACATTCAATGACTGTATAATTCACGGAGAGAACTTTACAAGGAAAATGCCCCATAAGGACTTCTACACCTGCAGAGGAAACTACGAATCCAGACCCTTTTATAGTCACTTTTGTCTTTCCTGTAGTTGATCCTGCATTTGGCACTACCATATCAATACTTGGCAAAAGCACAAATCGCCTGTCAAATTCACTGGACAGGGTGTTGATTGCAGTGCCAAGGTTGTAGACAGTTAAGGTGACAGTTTCCCTGATGCCAACATCCATTGAGTTTTGAGGGTCAATACGACATATAATGGAATCGTATTGACTTTCTTCTACAACACAAGGGTAGCCACCAATTGTAACCTGAAAGCAAAATGAGTATAAAATCAGATAAAATGGTTTCTATCCAAATACATTAATTACTCTAGGATGAACACAAATTTTATATCAGCAACAACTACGTTAAAAATTAATTCTGTTGTAAGCAAACAATAAGATAAATAAGAATAAAAAATTAAAAAATTCTGTGCAAGCTTCTTTATTTAGAGATTAAATTTGGGGGCTGGTTAAATCATTTCTTTAATTAATCTTAATGTTACATTATTAGTGAACATGCATGTTCATACCTACATTCTTCATAAGCCAAAAAAAATTGCCAACAACTCATATCTAATTCAGCATTAAGAAGAAATTAAATACTAACACTTGGCACAGTGTAAGTGAACTTTGAAAACATCATGCTTAGTGAATAAAATCAGTCACAAATGATCACATATTATATGTATGATTTTACTTCTTAGAAACGTCCCAAATAGGCAAATCTACAGATAAGAAGACGGTTAGAGGTGTCTATGGCCAGGAAGGATGGAAGAGGTAGAGGTAATGCCTAAGTGCTGTAAAGTCCCTTTTGGAGGTGATAATGGATATATTCATTTAGTATGACTATTCAACTAAGTATGGCAAAAACCACACAATTCTGCAAATATGCTAAAAGATACCAAAGTGGGCACTTTAATAGGGTGTGCAAAATGGTATGTGAATTATATCAAAATGAAGCTCTAAAAAGTAAATTATGAGGTTATGAATGAAACAGTTTCCTTTTACTGAGGATATAGAATAAGATCTTTATATTCTCACCTTATTAGCACATGTGAGATTACTGAAACCACGTCCAGAAATTGTTATCATTTCATTTACTGTTCCAGCGGAAGGACTAATTTTGCTGATAGATGGTGAAAAACAACCTGAGAGTTCAAAGAGGAATCTATCTGAATCTTTAACGCTGGTATTGTTCAGGTCACACAGTGGTTCTGTTGCTAAGCAGCCAGCCACAGAGTTTCTCAGATGCCAATCCACAGGTCCACCTTTAGAAAAAAAAGCTACCTGTCAGTCATGGGGAATATTCTAAAGCAAGGACTGTTTTCAGACTCATTACTCTTTATTTTGATTATGGTTTATATTCTGGTAAAACATATTTTGGTAAAAATGTTTTCTTTTTATTGAAACAAGTGTAGCGCTGACCTTAGGAAAGAGTTAAAAGGAAGGACAAGACAAAGATGGAATGGTAAAGAGAAGAGAGTGAACTCCCGCAGTTGTGTACTTTCATTTGGTTGTCCATATATTAGTAAAACCATTTGGTTTCTGTTTTTTTTCCTTCTGACTTGTTTCTGCCAGTATGATTTCTTCTAGGTCACATCCATGTTACCAAAAAATCATTAAATTTGTCATTTTTTATTGATGCGTAATATTCCATTCTGTATATATACCATAAAACTGCAGGAGGAGACCAGCTGGAGTGGCCAGGGAAGGGAGGTGGTGGGGGACCCCCAGGGACCACAATGATGTGAATGATGTGAATATATATATGCATAAAAATTACTTAATAAAAAAATGAATACCAAAAAAAGAGAGAAGAGAGTGAATATAAAATGAATTATTTTACATGAATTATCTTTAAATGAATTATTTTTCAATTTGTCTAAGACCAGTAAAGCAATGACATCATTTCACATTTTGACATCTTTTGGTCACATAGAGTGTCAGACCTTTGACATTATATCTCAGTTGAAGCATTAAAAAGTTCTGGGAAACTGGCAGGAAAGCATTAGCATGATCTTTCTTTTACAGACACATTCCAGCCTCAGAGCAGTCCAGATCTATTCAAAATCATATAGCCAGGAAGAGACAGAAGTAGAGCTAGACCAGTCGCCCGTCTCCTACTTCAGAAAGGTCACATTACCCAGGTCACCTGAGCAACAGGGTTTCCATCTTTAACCCTCTTACCTTGAGCATATGTGGCTTCAGTGCTGCCCACAAACAGGTGCAGGGGAATATGCCTGGTTTCAGCTGGTACCACATTAATGACTCCTTGGAGAAACATGGACTGAGCCTCATCAACATACCCGCTGCTATAGTAATGGATTCCAGGTGAAGTAAATTGGTAAGAAAATAAACCTGCCATGAAATAAGATTGCACATAATAAATACCAGCAATTAATGCATCTTTGAAAAGAAACTTGAAGTGATCATTCAAAAGCAGCTGCAGATGGCAGGCTTCTTATTTCTGATATTTGTGGCATTGCAAGAGAAAGTCATAAGGAAATGACTCATGTGCTGTAAAAGAGCTATTTTGTATAATGGGATCGCATATGAGGAAGACAAAATTCAGCATTCATTTTCTAGGAAACCATATTTTGTCTAACATAACATAAAATTGGAAAGAAAAACAAATTATGACTTGTGTTCATGAGTGAAAAGCTCAAACTGTTACATAATAGAACAAAATGGGCAGTCTAAAAGTCACCTCCAATGAGCTGTCCTGAGAAAAATACTATTTTAAAGCTAATCACAATCAACAGGAATTTTGAACTTACTATGTGGTTGGTATGATTAAAACACATATTCCAGTTTTACTCTGTATATTCCTAGAATTGATGTATTTTTTAATTGGTTGATTATTTGAAAATGAAGAGATTTCTGATATTTCTGATATCAGAATTCATTCTGAATATATGCAATAACTTGCAAGCATTTATTTATACTATTTTATAAATTTTTTTAGTAGAGTAATGTTTTTTTAGTATAGCAGTACAATGTCTATTTACACATTTTACATATTTGTATACATCAGGTAAAAACACTTTCTTTTGGTGAGATGACTCATTTTCAGTATTTATTGAGTTAGTATAGTGGTTACTCTCTGCATTGTGTAAAAGCACTTTAAATCTAAACTTTTTATTATAGTTAGGAAAAAGAAGCATAACTCAAAACTCAACAAAGTAGAAACATACCTGATGCAGATTTTCCTCTTCCACTTATAAATCCTTTACCATCATATATTACACTTCCAGGACTGGAGACAGAGAAAACTCTAAATCCTATTCTCTTAAGAAATGGATGTGTTTGCCATTGCCACGTCACTGTGTCTCCCACAGACACATTTAATATGGCTGGAGACCAGGCATAGCCTAATCCATGTACTAGGAGCAAGAGTTGAGTCATATTTTAGAAGAAAAAAAGAGAAGGAATAAAAATTCTTAGTAATTATCTTTGAAAGTACTGAATTTTTATACAGCCATTACTAAAAATCTTCTGGGTTCACATTATAAAACTTTCAGGTGCATAGTTTAAACACACAGAAATAAAAGGAAATGAGATGATGAGAAACAAAGGAAGAAAATAAACCACAAACTGATGGTCAAGAGACAGCTTGGAAAAAAATCAGAAAGTCAGAAAACAGGATGCCCTGAAACACCACAAATAGTTTTAATACTATACAATTTTTCAAGTTGAAGAATTTCTTCAAGTGCAGAAACATACAAAAATTCATATATTTCAATTTGAATATTTATTTGGAAATCCATAACCAAACAAACTATAGTCATTCCACAGGTTCAATACTGCAGGAAAATCAAGTCACTTTCTGAACTTAGACATTTTAAAATTCTTTTATTTATTTTGTATTTTTAGCTTTATTTTATTTCATTATTATATTATTATTATTGTTTTACATTGTTATCTACCCCAGGGTTCTCTCACCACCTTATCACCCATGAACTATTGTCTTAATCTTTTGTGCCCTTCCTACCCCTTACTCAACCCCCCTCCACTCATGCTCTATGCTTCACTTTGCTAAAATAAAATTATGTTTTAGACTCAAATCTAGCACTTATTCAATCTCTGTGTCATCCCCTGTGTCAGGGAAATAAATTATAAACCAAATAGTGACAAGTTTATAAAAAGAAATAACCATACTTATTCTCTGTTTGAAGGGTAAATAAATAAAAATAAAATTAATTCCCAGGCAAAGTGCCTCCATTATTTACAATATGTAAATACCAGGCGCTACCTGAATCTTCCCCATTGTTGGTAATCCTGAATATACTCCCTGTTGAATGGAGAATACATTTTATGATATTTTCTGATGATGATGTCACATTACAAGGGAAGGAACCTAGAAAAAAAATAAACAGAGGAAAAAATGTTTTCCAGTGCTTTATGTGAAATAGAGTTGAAAGATAAGAATTAAAACCATCAAGTATATCTTTGCTACTTTTTCCTTATAATAATCATGTTTGAGTATCAGATTTAGAAAAGAGAATACCTTTTTTAAGGTGTTCCATAGATATTAACTATACAATAGTTTATCAAAATAAAAAGTGCAATTATTCTCTTTAACATCTTAATCAAATACACCTAACTCTCTATAGATTAATAGAAAATTAAAGCTTTTGTGATTGAAAAGCATTTGTCTCTTCACCTACAATAATTACGGTGAGAAAAATGACTAATAGTTCTCCTGTGAGGATGAAACTCTTACCTAAGAGCACAATGTTCTCAGCTGGTATTGTGCTGAATCCTGAACCCATTAAGGTAACTTCAGTTCCACCATATAAGGAACCTCTCTGTGGAGACATGTTGGTCACTTCCAGAATATACTGTATAGAAGCATTTAACTTGTCTCTGCAAAATAAAAATTAATTGATGATTTAATTTACTAAAATTTCTAAAAATATGATTCATTTAAAAGGGATTGAACCTTTAGATATTCTTTTTCCAAATTAGATAATCTGGTATATATTATAATTTTAATTGGGATGGATTATATTATCACTATAAAAGTATACATGATATATGATATATAAATATATAAGATATATGTATGTAGAATTTTTCCTATGTAAGTTGAATTTTTGAAAAATCCCATAACAGAATAAATAAAAATGTAAGATTTTAAAAGATTTTATAATATTAAAGAAAAAAATATGGTTATGAGAATGGAATCATGAAAAAAATTATGAAGTCTTTTATTTCATCTATTCAGAGTAAACTCTAAAGGCAACTTTTATGATCTATAAAAAGAATAATAATGAAACTCCACACTTTCACATAAGTAATATTTTGTGCAATTATTTCAAATTTATCATTCTGTTTACTGGAAATTTGTCATATCCTTCCTCCCCATTATTTCAGTGACAGTGTTTTTTTTTTTTTAATTAATTCTGCCTTGTTAAAAACAACATGTCTGCTAAGAGGCTATCAAAGGACACAATGCTTTTATGACCTGACACAGAGCAGATTCCAACTTCCCAGATCTCAGCTTAACTCTAGTGGGTCTTTGTGTTAATTTCTACCTAACCTCCCCAGAAGACTGAATTGGTATTTCTTGAAACACCTTCCAAATACTCCACTTGACATGCTGGCAATTCCAAATACTCCACTTGACATGCTGGCCATGATACCATCATGTCAAGCATAAACTGACAGCTCTTCTAGAACCAATGTGTACTCTGCCCTGGGAACCTAAGAGGCCATGCAGTCATGAAGCCTGTGCTTGCTGTTTGTTGCTCATCTTCCTTCACTTCCACAGATTTTGTAGCAGTCACCTGTTTCGGTTTTATTATCAGTTTTACCTGTTTTTAAAAAACTTTCTGAATTTTAATTTCCTTTTCCTAGGTTTTCTCAAACAGTGATTTCTTTATGACAGAACTAAACTTTAGCAGTTAACAAAGAGTCTTAGAGAGGAAAATTACAATTAACTAAAGGAAAACTTAGTCAGGGAAGGATTCTCTTCAGAAGGTCAGTTCCTACCCAATTTGTTGACTTGACTGTCATCTTTTCAGAAAACTTCCCCAAGAAACAGGGAGGTTTACATAACAGGCAGTATAACGACTTCTTAATGCCTTCTTAATGACTTCTTTTTCTTATCCCAATACTATATATAATAGTAGGATAATAGTATCCTGATGTTTTTGACCACTCAATCAAATTTGCTCATTACAATACCTGGTTGATGCAAAACCCCAGTTACTAATTTCTACATGGATGTCATGTTTTCCAGGAGACAAGTTGGGCAAAAGGCATCTGATATCTGTGAAGTTCCAGTGAAGAACCTGGCAGGATTTCCCTCCAACATACACTTCCATTCTTTGTGTCAATTCATTTCCAAAGTTATAACCCTTAACTGTCAAATTAACATCTCCTATTATTTGAAGAGAAAAAAAGGGGGTGTCACAAAAATATTCAACTTATTATGCAATATGAACTTAACATATCAAATAACCAATTAATCTTTTATCTTTCACAGAATTTAGGCAATCCTAACACTCTTGAGACAAAAAGAAAAATCAAACAAAGAACCACTCATGGTTCATGTGGAGACAAAATTAATATTCAATTTACCTAAAAAAAGATGATGAAGTATTTTTTAACTATTTTAAAGTATTTGTTAAGGTATTTTTCACTTTAATGTCCATATTCAAAGGGAAATAGTAAACAGGCTAACTTGTGGCTAAAAACAAACAAACTTGTGACTGGTTTTGCTTGCTGAAACAAAATTGAAGGAAAGCTATGCCTCAAAACCTTTTAAAAAATTACTTTTTTTCTCTTTCCATGTGTATATCAAATGACCAATCTTATTGAAAATTGTCTTACCTAGTATTGTCCGTACTTTTGGACTAAAATCAGTTATAACTGGAGTCTGCAAGCAATTATAACTATAAGCATCCTTTGCTGTGGTTTGAAATCCATTGGTTATAACTGAAATATCAACTGTACCCTCAATTCTCTGAAACGATAGGGAAAAAGTGTTAGAAAATATTAAATATTGAGATACAAAAATCCAGTAGTCAAAACTAAATAGAATTATTAAAAAATAAAGTTCTGGAGGTTTTGTTTCAAAATCATAAGTCAGAGGCAGCTTTCAGAAATTTAAATGTCATGGTGTCAAAATGTAGTTTGTATGTGTGAATTATATAAAGAGATATGATATGAGTTTTGTGGGTGTTTACGATCAATTTAAATGCATTTATAAATTTCTGGATTACCAAGGGCTTTGCAATATAGCTGAAATACTATAAAAATGTGATTCTCCAGCTGATAAAGCATAAATTTTGGCTTCATGCTCTTATAATAGATTTGAATATTATTATTATTCCCTTTCACTGACAAGTCACATTATTATATCTTTTGGTAACCTAGTTTTAGAATCCAAAAGTTGTAACACTAGAGTTTCAATAAAAATATTTGGTATTTCCAATGGTGATGTACCAGAACAATTTCTAGTTAGGATATCTTTTCTAGAATCTAGTTTTGCTTACACCCTACTTGGTGTTTGACTGAATGATATAATCTAATTTTAAACAAGGTAGTTTCTAATTTATCACATCTCCCAAATTCTCATCTCCTTTATCCAGTCCAAATGTGGTCACGTTTACTTTTCCTATTTAATGCAACTATAAAATACCTATTTTAGTCTGCGATATATTTTTGAGTATTAGTGGCTCAATTCATTATCTGTATATAACAAGCAAACCTGAGTCTTAGCTTAAGTATGATTTTCTAAAATAAAGAAGAATGATTGAACCTAAAATTCAATAGCCCATGGAGGACTTTATTTTTGGTTAACAAACTGAAACTTTTAATACATTTAAAGAATATGTTCCTTTAAAAAAACAAAAAACTAAAAATGCCTTGAATTATTTCTTTAAATTTTTTTTGACTATTTGTTAATACTGAATTGCTTTCAACCACTGATTCACCTGGTATTCTCCCATTCATCCCCCAAGTTCTGGTAGGACATCAATAGCTCTGTGAAATTCTTTCCAATACCCTTGTCCCATTGTTTTATCTTTACTTGTTATTTATTCTGCTATTTCAAATCCATTTGAAATAATAGTACATTGTTTAATACTGGTTTATATATTCATTAATGATGTTATATATCTGAAATGTGGAGATAATATTTTGTACTTAGATTTTTAGATGTTGAAATAAAAGATGCTAAAAGTTAAAAAAGTATTTCAATTAAAAAGAATAACTGCAATATTGCAGTTGACCAGTAAATAGTAATGTATTAGTACCAGTAAATAGAAATGTTCCTTAATTCCTAGTATTTTGGATTTAGAAAAATGTTTGTAATTAGATGCCTTACTTTAGGTGTTCTGCAGGTGATTTTATTCAAATCTCCTTCAATCACATTGCAAGTTTCATTTCCAACTAACACCTTTGAATTTTCACTAAAGCCAAATCCAGCTAATGTCAGGAGAGTACCACCTTCAATAATAAAAAAAAAAGAACAACAATAGATCAACTACAATGGAAAGAAACATTGGCAATCCTCTAACTCATCATCTAGGACCAGACTTAGGATGTATATAATCATCACCACACAACCAGTTTCTGAAGATTGACACCAAAAAGTAGTTCATGACTCAATGAAATATTGATTTACAATCAATGGTTGTTTGGGGGGCACTATTAGTAATTATTACTTTCTACAGTGACTTCTTTATTTTTTTTAAATAACAGTTTCTATGTGCTCAGTCATTCTACCAGGAGCAACGAGAATGAGCCTAGACATGATCAAGTTCTGAATTTTAATAACTCTAAGTAAAAGGGAAAGTGAGGGGGAAAATCCAATAGCATATATTAAATAAAAAAAGCACAAGAACAAGGCATAAAATGCAAAACCAAGCATCATAAAGCAAACAATGACAAAGGAAATCAAGCAGGGCAGGAAAAACAAGCTATTTTCTTTTCATCTTCAGCATCAACCTTCCTTTCTCTGATTTGTTACTGGAACTTTTTCTGGGTCAAGTAACTCCACTGAGACTGTGCTTACAAAAGGAGCAGCTGGTAAGCAGAATAATAACTAATAAATCTTATCTTGACATAATTGATGAGCTTGTTATAGAAACATGTAATAATTGATGATATTAATTCAATAACCTAAGATGTAAGTATATGCAGTCACCCTGTCTTGTGCTTTATGAGAAACAAAAGAATTAGTCAGCCATTGAATCACCATGCCTTTGAAAGTGGGAGTCTCCTTTTTCATAGATGAGGGAGTTTTGGATAACTTTCCTTTCATTCTGTTCTAGAAAAAGTACAATGACATAATGGAAATAGACCCAGTTTCTTTGTTTAGAACATGTATGCATTACCTGCAAGGCTTCCTGAAGCAGGACTGATGTGTGAGATTTGACTTTTATAGAGGAAGTAGAGTGCCTCACCCTCTACATTTTGGGCCAGTCCAACATCAGCTATGGATACAGCAAGGGGAGACTGTCCAGCACTCCCATTTAGAATCTGGCACTTGATCTCATTTTCTTGTGACAAAAAAGGGGGAAATGATAAAGCAAATGATAATGTTTTCATGAGACAAAATTACGGAAATTTCATATTTGCAAATACAAGCAACAAGCTTTGTTTTCATTCCCCAAGAGTCTACAGAAAACTATATATTAATGGAAGAAAATTTTGCTGAGCTACATCATGCAATGAATCAAACTCTCTCTAAAGACAATTAGATAATCTAGTAATAAAGCCAAACAAAATACTTTGCTCCTAATTACAATCTAGGAAAAAGACTACTGTAATAAGAAATTTAAAAAATCCTAGTTAATAAAATTATTGATAACAATACTTCTAAAAATAACTCTAAAAATTTTGCTGCAGTATTTTGTCTACCTCAAACCTGAGGAAAATATTAGTGTTCATCAATAAAGGTAATGAAAATATTCTTCATTTAGAACAAGATAGCACATTTATAAGAGGAATGTAACACTGGCTGCTAGTTTCCAAGAATGCATAAATATCCATATATAAGATACATAAGATGGGTGTGCTTATGTACTTTCAATCTACTAAAATTAAGGAAAATGCAATATGATCAAGAGTAGAAGTCAAGAGTAGAAAATATGAATGACTTTAAAATTCTGTTAATGAACAAAGGTTCTGTTGGCCTAGCTGCAAGGGAAGATTGCTGTAAGCCAATGTGGCATTATTAAAGTATGAGAAGAGAAGGGCACTGAATAATGAGTAGCTGTTGACAAGTCTGTCCCAGAGACACACCAAAGAAGGGAAAAAGAAGAGCAAAAATTAATCTACTGCTATGGGATATAAAAACAGAATAATAATGAAAGAATTAGTCTGTGGTCATAAGCCAATTGTGACTTAAATATGAATTTAAAGATGATGGATTTATTCAGGGATATCTGTCAATTTCATGATCCTATAGGGAACTCTGTAGGATAATATAGTCTTTAACTGTACTTTCTCTTTGAGAACGATTAGACTCAACAATGATAGTTGTAAAATGGACCTACCACTCACAGAAATAAGAGGGCAACCTACTGGTCCAATTGAGACAGATACAGCTGAAGTAGGAGAGAATCCAGAGCCTACTATGGTTAGAATTGTATTTTCTTCATAGGACCCTGCAAATGATAAATTCATATAAAATGTTAAAGTGACAAAACAATCTATTATGAAATCAGGTATTTCTCATAAAAAATAAGCTTATCTAGTAAAAGTTATAAACAACAATCTTAAAGGCAAGCTGTAGGGTGAAATATAATTGCTTGGCAATAGTATTTTTTTCCATTTAATTATTCAACATTGCTTCACAATTTGAATTTGTGTTGATAAAGATAACAGGAAAGAATTATCTGAATGAAAGTATGGAATGCGATAAGGGAAAATTACTCCCATAGCAAATTAAACATGTCTTTATTTGACAGAACTATGACAGAATCACAAGAGAAGAGCTGAAACTGTAAATTAAGTATTTTGGACACTTTCCACTTGAAATAAAATGAGGTTCCTCCATTAAAGATGATGTACACCCTATAGCATCTGGAATATTCTCAGTTTAAACCTACTATCCAGTATTTTATACCTCATGGCTTTCTAGTCACTCTTAAAAGTGTTCAAATTTGATTGGTAAATGATAGAGTTACCCTTCCTATGTCACAGAGGACATAGATTCCATATGGATTTAAATAGCTAAGATTGAAAAAAAACCCTGAAATTTTAGAAGTAAATGAAAGCAAATATCATAGTGACTTTAATGTAGGTATAGAATTATTACATAAGAAAAGCCATGGATTAACATATAGGAAAAGATACGTAATTTGGAGCAATGATTTAAATGTTTAAATCAGTGATTTAAATGTTTCCATGAGCAAGCCATTAAACCAAATGGAACTGATATCCTGAGGGAAGACGTGTAAAGGGTTAATAAAGATAAACATAGTTATGAGTCAAGACAATCCAAAAAATGGTTAAGAAGTGGATAATAAAAATAGGGAATAAGAAATATCCCAGAAACACAAACCTCTCACATGCATTACTAATCACAGAAAAAAGAAAATATAATAATCAAATTGTTTTTACATACCAGACTGACCAAAATTAGCAAGCTGATAATAACAAGCATTGGCAAGAATGTAAAAATACATAGTGTTCTCATATCTCCTGAAAGCAAAAGCTACCTTGGAGAACAGTTTGGTCATTGAATAATTCCACAGTTATTAGGTAGTCATTCAGCAATTCCACATCTGGGCAGTTACCCTAAAGACTATCTGGTGTGCATCCAACAGGAAAATTATGCAAGGTGCTTGATACACTGTTATATGTAAGAACAAAATGTTACAAACAATCTAAATTTCCTCAATAGAGGAACAAATAAATTGATAATCAATGAAATACTTTAAAGTGGCAACATAAAATCATGTACTGCTCAAAATTGATGCTGAAAAAAGATGCAAATAACATTTGATTTGCAATATCTCATCTGCAAAATTTTAAAAACCAAAACATTACCGTGTGTGTGATATATACAATGGACATGCAAGAAGTCACACAAAATTAATTATTGTGATTGCCTCTGGGGAGGTTTAGAGGAGTCTAGGACTAGAGATAGTGCTTAAAAGGGATTTTAGCTGTTCCTGTAATATTTTATTTCTTAAATTGTTGGTAAGAATTAAAAATGAAGTATTAACAGCTGTTAATTTTCCAGTGAAGAGAACATGAATATTTTGTAGCATTATTTATATTTATCTTTCATTACTTTTAAAATTAGCAAAGTGTGCTGGAGGGAGACTCAGTTTATGAGTTATTTTGAGTAAGAAAGATTTTTTTTTAGGAAATACATGAAAAGAAAAAAAATTCATTCTAAAAATATAAGAAACCCATCCTATATATCCAACTTATATTTTAAAGGGTTAAAAACACATTAAAGTTTATCATATACTTGTTTTTGAGAGTTTTGTCCCCAGATAATATGAATTACCCCCAAATTAATAGCATTATTGTAGGAAAGCCTAAACAATATATTCTTTCAATAAAATGGTATGCTTTCTAAAAATTTCAAAAAAATTTGCTGATATATGATTAGCAGATAAACTGTCTTGCTACTCACCAAGATTAAGTGTATGATTATAGTATCTGAAATTTTCTGACACAAAATAGAAAAACTCCCTACAATCTTTAGTTCTGTTATTCATTTCAGCCCTTGAGAATTCAGATGCAATGAACAGTCAATTCTTAAAGCAATTATAAACTATAAATTAGAATATGCTGTCCTAATTTGAATTCTTAGCAATATTTTTTCTATCCCATTCTCTAATCTAGGACCTAATTATGTCCTTTTGCTAAAGAGCAACTGTCTTATTACTGACCTTGTAGTATTACATGGCCTAGAAAAGACCTCATACGATGAATGATTTCTATTAATCCCCTACCTAATAAGAGTTAAAACAAATATGCTTCAATATCAAAGTGAAATTTTAGAAACTAATTCTAATTTGGTGAAACTGGAGACGTAAAAGTCTCATGAGTCATCTTTCGAAGGAGTTAGTAACTAATTAGCAATCCCTTCCACTGCTCTACTCTGACAGTTTTTTATTCTTTATGTAGAATGACACTGCTATATTAAAAAAAATTCAGAGTTGATATTTTGGTTAATAGTCTTCCACCCCATGCACAAAATAAAGAAGCAGGTGGTTACCTTGAGAAGGGTTTATAGCAGAGATGAGGGGAGTAGCCTTGGAATCCCAGGTGAACCCACAGTCACCTGAACATTTAGCAGGAATGCCATTGACATAGACTTCCACCTGCAAATAAGGAAATGATCAGAGAACATATAAAGGTAAAGGGATGGCATCATTTAGTAGGACATGCATGAACTGTAGATATTGATTTTATTCTTTTGCTTGTTTACAAAGATTACTGTTCTCTATTTAAAATGTTTTCTGCTTTGACACTTCTTTGATTCATTCAGTAACTATGTTCACTACGTCAGGCACTGTGGTAAATGGCAGACTACAGGAACAGAACATTAAACAAAACAGATGACAATTCTGCTATCACCCAATTTATATTCTACTGGGGTTAGGATTGATCGTTGCATAAGACTATGAATGAAAATACTATTCCCAGGTGGTGATTCATGCTACGAAGGGAAATAAAGACTGGTAAAATCACCTAAGCGCATTGCACTTCAGTTTTTTAATTATTTAAAGTAACAATACTAATAATTACTTCACAGACTTAGTATAAAGTATATTTTCAAATTCTAACAGGTGGTAGGAGAGCTTAACAATCCATTCCTATATTATAAAGAAGGTACATTTTCAAAAAAATCATAAAATGATATTTAGTTAACTGTTAATATAAATATTCCCAATAAATAAAGATGTCATCTCTCCTGCCTTCCCATTTCTTTAGTATATTAAGAACTAGCTATTCATTTTAAATTACCTTAAATATCATGAAGAAAGCCTGAAAAATACCTGTGGTTGTTGGCTGGGTGTACGAAGCAGGTCTCCAAGTATGTGTTGCCTAAATAAGCCTCCTTCCTTTATCTTCATAACTGTCATGTTAGCCTTTTCTCCAATGATGTTGGAATCATTAACCTATTTTTCAACAAGATAACCTTAGCAGAAAAGCAGTGGTAGACATAATTATGTTAGTTTCCCTCTTTTAATGTGAACATAGTTGAAAGTGAACAAAAGTTGAAGGACGCAAAAAAAAATTCAAAACCAGTTTAGTCACATTTTTGGAAAAAGGAGCCTCTTCAAAAATGAGCATAATTTACCGAAGGAAAAAATGCTAAGATCATCACCTTATCATAAATGCATCAAATAGAATTTAAATTAAGTGATTAAAATTAACTTGAATTTGTTCATTGCAACTCTGTTTACAATTGCCAAGATTTGGAAACAAACCAAATGCCCCCAAACAGATGACTGGCTAAAAAAAATGTGGTACATATACACAATGGAATACTACGCATACATCAAGGAAGACAAACACATGTCATTTGCAGCAACTTAGATGGAACTAGAAAGACTCATATTAGCAGAAATAAGTCAAAAAGAAAAAGAGAAGTACA
Source organism: Uropsilus gracilis (assembly GCA_004024945.1). Classification (NCBI taxonomy): domain Eukaryota; kingdom Metazoa; phylum Chordata; class Mammalia; order Eulipotyphla; family Talpidae; genus Uropsilus; species Uropsilus gracilis. The sequence continues at coordinate 68,640 of PVHY01000182.1, forward strand.
GGATGGTCTCACTTATATGATGGGTATAGGGAAAAACAAACAAACGAATAAGAAAGAATGAAAACAACCAATGGGACTGAACCATGGAGGGAGAGAGGTGGAGGGGGGAAAAAGAAGTGGAGGGGGGAAAAAGTGGGGGAGGTGAAGAGCACAAAAGATCAGGATGGTTAACAAATATTAGTGAAGTGTGAAAGCCCTGGGTACACAATAATGGAATAATGTAATATAAATATAAATATACATATATATGCAAATTTTAAAAAATTTAAATTAAATTTAAAAAAAAGAAAGAAAAGGACAGGG